>BSQZ01000130.1:702500-765000 GCA_033239005.1 Lamellibrachia satsuma | reverse complement strand
GTGATGTGTGGTGTGGTGTGTGTGTGTGCGTGTGTGTGTGCTTGTGCGTGTGCGTGTGCGTGTGTATGTGTGTGTGTGTGGTGAGTGTGGTGTGTGTGTTGAGTGTGGTGTGTGGTGTGTGTTGTGAGTGTTGAACTGTTCTATACGCCTATGAGTGATATTATGCATAAGTGTAAAGAAATGTGGAATATGAATGTCAGTGCTACATACAATGACAACGCAAAAATGATAACGAAGAATGTAATGCTGTGATTTCATATCTCAGCACAATATAATTTTTTTCTACCTGCTATTTTAATGTTTATTTATACTTTCATTTTACGTGTTGCAAATGGTGTTGTGTTTTATAATAACGTGTTTCGTTCTATGTTTTTTTATTGCTGGAATTAACTTACTTATTGGGTGGTTGGTTGGTTATTTGGTTGGTTGGTTGATATTTTGCTTAATTTTGTCGTCCACTTAGTTTGGTAACACGAAGACTACTGTACAGTGGTTTTGGTTCGCATTGCATTCGCTAAATTTGTCCCGTCTGGTGTGAAATGGAGCCGTGCATTTCTTGATTGGTCATGAAATCGCGACATGGATTTTATATTTCTTTTTCCGCAACATTTTTGCGTATGGATCACCCAGTGTTTTTTATACAGCCTGTATTTGAGTCCACGAATTGCATCCAGAAATCAGGATCGGTTGAACCGTTGTGCTGAAGATATTCAATTTGGTGTGTATGGCGATGGACGCTCTGCAAACTGTGTCAGTGCCAGGGTATTCAACACTGGATATCATTTTGTGGATTTTTGTAGGATACATTGTATTTATAATCCTTTACTTTGTCAATTTGACCCACTTCTAAAGAGGGGATATCACGGTCAGCAACTTAGCAGACGGGTTAATAAGCAGGGACATCTTATAGTGTAAACGTTCTGCTTCTTGTGTAATAATCATCTAACTAATAGTTTGAAAGACTGACCTGAAAAAAGTTTGCAACAAATTATATTAAAAATATCATAGAATTACACGCAAATAAGTTTCAAGTATGCTTCTCTTATTCTAATTAATGAAGTGGGTTTTCAACAGCATTTGACATTTCTACAATGTCACGCTTTGGAACATTTCTTTGTAGAGTGATCCATTGTTGACACGACAAAGGTCGTTGCTAGTGGTTGCGAAGTCAACATTGTCAACGTTATTGGCAACCATGAGTGGAGCAAGAAATACCCCGTCACTATTTCATGAAGATGGGACATGGGGTATGTAGGCACGAAGGTCAGTCTAATTAAAAATCCTGAATGAAGTGACCTAAGTGAACAGTTTTTTATCTTCCAAAACAGAAGTGGAAGACGGCAGTGTTGGTGGTGCTCTGTACACATGAAGCATTAAGAGCAATTGCGAGATGCAACATATACAATCTTATTAAAATACATGCCTGCAGGAAAAGGTATCATACAAGGGTACACGTCTGCTGTTACCAAAACAGTGAATAAAGCGTCTCGTCATTAGTGCAGCAGCACACGTATGCCCGGAGCCAGAAGCCGATAGTTGTGCCTCAGACGAGCGACCAATAGTTAAGCCTCTACGATCGTGACAAATGTGACATTTCCCAGTAGTGAATGCACTTGAGGTATCGATATTGTGGATCAATACCGTCCAGACGGTGCTGTAGCTGTTGGTGGTTTAAACCGCTAGTGCGAACCTAGCTCATTGTCTGCACGACGACGCCCATTGTGTGCTGCACTTTCACATTTTGTTTTGCGGTGTCCACGAAAGCATAGGCGGAAAGAAATATCTCCACAGGCCGCAGTTTGCGGATCCAATTAATTATTGTATGCCTATATCATTATAGAAAATGTAACTTGGAAGTTGGACGAGATAATTAATATAAACTTTAAAAAAAATATTATTTTATGTTTTATTTTAGTGGGAAAAAATGGTCCAAAATTGCAATGTGTTGGGTAACCTACCCGCCCGGACCACCACAAGAGTTCCGCTTTGTAAAAAAACGCACCCACTCAAAAACACCCACGCTACTGACCTGCATACCCATTATTTTGCTTTGGTGAGCATACTTAATTCATTCCCGCTGCCATGCGTTTAGATATTGTGTAGGCAAGAGCTGATCCTTGATCTTGGAATGTGAAGACAAAAGGTACTTTAGCATTAAGACATAATAATATTTATATAACACTGGGACACCTCTTTCTTGCAGCGTATTGCCGGTGTAAATTAAATATAGAAAATAGTGTTACAACCGTTAATTTTAATTGCTTGTGAACATAATGTAGTTCTGTTTTTGTACTGTTTACGGAAAGTTTATTTGTGTGGAACCACTTTTTTATTTATTATTTTCATTATTAACCTCATCTATGAGTGTAGTTGAATGTTGATGTGAATGTTACATATTAAGACATCAATGCAAGGAACCCACTCGATATAAGCAAGTAAACATAAACAACAGCGAACACTGGCTACAATTCTAACGTAGACGAGGGAAAGTTGTTAGTCTTATATACTGCATGCAGTATATTTTGGTGTCGAAATTTCATAATTACTTGTATGTAGGTTTGTCCGTGTTAAAAACAAAAACCAGGAAGCAATAGCAGTAGTAAAATTAATATCATGCAGGACCTACAGAGATGTTTCACTTTCCAGATTTTTTTATTTTTACCTTGTGAATTATAATTATTTATATTATAATTATATATAATTATCTATAATTACATATAATTATTTATATTTAAAAAATGCCAATCCTCCGGAGTGAATAACTTGGTAGATCGTAAGTGACTGTCACGACAACACTATTTAAAAATTTCACAGAAATATCCATATATGCCTTACACGTGGGGCTGCCAGTCAATATCTCTCGAAATTGCGGCGTGATACTGGATTTATAGCAACGTCTAACGAAGCCTTGCCCTTGTATTACGTAACTTCAGAGAAATCAAATAAAAGACGCATGACGTTGTGAACAATTGTGCGTAATAACTACAAAGGGTAATTCGGTTGTTCGTAAAAAGGATAACAGCGGGGTGAAATACGATCAAATAAAACGGTCAGGTCCTCTCAGTTTTGAGATGAACCCCTGAAAGTTAGGAGCCCGAGATGGAAAGCATCTTGGAGGAGTAGCATAACATACACATATACATACATACAAATATACATACATACATACATACATACATACATACATATATACACATTATTATTACACACATACATATATATATATATATATATATATATATATATATATATATATATATATATATATATATATATATATATATATATATATATATATATATATATATATATATATATATATATATATATATATTATACACTTACATGCATACACACAATACAACATAAAATACTTCTATTGCGCTAAAAGCGCACCAAAACAAAATGGGTTAAGCAGTTTCTAATCGATAAGCAGTTACAATTGTAAACATTTTAATCGGTACGTTGGGGAGCGGTGAAGAATGAGCAAGCTTAAACAGGTGGGTTCTTAGATTACGCTGAAATGTTGTTATATTTCCTACATACTTAACACTAACAAGGAGTGAGTTCAAGAGTCGGTGAAGCAACTGAACAAGCTCAAGTTCCGACATTTGTCTTAACACTGGGAACTAAAAGTAGATTAGAATTAGATAGTCCAAGTTGTCTAGGTTGGCTTGCAGTAGTGAGCCGTGAATGTAAATATAGAGGTTCCTGCAATGAAATAAGATGTGGTAGTGGAGTGAGAGAAACGAGGAGACCGGGTAACTCCCATTTCAATATGTCCTTGGGAGCAACATTATGACATGGGAAATTGTAATAGTAAACTCTACTGCTAAAAAGAGCAGTTGCAATAGTTATGGTGACAACAAAAGACATGTAATGGTGACTACGACGAAGGTAACCATTGTGATAAAAATACCAACGACAAGTTTGTGAAATGTGCTGTCTTAAATGTTAATTATTATTAAAGATGACGCCTAACTTCCGTGCTGAGAGGGCCGGTGTGGAATTCTGACTCAGCATAGGTGTGGGGGAAAAAAAATCACGTTTACCACGCTGCTTTTGTGTACCAATAATAAGCAGCTCTGTTTTATTTGCATTTAACTTTAATTTGATGTCAGCCATCCAGTTGAAGATATCATGGAGAAAACTCTGAGCTGGTTTAAGGAGCAATTTGTATTCGAGGTGGCCAAGGAAATATACATCTGTGTACCATCTACATATAGGTGGTGATCCAAGTTGTGATTTTGAATAACTGAGCTGATTTGAGTAGGGTAAAAAGTATAAAGTAATAGTCCAAGAACAGAACCCTGAAGACCACCACATGAAGTGGCTAGTGCCGCTGAAAAGCAATCAGGTTTCTTCACTATTTGATATCTGTCAGTGAAGTAAGATGATAACGAGTTCAAGGCTGTGCCAGATATGTCATACCACATTGACAAGCGTTTAACGAGTATGGTATTATCAATAGTATAAAAAGCAGCAGATAAATCAAGCAAGGCAAGCGCTGTCACCATACTTTTATCGATCTTTAGAGTAACACCATTAGGTACTTTAGAGTAACACCATTAGGTACTTTAGAGTAACACCATTAGGTACTTTAGAGTAACACCATTAGGTACTGTTAAAAGAGCAGTCTCTGTAGATTGAAACTGTTTGTAAGCTGATTGTGATACATTAGACGTGCAATTTGACTTAATATGATACTATAGACGGCTTGTTACAACTTTTTCTAGTACATTGGAAATAAAGCTTAGATTAGAGATATGTATATGACTCCATAAGTTTTCTTTAGGCGAAGTTGATTTCTTAAGAAGTGGGTTAACTTGCGCTGGTTTGAAATTATCACGAAACAAGCCAGAGCACGGTGATGCATTCACAATAGTTGTTATTGGGTAAAGTAATGTATCAAGGCATGCTTTCGAAAATGTACTCGTTAACGGTACTCCTCTTAGATTGTAAAATTACAGGAGTCATCCACGGAGCCGGTGGTTTTGTACACAGGTTTGGTGGTTATCGAGGCGGGTTAATTAAGAAAGGTTTCCAGTACATGATAGTATTGTCAACACATGTCGGGCAGGTGTCCCTTTGAACATCTGATAAGGTCGGACTTAAAAATGTCAGCCTTGAAGGCATCAATGTCAATCCTATGAATAGGTATGTAAGACACATTGTGTTTTGATTTTGTTCAAGTGTTCTGGGAAAATTAACATCAACAATGTTTGTGCTGTGGTCCGACAAGCCATCAGAAAATGTTAGCGTCAAGCCAATGACCATGAATATGTGCAGAGAAAGTCATATGTTATGTTAATCCAAATGAGGTTAGTATATATATATATCATCAAATGTAATGGTTACTGCAATGTAATGTTATCTAACTGAAGATAAAAATCACAAAACAAAAAATAAAAAATAAGTATGTAGAGGTGCCAGACTTTCAGCAAATCATGAAATTCGTCAAAGAAAGAAGTTGTCTGGTTGTCCCAGAGGTTGATACAGGCATTCAAAATATGCACAGAAAGAATCTGGCATTTAAACAATTCAAAAGTAGAGTAATTAGGTATTGAACTTGAATTAGCTTTAAAATGGACTAACAACAAAATGCCAACACAACCACCTCTTCCAACTGAACGTGGTCGATGATGAAAAGTATAAACAGATGGAGAAATGTCAGCTATGCAAGCAGCAGTGTCATGTGATCTTAGCCAGTGATGGTAAGAATGTATATTTTTTTCGAAAATAATAACTCACTAAGTGATGCCGTCTTACCCCGAACCGATTGGACGTTTGCGGTAGCAAACCTCAAGTTACGACTGATGGCAGGTCCAAGGATAATATTAACGTTTCCTGCCAGGAGAAGTATTATGGTCAATTAAAAGTTTGGCCTAGAGCAAGGGATTGGAAGTAACTTGCATACATACATACATCCATACATATATAAATACATACATACATATATACATCCATACATATATAAATACATACATACATATATACATATATACATCCATACATATATAAATACATACATACATATATACATACATACACACATACACACATACACACATACATACATACATGCATACATACATACATACATACATACATACATACATACATACATACACACATACACACATACACACATACATACATACATACGTACGTACATAGATACATACATACATACATACATACATACATACATACATACATACATACATGCATACATACATACAAACAAACAAACATACACTTGCACAATTATAATAAAATGGTACCTTTGCGAGGTGCATCGCCCGCGAATATATTTATTTCACACGCCTTAAATGTTACTAAGAGTTGGGGACTACGTTCTATGTTCAATGTTGTTTCAGTCGGTTATCGTTCGGCTTTAGAACAGTAAAATGTCCGTATGTCGGTATCGAACGTGCGCAGCGGAGAGTGGCAATGGGGAACCATGAAATTGTGTATGGCTGAGTGTCATTACAATAGTGTGAAAGAATGCGGAGAAAATTTACCGACAACATGTTTGAAACATTAATCGTTTATCTTTACGACACAGAAAATAAGCATAGCCCATGAATCAGGAAAGACGCCCAGCGACAGTGCGACCGGGCGGCTTGACTTTGTTATCGCACGCATCATTTACTTCCATCCGGATCACGAGCGTTCGATTCAAGAATATGTGTTGCACCATAGAATCGCACGGCTCATATAAACGCGTGTGTAATAACCAATTATAATATACTCTAACCTGGTTTATATCAATATTAAAAATATGTTAATAAATAGTCGCGTAAATAAAACATCTCACCTTCGGAAAAGGATGAACTCGTCAAATTGTTGACTGAAGTGCGAGTCAAAGTTGAGATCACAATTTCGCTTCACAACGGAGGATGAGCTGGGAGGATGAGCTGGGAAGCCTGTGGCAGCAGAATCATACGTACGCTGGTCGCACGTTCTTTGGTATCGACGCGCAAAGTGTGAATGTCACTTGCACTGAGCATGACAATACCTAGACATTACAGCAGGCAAAAATCAATAAGAACACATTAAATCTAATGAAACGTTGCTGTAGCATGAGTTTATTATCTGCTGTCAAAGCACACACAAAGCGCAAAATACTCCCGCATCGCAGTAATTTACCGATTGCACATTACCATTGACATTATACGGTCCAGTATGACCTATGCAAGTTATAAATAAATTAGTAACTACAAGTATCCCGCAATGTCAAACAGTTTTACTTCAACAGCTGTGCCAGCAGTGTAGGGAATATATTGACAAAAATAAACACATGTTGCAATGCAAGTCAATTAATAACATTAAAACAGACTCTACACTATTGTTACACGTTATCTTCCTATGTATCTAGTATAATGTCGCTTTCTGTATCACTCTATCAACTGGTTGCATGTGATGTGTGCGTGTGCGTGTGCGTGCGTGCGTGTACGTGTGTGTGCGTGCGTGTGCGCGTGCGTGCGTGCATGTGGTGTGCGTTTGTGTGAATTAGCACACTAGTGTTGTTTAACAAAACATGGAAGTTATATAATCAGACAGCAATAAACAGAATAGCAATGTAGGGGATACATTATATGCAAGTTAGTTTAACTTCTTGTGTATTACTTTCAAACATATCTTTAGGTCACTGAAAATATATATATATTGTCACGGCTATTGCAGCCATTACTATGTTTGTTGTTTCAATAAATATATATATTGTCACAGCTATTGCAGCCATTACTATGTTTGTTGTTTGAATAAATATATATATTGTCACAGCTATTGCAGCCATTACTATGTTTGTTGTTTCAATAAATATATATATTGTCACGGCTATTGCAGCCATTACTATGTTTGTTGTTTCAATAAATATATATATTGTCACAGCTATTGCAGCCATTACTATGTTTGTTGTTTGAATAAATATATATATTGTCACGGCTATTGCAGCCATTACTATGTTTGTTGTTTCAATAAATATATATATTGTCACAGCTATTGCAGCCATTACTATGTTTGTTGTTTGAATAAATATATATATTGTCACGGCTATTGCAGCCATTACTATGTTTGTTGTTTCAATAAATATATATATTGTCACAGCTATTGCAGCCATTACTATGTTTGTTGTTTGAATAAATATATATATTGTCACAGCTATTGCAGCCATTACTATGTTTGTTGTTTCAATAAATATATATATTGTCACGGCTATTGCAGCCATTACTATGTTTGTTGTTTGAATAAATATATATATTGTCACAGCTATTGCAGCCATTACTATGTTTGTTGTTTGAATAAATATATATATTGTCACAGCTATTGCAGCCATTACTATGTTTGTTGTTTCAATAAATATATATATTGTCACGGCTATTGCAGCCATTACTATGTTTGTTGTTTCAATAAATATATATATTGTCACAGCTATTGCAGCCATTACTATGTTTGTTGTTTGAATAAATATATATATTGTCACGGCTATTGCAGCCATTACTATGTTTGTTGTTTCAATAAATATATATATTGTCACAGCTATTGCAGCCATTACTATGTTTGTTGTTTGAATAAATATATATATTGTAACGGCTATTGCAGCCATTACTATGTTTGTTGTTTCAATAAATATATATATTGTCACAGCTATTGCAGCCATTACTATGTTTGTTGTTTGAATAAATATATATATTGTCACAGCTATTGCAGCCATTACTATGTTTGTTGTTTCAATAAATATATATATATATTGTCACGGCTATTGCAGCCATTACTATGTTTGTTGTTTCAATAAATATATATATTGTCACGGCTATTGCAGCCATTACTATGTTTGTTGTTTCAATAAATATATATATTGTCACGGCTATTGCAGCCATTACTATGTTTGTTGTTTCAATAAATATATATATTGTCACAGCTATTGCAGCCATTACTATGTTTGTTGTTTGAATAAATATATATATTGTCACGGCTATTGCAGCCATTACTATGTTTGTTGTTTCAATAAATATATATATTGTCACAGCTATTGCAGCCATTACTATGTTTGTTGTTTGAATAAATATATATATTGTCACGGCTATTGCAGCCATTACTATGTTTGTTGTTTCAATAAATATATATATTGTCACGGCTATTGCAGCCATTACTATGTTTGTTGTTTCAATAAATATATATATTGTCACAGCTATTGCAGCCATTACTATGTTTGTTGTTTGAATAAATATATATATTGTCACGGCTATTGCAGCCATTACTATGTTTGTTGTTTCAATAAATATATATATTGTCACGGCTATTGCAGCCATTACTATGTTTGTTGTTTCAATAAATATATATATTGTCACAGCTATTGCAGCCATTACTATGTTTGTTGTTTGAATAAATATATATATTGTCACGGCTATTGCAGCCATTACTATGTTTGTTGTTTCAATAAATATATATATTGTCACAGCTATTGCAGCCATTACTATGTTTGTTGTTTGAATAAATATATATATTGTCACGGCTATTGCAGCCATTACTATGTTTGTTGTTTGAATAAATATATATATTGTCACAGCTATTGCAGCCATTACTATGTTTGTTGTTTCAATAAATATATATATTGTCACGGCTATTGCAGCCATTACTATGTTTGTTGTTTCAATAAATATATATATTGTCACAGCTATTGCAGCCATTACTATGTTTGTTGTTTGAATAAATATATATATATTGTCACGGCTATTGCAGCCATTACTATGTTTGTTGTTTGAATAACATTTATTGTATTGTTATTACATCGACTCATTTAAATCAATCGACTCATACTGACAAAGAAATTGAGCTAAAACCAAATACTTAATTAACAGTTACATCAAACACAGTTAAAATACTAGCAAAACCTCCAAATTTCTCACCTTACTGTGTGGTAAATGTGTTCAGTAACAATTGGTGTTCCATGATGTGTGCCTTTAATAAATCGGTAACATTTTAACAACAAAATGAATGTATAATATAATTGTTATTTAGCCTTTATTCTATAGTTGTCCTAATGTTGATGACAAATCACAATTAATGCACAGACTTACTTATGTAGGAAACGACGACGATAACAACAACGCATGTAAAGAGGGAGCAAAGAGATCGTAGGAATTCTTTTTAATTCTTGCCGGCCTTTTCCGACTTGTCCGCCCTTTTCTATCCGCCTTTAGGGTTAAGACCACAGTTGACCTTCCTGTTTACTGTTACGAATGTAGGGCACGTGAAATTGTGAAATGTGAATTAATAAGTTCATATTATGTGACATAAGTGCCTATTCACAGGTTTGTTTATAGAAGCTATTGGCTGTGAAATTGTGAATTTTTTAGAGTTTAATTGGCGGAGGGATTTATGGGAATTTTTCTGCTATGGGCCACGTGGGCGCATGAATACACGGCTATTTTGTAAATATTGACGGGCATCGCACGTGGGAGCATTTTAAAAGAGCTGGAGGTATGTGATTTTGATAAAAGTTGGTGAGCATGTCAATTAGATGATGACAGTTGCTGCACGGTTATTTTAGAATTTTTGATGGTCAGGTTTTCTTATAATCAGACAAAACGTTAGCATGGCCACCAATGCAATTCTCTACTGTGGTCTGACTCCTTTAGTTCGTCCCTTAAAGCCCTTCTATTTGGTTAACTACATAGCCCGGCAGACGGCGCAACAAGATGACAACTGCAGAAGACAATCGCGAAGTTAAAAGAAAACACCACGTTCGACAAAACCTCTGCGCGACAAGACCAGCTTACAGAGAAGGTAGACAACCAAAGGCTGTAAAGGTTTGTTGTCCATTTACTCTACAGTCTGTGGTGTGGGTACGCTCTACTGCGCCTATTAACCTTCGTCGAGGTCCTTTTCGTTTGAGCGATAATAGATGAGGTTCGTTGTTGCAGTCGAAATCACGGCTGTGCAGAAACAATTATGCCGGCAATATTTGAAATTGTACATTCGATGTTTGGTAATCTTGCATATATGTTGCCTTTATTATTACGGCTTATATTTCGTTCTTACCTCATTGTATCTTTCCCAAAACGTGTATTCCATGGCATAAAGTTTTACTGCATTGGCATTGCTTTTAGTAATTAGTTTAGGTACACGAAAGGCAAATATGATTATCAAATATTGCATTTTAGGGCACTCATTCGTCCATATAGCTCTACAAAATGCACAAGCGTATGCTGTTATCGCCCACTAATTCGCCGCAACTGCAGAGGCTGGTGCATTTTGCAGTGCTATTAGGGCCACAAGCACAACAGAACACCCTAAAATGCAGTATGATGGATCGAACATTTTGGGATAGATAAAATAAGGTAAGGCACTTTTCTAGAATCTGGGCCCACCTCAGTTTCACCATTATTAACATTTAATCACCTTTTGGGGGATAAAACAAGGTAAGAATAAAACATAAAGCCATAATAATGCAGGCCACATATATGCAAGATCACCTGATGTTTAAGATGAAGGTGCTAAAAATCCCATCATAAAATGTCCACGCCCTAAATATCAAACAAAATGACAGAACCTATAATGCGTATCCATTGTGCGTTCTTGCAGTACTTACAAGAATAAATAAAAATTATTGCCAATGTTGATATAAAAAATTCTTTGCAAACTTGCATTTGTAAAACTTTGATGAAGTTGGATCGTGACCTATGCGTAGCCCAACTCACGAATTGGGCTACGACAACCGAAATAATAATCACTTTGTCATTTGATGAAATACCCCTAGAACTGTTGAGTGCATTTTTTTATTCCTGCCTCCAGGTGTACACAGTGAGTCAGGAATCACGATATGTCCTTCTTCAAGGTGTGCCGGCACTGGGGGTTGTCAATGACCTCATTAAACTGTGTGCCCTCTATGGGGCAGTGGAGGAATACCACATCCTACATGACTACCCCACTGAAGACTTTATGCAGGTCATTTGGGTGAAGTACCAGAAACTACAGGCAGCCAGGTGGGTAATATCTTGCTATTATCCAGCTAGAGTATGTATGTTATGCTACTCCTAGATATTTAGGATGGTTTTCTGTCTCATTTAAGTTTTACTGCAGCTGAAAGTTACTGTTCTGCCCAATGGTGTTTGCTCCTAAATAGGCAAAAAATATCCTAAATAAATGTGGTAGAACACTATCCTGAAAAGTTAATAATATGTTGTTTACCCAATAAAGGACTATGCACAGTTCAAAATGGTGGTCGTAGGGCTTGTCCCACATTCTCATTTTGGGTGCTGATATTTGTAAAATATAGAAAAAGTTCCTGTTTATGGCTGAATTATTTTGAAAGTGTAGCAACTAGAAGCCTACAAAACTAATACATTATTGCTAGTATCCCTGACAGTAGACTGTGGCAATTTGGATTTTGGATTTTGGACATTGTACTGTAACATAACAATGAAATACAGACTGCTGAAATCCTTCTTAGAAAAAAGTTATTTCCTATTTTCGTCGACCTGGTACACCCATTGCCCTTTTCCCTATCATTCTTGAATTATCCATAGCTAATCTGTTCCAATATGTTTGCATATTCAGCAAATTTCACATATGTAGCTTGTAAACTTATCAAGTTAGAAGCACCTGAAAGCAGATAAAAATAACAGGTGCATTTTGGGGCGCTTACCACCTGTTCACATTATAGGGCATTACAAGCACAGTTTGTATACAAATCCTTAGTTTTTTGCAGAAGTGCACAGGTATAGCTTACTTATTCATTGGTTAACATTTAAGCAAATTCTGATACATCAACTGTTTGACCATTGGTTGATACGACGTGGAATGACCCAGCTAAATGTTGACAATTGTGGATGGCCTGAAACTGTTAACATTGATCCGACAACATGTTTAGAATCTAAAAGGCTGCATGATTAAGTAATGCTTGCTTCCACACTTTAAGTTTGCATACTTTCCACAGCTGTTGGTTTGTTTAGAATTGCCAAGAGGAAACTGGATGACTGTTCATTCTTTGGTGGCGTGTTGCACGCATGTTATGCACCCGAGTACGAGACAGTGGATGACACGCGGGCCAAGCTGCTTGAACGACGGAGAGAAGTCGCACGACGAATTCGATTACATGGTACATAACTGAGTGGTTCTGCTACTGCTACTACCATTGCTGTAAATAACTGTAAATTTACAATTCTTTAAAGATCATTCCTCGATGTATTTTTTCACTTGTTTCAGACTCGTTTTGCAAAACAACCCATTTGATAGCCACTATTTGTTTTTCATCTTAAAATTTGGTAAAAAAAAGCAAGTTACCTGGCTCTACATAAGTATAATATAACGCTGTTCACCAATTTGCAAACTACCAAATCTAACAACTGAAGTCAACGCTAGTAAATGTGCTTACCATTATTAGTAAAATGTGCTGCATGTACGTGTATAAAGTATAAACCACCAAATGAGATGAGATGAACAAGAGATGAGATAAACAAGAGATGAGATAAACAAGATTCTAGTGCAACTGCAGTTGTTTTTTTGTAAGCCATTTTCCTTCCCAATGAGTTTATGTGGAACAAAGATGATTGTTTCCACCCAGTATCACTTGACGTAATGTTCATTTCTACGAGGAAACATTCACTTTTGTATGTGTAAAAACAGTGTTTGTTGAACTTGTTTTTCATGTTTAGCTACATGAAGAAATATATATTTAATGGATATATGCACTGTGTGAAGGCTTTTTGTAAGAGTTTCTCATGTGACCTTTAAACAGTTGTTACTGATGAGTTCTAGGAATTGATCCAACACTTCGTGAAAGTGCTGTGTGACATTAGTTCTGTTGAAAAATTTCAATACGCATCACCGTATTTTCTCTCGTCAGGGTGTCTCTAGAGCATAGTCCTGTCTAGACAGCACAACGAATTTGTCATTTATTTCTAACTGGTGACAAGACGTAGTTGCAGATTTTGGACAGCTGAAATCTTTCCTAGGCGATACTTGGTCACCTGCCTCACCTTATTGTCAATGTTCAGAAGTTGAACTCCAGTCTGTAGATGACATACAAATTAATATTATAATAATTGGTACCCAGAGTGTCATATTGTTAATAGCCAAATGGTGAATATGTTGTTGACTGGACATTCCATCAAATGCTTCATTTGATGTTTTAGAAGTTTTGATAATACAAATGTTCACCATAGTGTAGGACAACAGTCATTAGTTAAGATTACATGTCATGGCCTATCTAAATCCATGACTGGCTGTGCTCATGAAATCAGTCGTTTTTTGTTCTGGTGGTAGTGTTGTGATTTATGTTTAATATATATTATTTGCTGAAACAGCAGTTCTTTAAATAAATATAAAATATGTGCATTCTTTCTATTGTCGTGGATACATCATTGTTCCGACATTCTAATTTAAAGTAGAGAATTAAGTGTTGTACTTCCGAAGTCAATCTCTGGCAGGGTTGTTTGATTTAAATCATTATTTAAATTGCTCCAAAAAAAAATTATTGATTTATGATTTTTTTTGCTTCCGGTTTTTTAATTGCCGATTTATAGGAATTTAACACAAATAATTGTTTACAAGCATCGAGATCAACATTTTTTTTTTCTGTTTTTTAATACATAAGCACAAAGTGCGCACACTTGTGTAGCTGTATTGACACCAGATAGCCTGATAGTAAAATATTTGATGACATTGTGTATACCAGATTTAAAAAAAATCAAATTAATAAAAAAAATCAAATAAATAAAAAAATCAAATAAAAAAAATCTTTATTTTTTTCAACCCTGATCTCTGGTGATTTCACTGTTATTTTAGTGTGCTGATATGCACCAGAAGTGCTGCAGGTTATTTAAGGTAAGCTCTTTTGTTTGTTGACATTCAGAAGCCAAGCAGGATTCTGTAGCTGACATGTGATTATTGTTTGTTGACATTCAGAGGCTGAGCCAGAGTCCATCGCAAGAAAGCAGATGAGCCGTGTTGATGAGACAAGCTCAATGCAACGTGACACAACTACAACTATTACCAACACTGACGTCGAGGACCACGACACCTCATCTCCACGGATTACAACAATCAGCAATATCTCAAACCCTTCCCATGATGCACTGAGTGAATACTCATCAATGCCACCAGGTGGACACAACCAAAACGCATCCGTCGACTGGAGGCATATTCCACCGCCACCTTTTCAGCATCCCATAATGCCATGGGTGCAAGATCAGATGCCGCCACATCTGGGGGCCCAGCACGAACATAATGGATCGTTCTCAAGAAACACTTCATCATTTACTGGCCATGCATCAAATGCTACATACATCACATGTAACAAGCCAGACACATTCGCCCCATATCCGAGCATGACCCCGGGGAAATATTCGGGAAGCGACCCCAACAAGACCCCAGTCATGTCAAATCCTGCCCCAACAGACCGACTCACTGAACTGCATTCAGCAGGAAAACTCGTCATGAAGGAATGCAAGCAAAAGACTGGGGCAGCCCCCAAGTTTGTGCCCCGTCAACTGGGTAAGGGGAAGGCAGTGAAAGCGCCCCGCACAGCTATGGACATAGCCAGTGAACAGTTGCGAATGAACGCCTGCGTCTTGGGTCCTGTCACTGGTCCAACGTTGCCCAATGGGACCCAGACGGAGGACCTGTCATCAGCGAAGACAGAGAGTACTACGACGTGTGACACATCATACAAGAGGACCATCTCCACAATTCGGCAGACCATCAAAAAGGTAAGGGGTTTAATAATTCCAATAAAAAAATTATAGGATTTACCCCACCTGGCACCCACCAAAACAGCTGGAGCACTGTGCTTGCATTGTCAGTGCAATGAATGGAAAACGATTATTAAAAAATTTCAACAGGGAAATATCCTTTCCAATTTGTTGCTAATAATCAAAGTGGACCCTTTCCCCACCCACATACATTTTATTATATTTTGAATGTTTTTATTTACAATGCCTTTAAACTAATGATGTTATGGGGTCAGTTACAATTATTTGATAAAATTATCAAAACTTATATGCTTTTAACACTCAAATACAAATGCAAGTACAGGTATAAAATAATACTTTATTAGATATGCACTATAAACAAACACACTGGGTTAAATTCAAATATGCTATCTCAGAGAGACCAAACAAGCAATATGAACTGTCAGTTACAGATACCGTATTCTTTTAATATGCTACGTTTAATAAAGTATAAATAGTGAAAATGTGGGTTAGGTAGGTTTGACATTTATAATTTTTTTTAGATCCAAAAATGTGCATGTTCAAACAGGTAAAATACACCAAATACAAGTTGCTATTACAGTGTATTAGGCATCTGTTTGAACACCAAAATCTAAATTTATTGAATTACATATACAGTCAAATAAATTCAGCAAAACAACTTATACTGTATGTGGAGACAAAATGTGATATAAACTTAATCTAGGAATGGTTTGTCCTGTATATATGTGTATATGTATGTATATATATATATATATATATATATATATATATATATATATATATGATAATAATTGTACACAGTTTGTCTTGTTCTATAGATGCAGTTTCACATTATGTTGCAGGTGCCATCAACTTCACAAGATGAATCAGTCACAAAGAAACAAAAGACAAGTTGACAGGGTCTTCCTTCAAGTGACAGTTGCACAGAACAAATGTATTGTTGCTGTGCCGGAGACATGCACAACATCCAATTATTGCTGTGTTTATGGGATGTAATTTGATAATTTTTGTACTGCTAGAAGTAAAGCATTTGAATTGAATAGCAGGAGTATTGCCATTCGGGTATCACAAAACAAATTATTGCTGTGTTTATGGCACATAATTTGATAACAAATTAACATAACTTAACTATGTTAAGCATATATTTGTGGTATAACAAATTTGCATGTGAAACACAATTTGTTTCATAATTTTTAAGTACTCCATTTCTTTGTACTTACAGTTTACTTGTAAGTCTTACAGTTTACCTGTAAGTCTTACAGGTTTTCTGAGAATGGTTCATAAGAGACATTCTTTACAGTTTCATGTGTGTTGAACGACACCTTTTTAACTATGGGATACAGGCCATGTGTGTCAAATGGCACACAAATAACAAACTATCAACTCAAACATGTCCGAAGAACGACTCACAAATATGTTAACTGTGCGTAATCTGCTACATCAAAGTCTCGTCCAATCAATATATCCCCGCTCCTTTACGCATGCACAACAAACCAGCAGACATAGATGTAATGAGTGTTATGGGAGTCCACTATTCTGGGCTGGCACTAATGATCATGACAAAATCACGTGGTCAGTGTATGCGTCTTGGCCATATCCTTGACGTAGGGGTGTGCTGTGAAGCTGACAAGATTGTGACCATTAGCTCCATAGTGAAGCGCCCGGAAACATGTGTCACAGAAGAAACACGGGTCCTCAGGTGTCAGGGGACTTTCATGTGTCACCCACCTGTCAACAAAAACAATCATGTCTCACCCAACTGTATACAAAACCAATCGCGCACCACCCACCTGTCAACAAAACAAATTGTGTTACCCAGCTGTCTACTAAACCAATCATGTCGCCCAACTGTTTACTAAACCAATCGTATCACCCATCTGTCAACAAACTCACGAGATACACACCAACTCGCCTGAGATATACAACATCAACTCTCCTAAGATATACAACACCAACTCACCTGAGATATACAACACCAACTCACCCGAGATATACAACACCAACTCACCCGAGATATACAACACCAACTTGGCTGAGGTATACGACATCAACTCACCTGAGATATACAACGCCAACTCACCTGATATATGCAACGCCAACTCACCTGATATATGCAACGCCAACTCACCTGATATGTACAACAGTGACTCACCTGGCAGTAAATGTCTGACAGATGCGACAGTGGGCCTGACGTTCTCGCCTTGCACCAATCAACAGAGGGTAACGCGTGAGGTCTTGGCAGTCCTCAGAGTGTAACAATCTGTGACACACACAAGTCGAACGTCACACTGCATAGCTACTAATTAGTTTCGCTGTTCAGGTGACAGAAATCCTTTGGGTGAAAACAAACTCCAAGTCCTAGTTCTACAAAGGTCAGTCACTAGGCACCAATGCTAATTTATCTGCAGGTCCAACTAAGAACGAGCAATTTTATCCGTTAGCAATAAATTGCTCCCTAGATGAGTGATTAGCGTGAGCGATGGGGAGTGAGAGCTTGCCTAAAAAATGATGCCCTGTTAATGATTCATCACGTGATGTAGTTCATAGAATTGACTGAGCCGAGTCATGAATGCTTCCGGCATGACTAAGATATAGAGATTTTCCTGGCAAAAACACCAGGTAGAAGGGACCAACGGCTTACAGTGAACGAAATTGCCTAAGCTTCGAAACAGCGTTTGTGTAGTGTAATGTGTCACTGCTTAAACAAACTCATTACCTTACGTCTGAGAAGATGAGTAGATGTTCACAGTCTCCCTGGTGCAGATACAAGTATGGATGTCCAAGACGAACGTGAAGGTCATTGAAGGTCGTTGTCGCCATGTCCTGGCTTGTGAATGGTCCAACACCACGTGAGATGTCACTTGACCACTCGATGATTTGTCTGAAAAAACAACAAATGGATTTAAGCTGAAGTTCCCTCCTCGATTAATTGGGCCCATCATGAATCTGGATCGTTGATGTTCAAATCTGTAGTGTGTAAATAGCTTAAGCACAGCAGGTTTAATAAAAGAGTGCTTACTTTTGTGGAAGACACAGTACCTGCTGTAGTCTCGACAGTTTGGGTGTCTCATATCATTGTAGAAGACATCTTCGATGAAGAACGTCCCTGATTTGTAGATATCCTGAAACATGTATCTTAATGAACATAATTTTTCTTAATGAAGATACTGTGTTGAGTACCACTGTTGTGTTTGTCTATCATTGCAATATTTGTATTGCATACATTGTAGTGCAAAATAACAGGTTTTCCTGGAAAATCAAAGCATTTTTTGCAACATGGATAAGCCATCACAAGCTTTAGCATATCTAAGAAAATGTGTCATTTGTGAATCCCAGTTTATAAAATGTTGTAGTTACTGTGCAGTAATTCAGTATAGATGAAATAAAACTCACCCACATTCACTTCCATGTTATTCAGAGTCATCTTTTATCCAGAAATTCACATACGAGAATCAGCCAATTAATAGAACCAAACTACTCTGGCCCAAAGTGATCCTGTTAAACAGAGGCCACTGCACTGTTCACCTTTGCTTTGATGTCTGTCGGAAGGTCAGGACACTGACTGAAGTCCCCTGCCACAACATCATCAGCTGGACACTCGATACGGTCCCTTAGTTGAGATAGCAGCTGACTGCCCAGAACATGGAACTCCTGGTTCAGCAGTGGGTGAGGGGTCGACTAGAAAGCAACGAACAACATAAAAATTAGGTCATGGTCAAAAGTTGATGATTGTCACTGTTATCATGTCAGGGGCGGCTTTAGGATTTGACCAATGGGGTGAGGGGCATGGTGACCCATGCAGGGTGGTCCGAGGAATGTATCTATTATTCTTGAAATGGTGTATTCCAGAGCATTACGTAGTGAAAGTACGCTCTGGTGGATGATTTGTGAACCACCGTTTATAATTTATCATCATATTAATTAAATGAATAAAACAAAATCAGATGAAGGAACATGTTGACGTTCAATGTATTAGTGTATTGCATGTGTGTGTGTGTGTGTGTGTGTGTGTGTGTCTATGTATGTATGTACGTACGTACGTATGTAGGTACGTATATAGATATTTTCCGACTGTGTTGCCTCGACCAAAATTTCTACAAATGTTCATGCGTACGTATGTACATACGTATGTTGTGACTAAGATGAATGCTCACCTATCAGACAAAGACATATTGAGTGGGCAGAGATGAATCTGTAAGATTGGTGTAATTTCATAGCCAAAGCAAGGGAACCTGATTAAATTTTCTCTAGACTGGCACCCACTAATATATATATATATATAAATATATATATACACGCTGGTGCCTATACTTTTTTAGTAACATATGGAGGTAAAATCAGGTCCTGTCAAAAATCAGCAGATCATGTAAACTGTTCAGTTCACAGAACCTGATGTCCTGCGAAGCTTGGACACAGGACCTGATGTCACGTGACGCGTAGACTGTTGCTTGTTGGTGTACCACATGTGTACAATTGCATACAGTATTTTATTCAGTATTATGTATTACATTGTACTGAGTGTGTCTTGAAACTAAATGTTTCAAAACGGCTTGTTTTTGATGTTTTTATTTGTTGTTGATGTCGTTCATACATTGTATCTTCAAAATATTTACTTTCTATCATCAACATATTGATTAGCAATTGGGCTACATAAGAAGCTGTCGGGCTACTTCACTTTGCAAGGTTGGTAGCCCGACTGGCTACCTTCCATGACTTGCTAAATCTCACCCCTGTATGTATTTATGTATGTATGTATGCACGTACGTATGTACGTATGGATGCATGCATATGCATGAATGTATGGTTAGTGTGCATCAAACAATAGCAGCTCAATGAGCGGTCACAGGATTACTGAAAACCATTCTTCTTAGGTAATTGCTGCTGTACTTGTCAATAATTGCTTAGATACTTTTTTGATTTTGTTGTGTACACAAAGTAGCAACGCATTGAGGCGATCCTGGTGCATAGTGCTCTGTAGTCTGCATTATGGGTTTTTGTGCAGAATTTGCATGCTCCACTCCAGCACTTGTGACCAATATTAGCACCAGCAAGTGACAAAAGCGGAAAAGATTTGAGCACATGGGTCTGGATGTTGCATTAACTGTTTCCTGTAGATTACAAGGCTTTGTTTCTTCTGACGAATCCCATTTCTTCTTCCACAGTCTGACTTCAACTGACATGGACACTGGGGATGGAAGGTCATGGCAATAGCATTCCTGGAGGTCAGTTATGTTGGCATCTGTCAGCTTGCCCACCTTATCAGACGGGAGCTTCAGACCGAGCACAACTTTCCCTGTGATCGCACTGAGTCTTGTGTCCACGTCCTGGATGCAGTGGTTTATAAATGGTAGGAATATTAAGCATTGGCAGTAAATATATTTCTGGTGTGTCTGCCTCCCGCCACACTGTTTCACATTGTCTGCTTCCCACTGTGCCTTGGTATCGAGATCACTGTCCCAGCAATGTTGGCCTTCTACCAAGTCATATTGTAGATCTCGCTGTACTCCACATCTGCGTTTTGTCTGATGTCGATAACGAAGTCCTTTACCAGAGTGATTTCAGAGAACATCCTACATAGATCCAAGCAGCAGCTTGCTGAAGTCTATAGCCTATGGTGTACTAAAGCATGCATCAATTCACTTGGATTGCAGCGATGAATATAGAGCTTCAGATACCTTCAATTATCCTTCATTCATGAGGTGGCAATAATATAAGATAAGAGTAAAACCTCCAACAATAGTGTCAAGCAAAACGGGGGACATGCACCCCAACGCCCCTCTTGGATGTGCCTGAGTATCAAAATGTCATATGGTATCACAATGACATCTTGTATCACAATGTAATCCGGTATCACAGTGTCATCTGGTATCACAATGTCATCTGGTATCACAATGTCATCTAGTATCACAACGTCATCTAGTGTCAGTGTCATCTGGTATCACAATGTCATCTAGTGTCACAGTGTCATCTGGTACCACCATGTCATAATAGTATCACAATGTCATGTAATATCACATCTGTGATCAGGGCTGGGTCCAATTATGTAATTGTAATTGATTACAGCAAAATTGTGTAATTGTAACTGATTATGGTTTCAAAGTGTTGCTGTAATTGTAATTGTTATATTTTGTATAATTGAAAATTTATTTCAATTACAATCAATTACAATATCACAAACTACCTGAATGAATTGTCAATAAAACTATAATTTAAGTCTCACATGAGTTAAAAATTAAGATTAATAATAACACCTGCTTATATATTTATATTTAAGTCTCAGTATTCACTGTCTGGTGGGTACTGGTCAGTGGTGCTAGTGGTGGGTAGCCTTAGCAATTAGCCTTTTCAGCAAGTTGGTAACAGCCAGGAAGCAATAAACAATGCACAGACATTGTCAGACAAAGGCTAAGCTGGTATTCAAACAACATGGAAAGACCTGTAGCCTCATATTGCTTCAGAAAATATCAGCTGGATGAAACACTGCAGAGTTAGCAAGCCAATTACACCCCTTGTGTTGTGGTGGGTTGGAGGCAGGTCAGGTGGCAAGGACCATTTATATGGCCTCTCTTCCCATTCCCAACTCACACAAAGCAAAGGGCAATTAAGAATGTTAGCTTAGAGCAGGAGCTACAACCTCAAAGTAAACACATCAAACCCTATTATTAGTATTTTCCAAAGAAAAATTTAAGAAATGTGCATGGATAAATGTCTGCATTGGAATATGTCCTGTAGGATTATGTCTGGATATTGCATTGAATATTTATATAATAGAAATATGTTTTAAACGGCTATCTTTTTATTTAGCATAATTCAAAGTCACAATTCAACAAAATGTACAAACATTACCATTATATTTGTTTATCAATTGTGTACAAAATATTGAAATTCAGGAAAACGTGCAAAAATACATAATTAACAAATGCTGAATATATGTTCCGCATAATGTAATTGTAATTGAAATTGAAACAGTGTAATTGTAATTGATTTTGAAAATTATGACTAATTGTAATTGAAATAAAAAAATAATGTAATTGTAATTGATATAATTTTGTGTAATTGGACCCAGCCCTGTCTGTGATAGGTCCTTCCTCGTTTCAATTTAATCCCCCGTCTTGTTTCACTATTCTGAGTAAATCAATGATGCCATACATAGATGTCTTAGTGTATGGTACTCACCTTACTCCTGAAGTATGTGCCATACATAGATGTCTTAGTGTCTGGTACTCACCTTACTCCTGAAGTATGTGCCATACATAGATGTCTTAATGTCTTAGTGTCTGGTACTCACCCTACTCCTGAAGTATATGCCATACATAGATGTCTTAGTGTCTGGTACTCACCCTACTCCTGAAGTATGTGCCATACATAGATGTCTTAATGTCTTAGTGTCTGGTACTCACCCTACTCCTGAAGTATATGCCATACATAGATGCCTTAGTGTCTGGTACTCACCTTACTCCTGAAGTATATGCCATACATAGATGCCTTAGTGTCTGGTACTCACCTTACTCCTGAAGTATATGCCATACATAGATGTCTTAGTGTCTGGTATTCACCCTACTCCTGAAGTATATGTCATACATAGATGTCTTAGTGTCTGGTACTCACCCTGCTCCTGAAGTATATGCCATACATAGATGTCTTAGTGTCTGGTACTCACCCTACTCCTGAATTATATGCCATACATAGATGACTTAGTGTCTGGTACTCACCCTACTCCTGAAGTATATGCCATACATAGATGTCTTAGTGTCTGGTACTCACCCTGCTCCTGAAGTATATGCCATACATATATGTCTTAGTGTCTGGTACTCACCCTGCTCCTGAAGTATATGCCATACATAGATGTCTTAGTGTCTGGTACTCACCCTACTCCTGAAGTATATGCCATACATAGATGTCTTAGTGTCTGGTACTCACCCTACTCCTGAAGTATATGCCATACATAGATGTCTTAGTGTCTGGTACTCACCTTACTCCTGAAGTATATGCCATACATAGATGTATTAGTGTCTGGTACTCACCGTACTCCTGAAGTATATGCTATAAACAGATGTCTTAGTGTCTGGTACTCACCCTGCTCCTGAAGTATATGCCATACATAGATGTCTTAGTGTCTGGTACTCACCGTACTCCTGAAGTATATCCCATACATAGATGTCTTAGTGTCTGGTACTCACCTTACTCCTGAAGTATATGCCATACATAGATGTCTTAGTGTCAGGTACTCACCTTACTCCTGAAGTATATGCCATACATAGATGTCTTAGTGTCTGGTACTCACCATACTCCTGAAGTATATGCCATAAATAGATGTCTTAGTGTCTGGTACTCACCCTGCTCCTGAAGTATATGCCATACATAGATGTCTTAGTGTCTGGTACTCTCCGTACTCCTGAAGTATATGCCATAAATAGATGTCTTGGTGTCTGGTACTCACCCTGCTCCTGAAGTATATGCCATAAATAGATGTCTTAGTGTCTGGTACTCACCCTGCTCCTGAAGTATATGCCATAAATAGATGTCTTAGTGTCTGGTACTCACACTGCTCCTGAAGTATATGCCATAAATAGATGTCTTAGTGTCTGGTACTCACCCTACTCCTGAAGTATATGCCATACATAGATGTCTTAGTGTATGGTACTCACCTTACTCCTGAAGTATATGCCAGCAATAGATGTCTTAGTGTCTGGTACTCACCTTACTCCTGAAGTATATGCCATAAATAGATGTCTTAGTGGTTGGTACTCACCATACTCCTGAAGTATATGCCATACATAGATGCCTTAGTGTCTGGTACTCACCTTACTCCTGAAGTATATGCCATACATAGATGTCTTAGTGTCTGGTACTCACCTTACTCCTGAAGTATATGCCATAAATAGATGTCTTAGTGTCTGGTACTCACCCTACTCCTGAAGTATATGCCATACATAGATGTCTTAGTGTCTGGTACTCACCTTACTCCTGAAGTATATGCCATAAATAGATGTCTTAGTGTCTGGTACTCACCCTACTCCTGAAGTATATGCCATACATAGATGTCTTAGTGTCTGGTACTCACCTTACTCCTGAAGTATATGCCATAAATAGATGTCTTAGTGTCTGGTACTCACCCTACTCCTGAAGTATATGCCATACATAGAAGTCTTAGTGTCTGGTACTCACCCTACTCCTGAAGTATGGTCTGTAGAGTCTGACATTGACTATGGCCTCTCTCTGTGTGACGGCTGTCACAGGATCTGTTTCCTTGGTGCTCAGGTGAAGCTGTATAACAGACAAACATAATATTGTAGAGAGTCAAGCTTTGGCTGGGACATGATGGTAATCAGACAGAAGATATGTAGGTACCCTCAGTGGAACGTAGCAACACAATAACAGTTTGGCATCTGACAATGAAATACTAACTACTACTACAATGAATGACAAACTATTATTAAAATAGTGTGCCGTAGATTGGTGGTTGATTTTAATGTGCCTATATTTTTAACTGGACAGTGTTTGCACTTGTTGTGAGGTGTTAGTGCCAAATGCTGCTTCTATGCTAGCTTTGTCAAAGTTGGTGTACTAATTTTTTTATGCCATAACTGATGATATAGTTCTGTCGCTAGACAGTGTATGCTACTATTATAATCCTCCACCATGCAATAAAGTGTTAATTAAGTGACGTTACTAATTTGCAAATTGGAATTGATAAAAAACTAATTGAACATAAATTGATCCGTTTTTGAACTGAGTTGGAATTGATTTGGAATTGATCCATGATAAGTACATTTGTATATGTGAATTGTAATTGACAAAAATGAATTGACCCCATTTCGACTTCTCTGGGAAGTGTTTAGCCATGCTGCAATTACTGCTTGAAGACTTTTCATTGAAATATCCACCTGTCTGTAGCCAGGTACTGACTTATACAGCTGAACGAACTGAGGCAATGTGGGATGAACGAGATTGCCTAAGCTTAAAAAAGTAGCAAGAAGATTCAAACCCAAGTTCTCTCGATAGAGAGCCCGACATTCTAACCACTACACTACCCCATCCCACTACCAAGACCAGACTTGGTTGCTATCATAGAAGCCACTATGCTATACTACTGTAATATGGATTTTTTGCTAAGCTGACTGACAGTGTCCAATTTAAACTCGACTGAGATCGTATAATGCCACAACAACAAACATGCTGCAAAATACTGTGTATTGTTTGTTGATAGTTCTACTTGTAAACATTACCCATGGTCCCTTCTGAAGCTGGTACTTCATTTTGCTTTTCAAGTGTGCCCAGTAGATATGGTCTTTCCGTTTTTCCAATTCATTCTTCTGAAGTCTGAAGCAAAGTCATACTTGGTTTGTAAAAGCAATGCAACTGTCATAAAACAAAAGTTAACGGGAGAAGCTACAGTTGATGTTTTCTTAATAATAAACATCATGATATGTCAATGACTGTTTATGTGACTATGAGTATGTAAACACAATTTGTTTTTAATGAAAACGACATAGTTTTACAGTTCATGTTTTCTTAGTAATAATAAATATCAAGAAAATGTTAACAGTTGTCCTCATACTTAAATACTGTAATTTCAGAAAACAAGCATGACAGTTTTAGCAAATGAACAATGCAGATTGGGCATAAGAAATTACGAATTATCACTGAGATTATCTGATAATTAAGTAAATGCTAGCCAGTATTGTTTGATTTAAATCATTGATTTAAATCACTCCAAAAAAATAATTTTTTTACTTCTGATTTTTTTCCCGCTGATTTATATGCATTTAACACAAATAATTGTTTACAAGCATCGAGATCAACAAAGTTTTGTATGTTTTTTAATACAAAAGCACAAAGTATTGTCATCAGATAGCCTGATAGTCAAATATTTTAGGACATTGTGTATGTTTGAGCTATTCCCTTCCTGAATGCAGTGAAGCCACACAAACTTGTATCTTTTCAAGTTTCAAGCATGCCATCTGGTGGTCATAGCTTTGGCCCTTCTGTTAAAGGTTAATAACACAGGTTATGTCAAAATTAATAATCTACAACTCCCAGTTGATTACCTGGTCGTTGCAAATTCCAGTCCAGGTGGAATAGTTTTCAACAGCGTTGATACTTCTGCAGGTTCCTCTGGACAACTCAATGTCGATTCTCTGAAAATATTTAACAGTTCTTACTTCGAAAATAGATGACTTTGTAGCCACTTTTGCATAGGGTAGTGGCAGATACAAAAAACAACAATTTCTTTTGAGGTGAAGTTCATTGTATTTTTTGCAATTTGTACTTTTCATTAGAAAACATAAACAGGCAATGTTTTAATTGTAATTGTTTTCAACCGATTTAACAGATTTGCATATGTCAATGCCTTTGTGGGTCAGGTGGCATCTTTACTCTAAGCAGCCTTGTCAGGGTGCATCGCTGTCGGGCGAGAAGTTAAATGCAATAAAAAACATCAACAATTTGGCAGTGAAGTAATTCTGACTAAACCATGTCAGACAGATTACAACTAGAGTGACCACTGGTCGCTCTACTTGGTAAGTCAAACTCGGCCGTGGTGTCTAAGCCAGGTGAATAAAACTAACAGATGAGACTTTGACGCACCCATCATACATATTTGTGACCTTGCTGTGCCGCCAAATTTTGAATTTTATGTACTACTGCGTGTGTATGGGTCCCGGATGGTTCGGCTCATGACAGGTTTGGCCCATGCCGACGGATGGTTCGGCCTAGTCGTTTCGGCCCACCCAGACGGATGGTCCATCCCACTTCGCTGAAAACTGCGTCACTATTGAATTCAGCTACGGTAGATTCGGCCCACGCTAGTAGCGGAATTCCAAGCGGCGGAAAAAAAATTATGATTGCACGCAAAAACATACGCACACACTAATATAGTAATATATATTTATTGTAGCACTATCCATAAGATAACGGGTATGACATAAATTTTAGGTTATCAACCGACCGATCATCAACGTTGGGAAATGTTTATAACTTGATTAGGCAACTGACAATTCTATGTCTATTGAAATGTTATATCATAGTGATATTATATATTACATAATAAAATAATTATATACATTACATATGATATTATATATTAACATATATTTGAAATAATATTAATTTACTTTTAAATTCAAGTCTATCAGCTAAACGGCTAATACCGTCAGATTTTTTACTTTTTTATATTTTGGTATATTTGGCATTATCTATGTATTAAAATGCTTTTATTGATTATCGGTTTAATTTGATGATTAAACCAACTGACTGCCTAATGTCAAGTTTTAAACTTACATGATATATAAAAAACAATATAATTTGTAACGCATTTGTACGTTTCTCAAGATTCGAAAATGCTAATAATTTAGCATATCACATCACACTTCCCAGTTACAACACGCAAGTAATCTGGTTCACGGGCCCCACTTTCCAGCACCGGTTGCATACACGGTTGATTTGGGCCATGAGAGCGAAAACACTTCCCGGTTCACCGGTTTCGAAAACGGATGGTTCAGCCCATGGGCCGAACCGTCTTCAACCGGGTATGGGCCGAAACATCCGACACCCGAGTGTATGCACGCCAACAAGACTAGTTACAGACAACGTTACGATTTAACGGTGCTAGTCTTCACCTCTGTATTGTACCTATATATTTATATAATTGAAACTTTACAAATATATATCGGGCACGCAGATAACTCAAAGTCAAAGTAAGACAAAGAACAAGCAGCCGATTGAAATGGGCGATATTAGGGACACTGGTCACACACCCACATACTGTTTCCAGTTCCTTGGCAATGTCATCGGATATATTAATCGATACTGCATTCGCGGCATCGTCTGTGGCGTCTAGATCTGTGTCGCTGAGGACGGCGGTCCATTCTTCGACGAAATTGCCAATATGAACAAGATCGTTTTCCGCCATGGAAACGTTTGCCGACGTCTAGTCTAGATTATGCAGAATACGCCAGGTGGAGCCACCATCTGACAACAGCCATTTTCACCCTCAATTAACCAGGCTCCGTGCTGTGGCGCAACCGTTTGTCGAAAACGTGATTTGACGCAGACTGATTTACCTTGATCTTCTACACAGTTGCTGCAGTCGATGAGATGACGAGGGAGGGAGCCAGGCGCTGACTCATATAATCCGCTGCCTCTAGAAGTTGGTTCCAGTTGTTTACTATTCTTTGAATAAATGCATACTTCCTTAAATTAAGTCTATTTGTGCATTTTTGTTATTTTAAATGGATGCCCTCGTGTTGCATACCGTGCCTTATCCGTGTCAAAGAAGTCAGCAGGCAGAATACTTTCTAACCCGTTGAATATGTTGAACACCTTTAGTAGGTCGGCTCTCAGTCGCCTAGTCTCAAGAGTAGTAAGTAAGTAAGTAAGTGAGTCATTTATTAGATCCAAAATGTACAAGCATTACATAATAATAATATATCATATAATTGTACGTAATAAAATATTACTGTATACAGAGAGGATCATGAAGACTCCCAGAAAGACTTATTAAAAGTCGCTACCGTAGGAGCTACCCGTCGTATTCTTTTATTTTAGTTTCTGAGGAAAGCAAAGAATATAGATATAAATTTATCAACATTAAAATGTAGTAAAGTAAAGTCCACCGTCAACGAAAACCTGGATTGTTGTTTTATTATGCTGCTGTGGTGTGTGTCATAGCATGTAGTGAGGTGAGAAAGTGAAAATGTATTTATAATGTTTGAGTGTAGCTAACATCATTGAAGTTGATTGCGCATGTATGTACAGGTATAACAGTTGATGATTGTGCACGTGTTTTATAATTTAGAATGATATGATACTTTGCATAATTTATGAATCCCTGTAAACTATGTGAATAAAGTTTGTCTTTCACATTTTTAGAGGTATTGTTGATAGTATTTGGTAAACTGTATTTAAGACATTGTTTTGCAAGAGTATGCATTGTACCATAAATGTGAATTTTATTTTGGTTGCGTGTATTATGACCACGTATCTTGGAGTTTGTTGCTATCTGCCAATGTTGTAGGTATGTAGGTAATTTATTATGTATAAAATTATAATAACATTTTAATATTACAAAGGCTAGCATATCATTCACTTTTAGTAAGTTTATTTTTTTTAATAGCGGGTCAGTATGTGAATTGAAATTACTCAACGTTATTATTCATATAGCACTTTTCTGAAGTTGATAAATTCTTTGACATTGGAACCCCCAAGTCATTAAACAATAGTTTATATGTGGTACTATTTACTAATAACGTGTTATATAGCATAATTTTAATGTTCATAGGCAGTATTAGTTTAAGCCTATTTAGTGTACCGATTATTCTAGAACATTTGTTTGATATATTTTCGGAGTGTTTTTTTTCCAGTTTAGTTGAATATCCAAAGTTAATCCCAACAAATTAAAATCGACAACCTTTGTTATTATTATATTATTTATTTTAAGAACAGGTGTTTTGAATTTTTTTTGCATGCCAATTTGGATTTGGTAACATTAAGGGAAAGGTTATTTATTTCTAGCCGTTGATTAATTTTGTAGAGTTCTTCATTTATCAATGCATCAGCATCATCATTATGTGCATTTGTGAAATTGCTCATTGTATTTAACAAGTGGTATCATCTGCATAGGATATTAAGTTAAAAATTTGGCTGGTTTGTGTAAAATTTATATAAATAATAAAGAGAATTGGTCCAAGAATGGAGCCCTGGGGTACACCAGTTGCTATTGATAAGGTTTCTGATTTTACATCACCAAATTCTACATAATATTATTGTGTTCTGTTTGATAAATAGATTTCATATAGTTTCAGAGGTACCCCTTCAATACCATAATGGTTTAATTTACAAAATAATGTGGTATGGTCTAAAGTATCAAAAAATATACTGAACGGTACCTCATTATTATCCAATTTGGTTGTTATTCTGTCTATCATGATTATGTCTATCATGATTTTTTTCCAATACTTTTGATATGGCTGGTAGAAGAGAAATTGGTCTGTAGTTGTTAATTATTGTCGGGTCGCCATTTTTAAACAGTGGAATGACTTTGGCCACCTTTAATTTTTCGGGGAATATCTGCATAGTCGATGTGTACTCGTTCACCTGGTCGCGAAGAAGGTATCCATGGATGTACCAGTGCGTTAGTAGGATTTCTCTGTACCAACTTACACGATTCACAAGCTTTCGTGCACGATTCAATATCTGCATCCATACCCGGCTACCAGACATACGAACGTCAGACACCTTTCATTTTCACTACTCCGATATGCCCTGTGCATAGCTCGTCTAGAATTTCAGCTCGAAATTGCTTTGAAACATTCCCCATAGCAGAATATCACCCTCCAGAGATAGTTAGTTACGACGACAGAAGAACGTTTGTAAATCTAACCGATTCATTGGCAACTGATCAGGCCAACCATCCCGTGTGTACTTCATCACTTGCAACAACAATGAATCTTTCCGAACTGCGGTCATGATCTGTTCGCTAGAGACAGGTAAGACACCAACACCCAGAAAGAGAGCCACATCTTTGTCTGTCGATGTACCTGGATCATCGTTTTGTGTAGGTAACCGTGAAAGCCAGCCAGCATTGGCATTCTGAGCACTGCTCCGGTAACGCACATTATAGTTAAAACCAGACAGATACATTGCCCATCGCTGAATGCGTTCTGCCGCTACTGCTGGTATGTCCTTTCTAGGACTGATGATTGCTGCTAGAGGTTTGTTATCCATGAGTAAACTCCCTGCCAAACAGAAATGGACAGAATCGCTTCACGCCAAAAAATATTCCTAATCCTTGTCTCTCGATCTGTGAATACTTCTGCTCTGCTATCATCAACGAGTTAGATGCAACTTGGTTGCTCCTCTCCATCAGGCATAATGTGAGAAAGCACCACTTCTAAACCAACTGGCGATGCATCACATGCAACTGTCATGTGATAGACACACGGACCCTGACCCTGATCTAAACTTGATCTCGGTTCAGTCAAGTTTTGTAGCTTCTAACCAGTCTCTGCCAAACAGTTTGTGTCTACTGTCGGGGACAACATACAGCACCAAGTCTACATTATGCGAGTTATACTGCACATTCACCTTAAACATACCTGTACATGGCACTGATTCACCTGTGAAACTGCGTAACACCTTGTTACTCTGCTGAAGTTGACAGTTTGCAAACTTTGACTGATACACATCAACAGGGATCATCGAAATAGCAGACCCTGTGTCAAGCTCCATTGGCAATACAACGCTATTTACTGTAGAACGCACAATAATAGCAGATGTGTCTACATTCAACACACAATTGGTTTGAAAATGCATATCTAGTACATCGTACTCAGCTCGATTTGAAAAGTCATCAACTGTCACCGCTCACGCTCAGCCGGCTCAGTGTTTTTTGTCTCTCACGTTTGCCTTGCATTCGACACATTTTGCCGCGGCGAAACCCCTTTGTCGGCCTTGACCTTCATCACTTTGTTTACAGTCGCCGAAACTTGCGTCTCCTGCTGTCCTCGGAACAGGTTCATGTGCTGACGCGCTGCCTCGTGGGCAGTGGCAATTTGCCTCGCTCTCTGCAATGTCAGCGTCATCGTGACATCCATACACCAGTTGATCGCGCAAATTGTTCTCCTTTTCGTTGGCGAAATTGCACGTCTTCGCCAACTTGCACAATCGCGCTATGTACGACGCACTCGTTTCATCGTACAACTGCTTGCACGAGCGGAATTTGTACCGATCAATCAATTCGCTCGTTCTCCGAGCGAAGTAGTTGTCAAAGCGGTCGTTACGTGTTCGCCTTCGATGTCATAATCGAACGAACTGAATATCGTCAGTAACTCTGCACCACCAAGCGTAATCACAACGCAATCTTCTCAGCTTCACTCTTAGCTGTAGCTCCTGTAGCCAGCAAATACACATTAAATTGCTGCTTGAAAGTTTGCAACTTTCCTTCGCGTTCGACCCAGCCAGGCAGAGTTTAGGCGCCATTAGCCCAGTGAATTCTGCCATGGCCCATTTACGCGTCTTCTTCGACTTCGGCTGTTTCATTCACAGCTCAACGTCAAGTTCTAGTAACTGTTTCACTCATAGTACATCTGGGAAACATCTAGTTTCCACACATCGATGAGTTAGTACCATCCCATCCGTCTCGTCGCCAATTATCTGTTGTATATTCACAGACACTACATATAAATTACAGTTCGCCACTGCATATTTAACAGTAGCATCTTAAGTTAAATAAAATTACATTACCGACATAAGGTATAAAAAACGTAACATCTTAAGTTGAACAAATTTAAAACGTAGACATCACAACTTGAGAAAATTGTTGTACCAAACATTCTAAACAATTAAACCAAATTATGTGCCCCAATAATTATGGGGAATGCGATGTTTATCCAAACATTGCCTTAGCTACAAAATGAACATTAATGGAAAATATATATATTAAAGTTAAAGGTGACAATTTAGGTTAATCAACATTACATCACTTACATAACATACTGAAGAAGATTACTAGACCATATGATGCATTCATAAACAACTGGGTGTGCAGTGTTTGTCTAAACACTGCAAGGTGTTTAAATGAACGAAGATAAATAATATTATAATAAAAGTTAACAACTTAGGTTTGTCAAAAATTCATCACACACTGCAATTATTCTGTTCAACTTGATTTGAATGAACGGAAATTATATATATATATATATATATATATATATATATATATTTATAATTATATATATATATATATATATATATATATATATATATATATATATATATATATATATATATATATATATATATATATATATATATATATATATATATATATATACATTGATAATTATAAATATATATATATATATATATATATATATATATATATATTACATTTTATAATTATAAATATATATATATATATATATATATATATATATATATATATATTACATTGCATAATTATAAATTAAGGCAAATTTAAATAATAAGGCATGACGCTGAATTATTATTGTCGTTGTTTAAGACTCGCAGCTTATTATGGAAGTCCATATGCCTCAAGTCCGGTATCACCCTGATTGCCCTTCATTGTACATTCTCTAATAAGTTTTGTATTTTCGTTTGAATGGACGCCATGCCTAAATGCAATATTCCAGATACGGTCTAACTAGGGAGTATACTTGTAGCACTACCTCTTTGATCTTGTATTTGATGGCTCTGGTAATCATGCCTAGCATAGCATTTTCTTTCTTGGACGCTTTAGCACACTTCCCAGTTAATTCAAGTTTGTATGTTATAATCACACATAAGTCGTTTTCTTCATGTGATGTTTGAATGGGGTCTTCGCCCGTAACATAGTCGTAATGCCTGTTATTGTGGCTATATAATGCAAACACTTGCATTTCTTTGCATTGAATAGCATTATCCATTCTACACTCCACCTATGCATGGTATTAAGGTACCTTTGTAACACCTCAGCATCCTTGCTTGATGCTATCCGACTGAAAATTGTTGTGTCATCAGCGAATTTGAGAAGATTGCTACACACTCCCTCATCTATGTCATTGATATAAATTACTTAACGCAAAGGCTTCTAATGAACCAAAAGCTTTCTGGCAGATAATAAATAAGAATACCAAGGCCACAGTTTTTTTACTGGCTCATTTGCTAAAACTAAAAAACTGCTGCATGATAAATCATCAAAGGCTATGCATTCACTTATACAAAAAGGTAGGCGATATAGGTAAAGTAATGGCATTAATTACATATGGTTAACATAGGATTATAAAATAAATACCAAGATTGTATACAAATGTGAATGTGATCAATTTAAACAATTTTGGCACAGTAAAATAATAAATTATACTAAAGATAATAATACAATGTCCAAACTATTTAAATATTCACATGGAAAAGAAAGGTATACTGAAACTCTACCAGAACCCTTAAAAACTATATTTCAATTTAGAATAGGGACATACAAATTGCTTGTTAATAACCGAAGAAACTTTAATATCTCTAGAAATAAGACACTTTGTAAAATTCGTGATAAAGCTGTTATAGGGGATGAAATACATTTAAATACATTTATTCAGGTATTACAATGCATCACAATAAACATAGTTTTATACATTATATTATCCAAGGACCCGTGTAATCATAATCATTGTTCATAAATAGTATAGTAGAATACTGTTTTTTTATTTATATAGTTTAATTACTATCCAACTTGTAAATATCTGTTTAGTATTATACATGTTTTATATAAGTATTTGTGAAGTCCGTCCGTCCGTCCGTCCGTCCGTCCGTCCGTCCGTCCGTCCGTCAGTCCGTCCGTCCCTCCGTCCGTCCCTCCCTCCCTCCCTCCCTCCCTCCCTCCCTCCCTCCCTCCCTCGCTCCCTCCCTCCCTCCCTCCCTCCCTCCCTCCCTCCCTCCCTCCGTCCCTCCCTCTGTCCGTCCGCCCATCGTATCATCTACTGGATGTAATGTGTACTTTTCATTGTGACGGAAATTGTGTATGCACCCGGATTCTTGGTTCATACATAATTAGGTAATTACGATGTCATCCGGACATTTGGCTAATTAATAAAATAAGAGTAAACTTTTATCAGTTGATACGTTGCAGTTCAAACTATAACTTTAAACTGTGATTCTATTGACACTACTGTCAGAATGAAAAGTTAAATCATGCTACAAATGCATAGTGTAGCATCTCAATAAAGACGATGATTGGCTGCTGGCGCTTCACGGGAACGCCTACACGGAATGGAGTGGAGACAGTGGATAACAACGAGACCACGCCTCTGCTGTTAGACTCTGTTCTCGGCGGATTCACGAAACCGAGAGAGAGTCGGATAAGCGAGACTACTCTGCGGCCAGACTCTCTTCTCGCGGTTAATTCACGAAGGCGAGCGAGAGTTGGATAAGCGGGACTAGGTCAGACCACATAGCCTTTATTATCCAGGCTCCGTGCTGTTGCGCCATCGTTTTGTAAAGTATATGCCAGTTTGATTTAATTAGTTTTAATAACTAATGCTATTAAGTCGTTATGACGTGTTTAGTCGATATATTAAGCCTAGATTAGCAACAGAAATGCAGGTTCGGAAAGCTTGTAGTTAAACCACTCAAGTGGATAATGACAAAATCCATATGGAGCCAAATACTGATAATTGTGTTTGGGCACTTCAGATCTCTTGTGGAAGACGGGTGCCGTCCTTTAATCCTGACACTTGCTAAATTGCTCTGACCTCGGAGATCAACGTAGTTAGGGAACTGAGAGGGAGCCCTGGGAACCCTGGATTTGGCCCAGCTCCAAGAGCTCGAAAATTTAACTTGCAAACTGGGCAAGGAAGTGCTGGCAGATGCCAATGTCCAGCGGTTGAGACGGTGAGTGGATTTAATAGGTTGACCAATGGTAAAATTTGGACATTTAAACAATCACAGCGCCTCTAGTGACTGCGTCTGATTTTGGGAAACTGAGAGTATAAATACCCCAGAGGAGCGTTTCCAATGGGCGGGCAAGACTATTTTAAAATCACACTTAGGTGTGTAGTCATGCCGAATTTTAGGCATCGAAATTTTCAGTAAGCTTGCCATACCTGCTTTAGCATTAGATTTCAACATTTCCGGTCAGAATTTACTTACAAATCTTCTAGACTTTAAGAGCTTATATACATGTTAAGTGATGTTCACATTCACTACTTTTCTTTACGGTTTACGGTGATAACTATCTTCATTGTTCTTTACATTGTCAACGAGAGTGATTATATTATCACTATGTATGTAACCGTCTGATGTACACAATTAAAATTGCTTCGAACCTGGAGAACAATGCGTTGACTACACTTATATGGTACTCTATGTACTCATTGGTCGAGTTAGTACAAATTCAGTTATATATATATATATATATATATATATATATATATATATATATATATATATATATATATATATATATATCGGCCTGGCGAGTGCAAAGAAGACGGACAATTAAAACACATCTACATCTGTGAAAAATGCCTCCCGGACCTTTGCGTGCGGCCCCGAATAAGGCGAGAAGAGGGCGGCATATATCTTACAGTTTGTTGCACACATCATTGCCCAGATTCAACGTGTACTTTTCGTTGTGACGGAAATTATGTATGCACCCAGACTCTGGCTAGAGAGCCTCCACCTCCATTGCTTTAGTTGCAAATATGCAAATAGTTAAATTTTATCAATTGTTTTAGGTGTCTGTTTCCATTGGCAACTAATAATTTTGGCATTGTGTAACAAATATGGATAGTAAAACACGCCAGGTAAACTTACTGGCGTGCTTTATTACTCACTTGTGTCGACACATCAGCACTAGTTTGCTTGAAGTGAAGCATACATTAGTATGAAACATTTAAAAGGTCCCTCCTCAATTAAATTTTTCCGCTAGTCTCATTTCAAAAACGAAAAACTAAACCTATCTAATATCCACTGCTAAGTGTTGAATCGACTGTACAACTTCTTGTATGCAGTTTTTTTGTGAAATCGGCAGACAAACTATTACATTACTAAATGTTTGATCAAACATTAACTGAAGTGTGTATGAATATATCCAACAACAGTCCTGTTTTACATTTCACGACTATGTCTGAACATTGCTTTGACCACATAAACATATAATAATTCCAACTAATCCCTCATGGTGATAGAGATCGCAATATGCACATGCATATATCATAGGTGGGCCGTGGAGGTGTGCGTACGACATACGACATCAACATTGTTGCAAAAATACTTTGGAAGCGGCTTAATCTTCCTCATGCAGACGATGTACGTACTTACGGTACGATTGAAAACCTGTGAGAGTATAGGCGTTTGCCATCGATATGTTGTAGCAGTGCCAAATAAATTAAGTACATTCACAGTCGGGATGCTGGTCAGACAACGGCAAATGTGTAACGTTAACACTGTTGCGACAATAGCTAATGGTTTTACGGCGCGCAAGGAACAACTGCTACTTTATAGCAACCCATTGCATGCAAAGCTTGTTAAGCACGCCGAATCGGAGTAATGAACTTATGAGCGTGTGCTATGAGTTACGGACCATTACGTTTCTTCAGAGGTAAATTCGTGTGCTGGAATTACGCAACAACAATTGAATAACTGGCTGCAACAGTTATACATCAACTTAACGTTTGCTTTGTTTTAACCTCGCTAAAGTAAATTCTTGCAGCTATTATGTAAGTGCCGAATTACGTTCGGTGACGCCACAAAGGAGCTGGTCGTGTGGACTCATAAGGCGTCTTTCTCGGTGCAGTAGCCACTTGAGCCCGCGGCAAGGATGGGTCTTGTCCGTAGCGCCGGTCTCCGCGGCTGTATAATTCACTAAATTATGTGCAACGCGAATGCGAAGGAAGCTGTCTGGTTGCGCAAGACGTTTCATCACCTACTTGCAACTTGCGTTGAAAACCCGTTCATTTCAGATAGTCGGATACGTTGACGTCACGAAGCCGCTGTCGAGTATTCGATCGGTGTAAGTTCTACGATGATTTAACACATGTGTTCATCCGAAAGTTTGTTCAAGATATCATGTGCACGTCTCCCTGCCAGTAACCATGTCGCATGTTTTATACGACGCAGTAGTCAATGGACGATTCCGCCAGGTTCAGTACTTGATCAACTCCGGCGTACCGCTAGACGGACCTGAGTCGCCTAGTTGCCTCGTGGCGGCGCTGCATATCCCCAATGGTCGCACACGTGGCCGATTCTTCCGGTTTCTGCTCAACAGTGGCGCGAACTACAACTGCGTGGAGCGGCGAACGGGGAGGAACGTGTTGACGTGTGCGTGCTCGTTGGACCGGTTGAACGAGGTAAAAATGTTGCTTTCCTTCGCGCCGGGCGATATTGAGATGAACACACGTGACTTTTGCGGATACACAGCTTTGCACCATTCCGTTTCCACGGGAAACGTTCAACTCGTCCGGTTGCTGCTTAGGCATCTCATGAAGTACGGACTAAGCACCGATGTAGCAGCCCACAACGGCCTAAGTCCCTACCAATACGCACAGAAGCTCGGTTTTCAAAATGTCGCCGACGTCCTTAGAAACGAAGGTTTTGCGAGCGTACACAGGCTCAGCATCATCGGACAACTTCCCAGCATCGCAGAGGAACACCCCCAGTATGTTGTCGATAAAGACACCCTTAGAACGAGTATAGCGGGCGGCTGGCCCCTGCACCCGGGGGGCTTCGTCTGTCAGCGACAACTGGAACTTGCAGGCGAAGCCAAACCAACTCCGGCGGTTAAACATCCGCCCAGGACTCAGGGTCACGTCCGTTTCGTCGGTTTGCGAAAACCACAGCCGAGATCTGTGAATACCCTAGCGAAGTCATTGGACAGTGGGTTGCAGACAACGCTTAAACGTCACAGCGAATCGAATACATATGGCAGAGTCAGCTCAGATGCTTCGCACCGGATCATACAAGGGAAGAAGGAACGTCGAAACATCGATCTACCGTCGATGATCGGTGCTATATCTCTGGAAATGTCTCCATCGTATCGCGCACCCGCTGGCAAAGTGCCGCCAATCATGGGTGACAACGCAGCACACGAAGCAGATTCCCACCTGCGCGAAAGACTGGCATCAAATACATTTAACACGGACTCGAATGTTCTTGCGGCGTCGGGTTCCAAGCAGAAGACACCGCGTCAACAGAGCGTATCGCACGGACATGAGTCTACAACGCCACACCCATGTGACATCGTCAGAGCTGCCGTTGAAAAATTCAAAAGGAAGCCACGCTCTAATACGCCCGGGCGTGGTGACTCTTAAGTTGGAATAACACATCATATGTTGAGTATTCGTGTTACTGACGATCGCTATGCCAACACCTTATTCAATTGTTCCGCTATTTGTTGAAACACAATAGCGGACGAGGGATGCACGCTGAAATTGTGGTGTGCGACGCTACACGTCCCAGCCTCCTATTCGCGATTTCAAAGTGTATGCTGTGATACTCAACTTTGCATAACGAATGTTTGTTTCTTAAACGGATATGAAATGTTTTTACCTGTGGTGGAACACAAATGCGGCGGTCTGATTACGTTATACGAAGAAGAGAACATTAAAAACGTTACGCAATTTTCACGCACTTCGGTACTGTATTTAGGTTCACTGCAAGATTGTTCCGATAATACATTCCTCCGAACAAGACTAGGCGGCAACAAATTGTTTCCTACTTGGGAGATGTGCACGGAATATATATTTCGCCCGTTTTCGTTATAAAATGTAGATATACATACCCATCGAATACAAACGTCATTGATATTAAATATATTTGTGTAATAGGAGTAGCATCGACGTCAGTCTAAATAGTGTTTCTCTGTCTAACCTCACGTTGAATTTAAACATAATATATGGAATGTACAACAACTTTCAATGGTTGGCTTACCGTTTTCTTCGGAACATTACGACACTGAACGTAATAGGATGTATACATTTTTGTTGGCTAAAACATAGTATCCACAAAAAAACGTGATTCTGTCGTGATCCTTATCTCTTAATATTTTCAAAATTAAACGATTTGCCGTTGAAATAAAATATGCCAGTTTTACGACATACGTTTATATCACTATACATGACCAATAAATGATTACATTGTAAGGTGAAATATAACGTTTTCATACGATGATTTATTGGTCTAAAATTCTCGTTTTGTACAATATCTTACAATAAACATATTGTACCAATTAAGATCAAAACATGAAGAATAATATTGTTAATCCAGAGGCGCTTTGAGATCGAAAAATTCACAGAATAGGGGCATTTTAATTATGCAAAAAAATCCAACTAGCTCCATATTGGTTGACCAGTGAGAACTGCAGTACTCTCCTTTAGACAAACACTTATATGTTGTGATTTTGAATTCAACTGTTAAATTACGAATACTCCTCGAATAGGATAGACTCTGTACAGTTTTGCAACACTTTTGTCCTGATCCCGATAACAGACACAAGCGGTCGACTACTCTGTATCAATTGCCATAATCCAACCACTTATCAACGCGCGACGTTCAAACACCCGTTCAAAGAAAATGTTTACTTAGGAACATATTCCGCAATATGGCGTCATAAAGACTATGTACATCGATTTGTATTGGTTAATTGATACTGAACTACTTGGTGTTTTCGTATTTAATTAAAATGCCGTAATTCTCATTTTGTTCTCAAAGTGCATATGCATTTTTAATGTTACCCTTCATTATAAATTGTTTTTATAGTGCACTTATATTGTCAGACATGGCACAAAACGGGCCGACTAGTAAATCATCTGATGAAAAACACCACATTTCACAGTTAAAGTTGACGATTTGTTGTTCTACTAATAACAGCCGTGACACGATATTTATATTTGTTGCGCGTAGTTGTTCGGATTAATTACGATCATCTTTGTACACATTATCTTTAACTGCTACATATGCTGAGTTAGGACTGACAGGATACGAAATGTTTAGGAGATGTCGAGCAGAAAGAAAGGAGGGGAATTATTTTATATACCTTGAACCGGGACTACGTTAATAAAACATATTTCAAAGATGTATGCAGTTTGCAAGTGGTTATACCCATCTCCATGGTATGGCTTTTTGTTTGTTGGGTTAGCTATGGCTGGCATTACAATATACTATGACACAGCACTTTTCAAGATGTTCAAAGTAGCCCCTTAAAAGAGGTAACTTTGAGCGCATCATGTAAAGGGGATAACTTTAGGTAATGAACCAATTAAGGCGCATAACAAAGAATACCTGACGATTCATGACGTGTGACTGGAAGAAAACGAATCGAATCGTCGAAAGAAATCATGTTGGTGCCTCATGGTGACAACCAATACTTTCTGCATGCCTAATTTCCTTGTAAGTGGTGAAACGTTTGCAGACTTTCTTTACATCATAATAATGGTTTAAAATATAATTTGAGCTTAAATATGTTATTTTGTGTGAAACACAAGACGGCAGAGCTGGGATAAAAGTATTTAATAACAGTAGTTTTCACGTAACGTATATACACGACAAGTCAATTGGCAACAGTTGTGGTACAATATAATAATAATGCATGTATACACAGTGAAACATAAACTGTCCATAAAGTTAGCAACACTAGAATATTTGCTGATTGTCCCAGCATGCTGTTTGCTAATTGTCCCAGCATGTGTTCTATAAAAATAAAACATGTATAGATGGCGACACATTTCTAGTTGTCTATACATTATTATGTATCAACATAGTAAACATATAAGGTGACATTGGAGATAAATTACTAAAATTACTAATATGTCCTAGAACAATAGGTGGGATGTCATTGAAAACGCAAAAACACACAAGGGGAGGGCAGTATTGGGTGGGAACAAGTAACAATCGATATCTTCCCGAACTATTCTGAATACGTCTGGTCGCTCTTGATCCTTGATTGCCAATCGCTGTGATTGGCTGGTTAAAAGTATAATAAAATAGGGATCTGCTTCTGGTAAACGGAACCGTCTTGATATCTCTCACCAAACACAGCAGGGGGAGCCCCAACTGTTTTATTTGTTATAAAGCAAAGTCATTGAAAATATACATGTTGGCTTTATTTTGTCTTAAAATGAAGAAGAACAATAATAATGCATTTGAAACGTAGCCTTGATTTTGTCAGCCTCGCTGTTCAAAGTAGCCCTGTTCACGGTACTAAAATAAATTAGAAAACAAATTAGAAAGGGAACCAAATTGCGATGAAGCCATCCGCACATAGTAACATAAAATTCAACATTAACTATTGGATTAGCTTAACGAAGTCCAAACGGAAACGAAGAGGACAACAACAAATACGAATCGCTAAAAAGGAATGAATAACGGGGAATGTATCATAATGGGAGATTTTAACCACGGATACTTACCATGAACATCTATAGAGAGTACAGGGATGAGGACCAAGCATATGTATTTTTAATGCATTATAACTTCCTTACTTACTGACATTACTGATACAGAGATGCAAACTGGAATTAAACGGGTGAAGAATTGTCTCAATATGGAAGAGGAAGGAAGATGTACAAGACCTAGGGAAATTCCGAGGCATCACACTTCTAAGTCACATCATGAAGCTGCTAGAGAGGATTCTGGATGGGAGGATTCGAAAGAGAGTAGAGCAGATGGACGACGGATGGAATGTTTGCATTACGAAAGAAAAATATGCAATACACTGCATGTAGATCGCACGAGAAGCGTGCAGCACATGGTGAATGCAGTTCACACGAGAAACATGCAGTATACGGTGTATGCAGCTCACACGAGAAATGTGCAATACGTGGTGTATGCAGTTAACACATTAAATATTCAGTACACCATGTACGCTGTTCACGTGAAAAATTTGCAGTACACGGTGTACGTATTTCACACGAGAAAAATGCAGTACATATTGTATGTAGTTCTTAACAGAAATATGCAGTACAAGGTGCTTGCAGTTAGCATGAGAAATATGCAATACAAGATGTGTGCAGTTCACACCAGAATTATGCATTACAGGTTTTATGCAGTTCACATCAGAATTATGCAGCATACGGTGGAAGCAGTTCACACGATAAATATGCAATACACTGTGTTGTCTCTCGAAACTAATATGATGTTCTGTTTTGCAGTTAAAATCATCCTACACGTACAGTTCGAGTTTAGTCATTTAATCATGTTATGCTCCGCATTTAACTCCTTCGTTGCTCAATGTTCACTCCCGGTTTTTTATAAGCTTTCGAAACGATGGAAGACGGATGGATATAGGAAGAAATAAACACATTCTGAAAGCAAGATGGGTTGAATGATTTTCCAGTTACCGTCCACCGATTTAATTCTGTTAATGTTGCAGAACCGATTGACCACCACGTTTTTGCCTTTACTCCGTGTGTGCTCTGAAGTGACTGAACTCAGTAGATTGCAGCAAACATCCGACGTCACCCTTTCAAATTGTTCCTTAATCTGCTTGGCTTGGCGAAATTTTGAGGAACACACTGGGGCTCTTGTTCCTCGTTTGACATGCCACAGACCACTACGACAACTAACTGCTCCCTGATGCATTAATAACAAACATACAGTTTACAGGCGTGGCGACGAAACCGGAGTCGTTTACAGTAGCAACGAGAAAGGTTGCTATTATACATTTTTTCTATACCAAATGGCGTATTCAGGGGGGAGGGCACATTGGGACATGCACCCAGTTGGCTTAAAATACATACTGTTGTAATGGATATAAATAAACTTCATACAACTACAAGGATGAAAATCGTTTGTTCGCGGGTGGGCGGGAAGTAGACGCAAACCAGAGCTCGTGCGTAATTTGAATAAGACATTTGGTAGGAGGCGCCACCACATTTTTCATAGCACTTAGTCTCGCTTATACGACTCTCGCCCGCCTTCTTGAATTCGCCGATAGAAGGGTCTGGCCGCAGAGGCTGAGACGTGTCAACATGCTTATCCTCCACAGCTCCCCACCGTATCAATCCAACTGTTTACAACGGGAACTGCTTATCGATTATAAACTGCTTTTGTTTTGGTTCGCTGCCGAGGTTGGGTCTCCCGAGGATATTAGCGGAATAGAAGTTTTTTTTTATATATATTATATCATTATGAACCTTGTATCGAAACATATTCACGCTGCTAGCATTTACACAATTCGCAGACAATGTTTTCCTTTCATTTATTGTCTTATGTGAGAACGGGTACATCCTGATATCCAATCTCGAGTGAGAAACACATTTCTATCAATATTTTCATATCCATTCAATATCGTAGACATTTCAATTTGATATCAACATAACCTCTTTCTCTCCAGGGTTGTTAAACCGCAATACCACACTGATCTAAAACTTTCATATCAGGATTTGTCACTCATAAGTCATTTTCTGTTACGGTAATACCTGGAACACCCTCTTCTGCCAGCCAGTAATTTTTTTTCAATCGAATATACTAACTCCGATACCCTATAAGCAGTAATCTTTGAGGTGGCACAGCTTTCTGAAAATATAAGTAGATAATATCTAGTGGTGTTCCCTCGTCTATCCACTTAGTGATTTCTTCCATAAAATAATTAGACATAATTAGTTGTAACTACTTTTTAAGCGGTAACAACACCTGTATCCTTTCAATATGTCGGTGTTTGTTAAGCAAACTTGCGAAAACAAAAAAGTAAAGTGCCAGATAATGTAATTATGTTACGTACATTAAAACAAATTCAAAATTCCACCTCCTCTCTAACTCTCTCTGTCGCTCTGTCTCTCTGTCTGTCTGTCTGTCTGTCTGTCTGTCTCTCTCTCTCTCTCGCTCTCTTTCTCTGTCTCTCACTCTATCTCTCTCTCTCTCTCTATGTCTCTCTCTGTCTGTCTGTCTGTCTGTCTGTCTCTCTCTCTCTCGTCTCATTATCTGTCTCTTTCTCTGTCTCCATCTGTCCCTTCCTCCCTCTGTCTATCTGTCTTTCCGTATGTATGTATGTATATGTCACTGTCTCTCTACCTCCCTCCCTCCCTCCATCCATCCATCCATCCATCCCTACCTTCGGTCACGTGTCTCTCTTATCTTTCTCTCCCTTTCTCCCTCTCTCCATCTATCCAGCTCTCCCTCCCTCTCTGTTTCTCTCTTTTTCTCATGTACGCACATATTTGTAACTATGTGATTATGTTTACTAACTTCAAAATAGTACTAATACTTGTGAGACATTAGATGGGCAACGAGTTGTACAGTCTGAGTATAGATAGTCCGGTTGAAGCACTACATAACAGGTCAAAGATAACCGGAGACTGACCAAACAGGTGAACACGTGAACCATATCATATTAACAGCGTAAGTTGTTTATTGACTTGTTTGTTTTCATTTGTGATGTTCCACAATATGGCTGCGCTAACATTTAGGTTGTGTACTGCTAGTCTGACAAGTTCGTTTATGACCATTTGTTAGACAACGATTCGAGGCCATTGTAGCACTTGATCTTGGTTGTGTTTACTTTGACGTTTGTCACATTTATGGTCGTGTTGACTCGGTCAATACTCATGAGTACTGTGGCTAGAGAACAAGGAACTCATTGACATATCGTGAGTCCAATATTGTTTTATCTACGTGTAACCCGCCCCCCCTCCCCCGAGACATGTCAACATGCTTATCCTCCATAGTTCCCCACCGTATCAATCCAAGAGTTTACAACTGGAACTGCTTATCGATTATGAGCTGCTTTTGTTTTGGTTCGCTGCCGAGGTTGGGTCACCCGAGGATATTTGCGGAATAGAAGTATTTTATATATTATTTCATTATTAACCTTGTTTCTAATTTATATATTATTTCATTATTAACAATGTTTCTAAACATATTCACGCTGCTGGCATCTACACAATTCGCAAACAATTTGTTTCATTCATTTATTGTCCTATGTGAGAAGAGGTACATCCTGATATTCAATCTTGCGTGAGAAAAAATATTTCTATCAATATTTTCATATCCATTCAATGTCTTAGACATTTCAATTTGATATCCTCATAACCTCCGTCTCTCCAAGGTTGTTAAACCGTATTCTTTTTGGCATTCTTCATAATTAAGGTATCTCAGTTCTGGAATCTTATGATAAAGTCTTTAAGCATACAACAATCCAAATGAGACCTAAATATTGCTTTACGCAGATGTATAATTACTTATATGTCCTTATATGTTACATTTCTCCTAATCAACCCGATACTTTTATTACCACTTGAAGCTGCAATACCACACTACTCTAAAACTTTCATATCAGCATTTTTTACTTTAAGTCCTTTTTTGTTATGGTAGGACCTGGAACTTTACCTCCCATTTCATAGTTTACATTCAGGTTCTCGTGTCCTGTGTGTAGGCAGTTACATTTCCCCAAATTGAATAACATCTGTCATTTCTCAAACCATTTAACTACTACGTTGTCTATATCGTTTTGTAATTGTTGTTTATGTTGTTTTTAACTTTTCTAAACATGTTTGTGTCATCCTCAAATTTCAGTACGCTGATTGTCATATTATCGTCCATGTCACTGATATATATTAAGAATAATGAAGGTCCAAATACTGATCCTAGTGGTACCCCACTCAAAACCTACACATCTACTATACCCTCTTCTGTTAGCCAGCCATTTTGTTAGTCGAATGTACCATCTCCGATACCATGAGATGTTAATGTAAGTAGTAATCTTTAATGTGGTAGATAATGTTATTATGTTACGTACATGGAGAGAAAGATTAGATATATATGTGACAGGAAGATGGGAAGGGATTGATGGAGGGAGGGACGGAGGGAGGGAGACAGTGACAGATACACACATACAGTAAAACAGATAGACGGAGGGCGGTGGAAGAGACGGAGATGAATGAGACAGGAAAGAGAGAGAGAGAGAGAGAGAGAGAGAGAGAGAGAGAGAGAGAGAGAGAGGGAGAGAGACATACAGAGAGCGTTAGAGAGGGTATATATATACATTAGCTAATATATATATAAGATAAAGTGATTTATTTACTTAAATTACATACATAAGGTAATATCTGACATAGTGGTAGTCAACGTTTTCGGTAAAAAGGAATTAACAGCAGGATTTTAGCGTAAATTAGTACACACTCACTTCGTTGTTTTGTTACACAGTGTTCTCCGTATTCGCTAGGTGGCAGGATTTTTAGCCTAAAGTGTTCTTTTGATCACAAAAACAGCCTTATTCAAGGCTAACGTAGCAAACTAATTAAAACTAAATTGTATGATGGCCCCGTGCAAACGGCAGTTAAAGGCCACAAGGCACTTAATTTGTAGCAGTTGTAGTAACTGGGTAGATTTCGTCAAGTCTGGGTGCGAGAAGTCCTGGGCTGAGGTCCAGGCAGATAGTTTTAGTTTTGAGTGTAGGGGATGCGCAAGGATGAAGGAAATAGAGGTGGAGTTGGAAGAGCTGAGGCTGCTCGTTGTGGCAATGGTAGGAAGGGAACAGGGGAGTTGTGCCAGTAGTTCCGGTGAGGGAACAGTAGACGATAAAGTGGGGAAAGACACAAGAGATGATAGGGAGAGCTTACCTCAGCCTGGGAGGAAGCTGAGAGGAGGGAAGGTGACAGGTCATAGGGAGACAGGACGTAAGGAGACTGGAAGGAAAGGAACGGGAGGGAAGACAACCGGGGTGAAGGACAGGGGAGTAGGGCGACAGGAGGGAAGGAGAAGGGAGTGGGGGAGACGGGAGGGAAGACAACCGGGGTGAAGGAGAGGGGAGTAGCGGAGACAGGAGGGAAGGAGAAGGGAGTGGGGGAGACAGGAGGGAAGACAACCGGGGTGAAGGAGAGGGGAGTAGCGGAGACAGGAGGGAAGGAGAAGGGAGTGGGGGAGACGGGAGGGAAAACAACCGGAGTGGGGGAGACGGAAGGGAAGGGGTCAGGACAGAATGTGATGGAGGGGATCGAAAGGAAGAGTTATTCTGCAGCAGTGATAGAGGGGGTGAGGAAGAGAGCGAGGGTGTTTGTGGGGATTCGATAGTTAGGAAGACCGACAGAGTCTTAAACAAGGGAGATGATGTGGTGGTCTGCTTGCCTGGAGCCAAAATAGAGGCGATAACTGAGAGGGTAAAAAACATCGTAGGCTCGGGTAAGGGTGGATCTGTTTTAGTACATGTAGGGACAAATAACGTAGAGAGGAGGGTACAACTGCCATAGTTAGGAAATATAGGCAGTTGGTCAGAACACTAAAACAGACGCGGGTTGAGCAGGTAATACTGTCAGGGATTTTACCTGTAATGGGCAGGAGGGTCACAAATATCGAAATTGTCGGGGATGGCAATTAACATGTTAGTCCAGAGGCTGTGTAGGGAAGAGGAAGTTGGATTTGTGGATTTATGGGGAAGTTTTGTTGGGAGGGCTGATATGTACATGAAGGATGGGCTTCATTTAAGTGGAAAGGGGGCGGCAGTATTTGCGGACAAACTTTCAGCAGCAGTAGATAGCGACTTGGGTACAATGACAAATATTTTTGGAAGTAAACATTCTTTAAACTAGAAGTGCAGGGGGGTTACCTAGAGGTGTCTCAAGTAGAACAAGAGGCCACTAGCACAGATAAACCAATATCAAATCATCCGAAAAACATCTCTGAAAAAGGTTATAGATGCGTATGTTTAAATGCAAGGAGCATAGTAAATAAGAAAAACGAATTAAACATTATGGTAGAAGATACTGACCCTCACATAATTGGTATAACTGAATCATGGGCCAACATAGATATAGCAGATGCTGAATTAGGACTGACAGGATACGTAATGTTTAGGAAAGATCGAATAGGAAGAAGGGGCGGGGGAGTTATTTTATATGTTAAAGAATCTATTCAGGCTTATGAAATAAAACTAGAAAGGGAAGCCGATTGCGATGAAGCTGTTTGGTGCAAAATTGTTTGAGGAAATTCAAAATTAACTATTGGATTAGTTTACCGAAGTCCAAACATAAACGAAGAGGACAACACAAAAATAAAAAACGCTATAAAGGAAGTTAGTAAAGGGGAATGTATCATAATGGGAGATTTTAACCATGGACACATACAATGGAATTCTCTAGAGAGCACAGGGATTGAGGATCAACAATTTCTATGTTTAATCCAGGATAGCTTTCTTACTCAGCACGTACTAGAACCAACCAGGGGAGAAAATGTATTAGATATAGTTTTGTCATCACAAAAAGAATTAGTGGACAATGTAAAAATATTTGAACCATTGGGTAATAGTGACCATAATCAAATACATTTTGACATCAATGTAAAATCAGAAAGTAAAAATAAGAAAACGTACAAGAGAAACTTCCACAAAGGTAACTACAAAGATATGAGAAAATACTTAGCACAGCTAGATTGGAATAACATGCTGATGAATAAGACTGCTATTGAATGTTGGAATATTCTAAAATATGAAATTGAGAGTATCATTGATAAATTTGTTCCCTTCCGAAAACATGGAAAACGGTGTAGAAAGAAACACTTGTCAAAAGAGGCAATTAGAAAAATAATGCTAAAACAAACTATGTGGAGGGTTTATAGGCGTACCAGAAAGGAAGAAGACTATGCAAAATACAAAGAGGCACTTAATGCAGCTACAACTGAAATCAGACAATCTAAAAGAAGCTATGAGCAAAAACTGGCATGTAACATAAAAACTGACAGCAAGAGTTTTTATGCATATGTCAGGAGTAAACAAAACGTACAAGACAAGGTTGGACCTCTAGAAGACAGTGCTGGAAATATAATATCACAGGGGTTTTTAATGGCGGAAGACCTAAATGGTTACTTCAGTTCAGTGTTTACAAAAGAAGATATTAGTTCATTACCAATTGCTGATGCTAAATTTCAGGGGGCTAAATCTGACTATTTAGGACCGTTAGTTGTAACTCCAGAATTGGTAGCTAGGAAAATAAAGGCAATGAAGGATAACAAATCACCGGGAGTGGATGGGATTCCTCCAAAATTACTAATGGAAACAGTAGATCAAATCAGTATACCACTTGCAAGAGTATTCAACTTGTCATTAAAAGAGGGAGTTGTTCCGTTTGAATGGAAAGAAGCAAACATCATACCATTATTTAAAAGGGTTCGAGAAATAAGTCAGAGAATTACAGACCAGTGAGTTTAACGTCAGTGATTTGTAAATTATTAGAAAGGTTAATTAAAGACCATATGGTGGACTTCCTCGTTAAGCATAAATTATTAAATTCATCTCAACATGGATTCCTTAAAGCGAGGTCATGCTTAACAAATATGTTATATTTTTTGGAAGAAATCACTAAGTGGATAGACGAGGGATCGCCAGTAGATATTATCTACTTAGATTTTCAGAAAGCTTTTGACAAAGTGCCACATCAAAGATTGCTACTTAAATTAAAAGCCCATGGTATCGGGGATAGCATAACTGACTGGATAGAACAATGGCTGACTGACAGAAGACAACGAGTTGTAGTAGATGGCGAAGTTTCAAATTGGAAATCGGTTTTGAGTGGGGTACCTCAAGGATCAGTATTAGGACCTATATTATTCTTAATTTATATCAATGACTTGGACGAGAGTATAACAAGTAACGTACTGAAATTTGCGGACGACACAAAACTGTTTAGAAAGGTTAATACTGATGGTGATAAACAACATTTACAAAACGATCTAGACAGATTAGTGAAATGGTCTGAGAAATGGCAGATGCTGTTCAATTTTGGGAAATGTAAATGCATACATACAGGACATGGGAACTTGAATGTAAACTATAAAATGGGAGCTACTGTTCTTGGTACTACTGTAAAAGAAAAGGACTTAGGAGTTACAATAAGCGCTGATATGAAAGTTTCAGAGCAGTGTGGTATTGCAGCTTCAAAGGGTAATCAAATTCTTGGATTGATTAGAAGAAACATAACATACAAGGGAAAAAGTTAATTATACCTCTATATAAAGCAATAGTTAGACCTCATTTAGAATACTGTATACAAGCATGGAGACCATATCGTAAGAAGGATATAGATACGCTTGAACGCATACAAAGGAGAGCAACTAAAATGATTCCAGAACTTAGAGACCTTAGTTATGAAGAACGCCTGAAAGAATGTGGTTTAACAACTCTAGAGACAAGGAGGTTAAGAGGAGATCAGATTGAAGTTTTTAAGATATTGAATGGGTATGAAAATATTGATAGAAATATGTTTTTCTCACTCAAGAAGGATAGCAGAACTAGAGGACATGAGGTAAAATTAGTAAAGGATCAATGTAGATTGGACATCAGGAAGCACTCGTTCTCACAGAGGACAATAAATGAATGGAACAAACTGTCTACAGATTGTGTAACTGCTAGCAGCGTGAATATGTTTAAAAACAAGGTTGACACATATATCAGGAGGGCGGGTTATAAGTAGGTGAACATTGTTGGACTCTCGATAAGCCAATGGCTTCCTTGTCCACTTGCCATCTGGGCCTTTGGCTTGGATGGCAAATCTTGTTAAATCTTGTTAAATATATATATATATATATATATATATATATATATATATATATATATATATATATATATATATATGTGAGTGTGTGTATATATATAGAGAAAAAAAAAATATATATATATATATATATATATATATATATACATGTATATAATTATATATATATATATATATATATATATATATATATATATATATACCCTCTCTAACGCTCTCTGTATGTCTCTCTCTCTCTCTCTCTCTCTCTCTCTCTCTCTTTCCTGTCTCATTCATCTCCGTCTCTTCCACCGCCCTCCGTCTATCTGTTTTACTGTATGTGTGTATCTGTCACTGTCTCCCTCCCTCCGTCCCTCCCTCCATCAATCCCTCCCCATCTTCCTGTCACATATATATATAATCTTTCTCTCCATTTCTCCCTCTCTCCATATCTCCCTCCCTCCTCCCCCTACTTCCCTGTCCCTCCCTCTTTTTTCTCTCTTTTTCTCTTGCAGGTATACATGTACGCACATATTCGTAAGCATGTTGTTACTAACTTAGTACTTAAAATAGTACTTATACTTGTGTAAAATCTTGTGAGACATTAGATGTGCAACGAGTTGTAAATGGACTGAGTTGAGATATTCCGGTTGTAATACTACAATAACAGGTCAGAGTTAACCGGAGACTGGCCAATCAGGTGAACACGTGAAGCATACCGTATTTACAGTGTAAGTTGTTTATTGACTTTTTTATTTGTGATGTTCCACAACATATTTGCGCTAACACTTAGGTTGTGTACTGCTAGTCTGGCAAGTTCGTTTATGACCATTTGTTAGACAACGAATCGAGGCCATTGGCATTGTAGCACTTGATCTTGTTTGTGTTTACTTTAACCTTTGTCACGCTTATGGTCGAGTTGACTCGGTCAAGACTCTGTGCATGAGCACTGTGGCTAGAGGACAAGGAAGCCATTGACATATCCTGAGTCCAGTATTGTTTTATCTACGTATAACCCGCCCCCCCCCCTCCCCCGAGACATGTCAACATACTTATCCTCCATAGTTCCCCACCGTATCAATCCAAGAGTTTACAACTGGAACTGCTTATCGATTATGAGCTGCTTTTGTTTTGGTTCGCTGCCGAGGTTGGGTCACCCGAGGATATTTGAGGAATAGAAGTATTTTATATGTTATTTCATTATTAACCTTGTTTCTAAACATCTTCACGCTGCTATACATATTCACGCTTTCATATCCATTTAATATCTTAGACATTTCAATTTGATATCCTCATAACCTAAGTCTCTCCAAGGTTGTTAAACCGCATTCTTTTTGGCATTCTTCATAATTAAGGTATCTCAGTTCTGGAATCTTATGATATAGTCTTTAAGCTTGTGTCAATCCAAATGAGACCTAAATATCAATTGCTTCACGCAGAGGTATAATTACTTATATGTCCTTATATTTTACATTTCTCCTAATCAACCCGATACTTTTATTACCCTTTGAAGCTGCAATTCCACACTACGTTAAAACTTTCATATCAGCATTTGTTACTTATAAGTCCTTTTGTGTTATGGTAGGTCCTGGAACTTTACCTCCCATTTCATATTTTACATTCAGGTTCTCGTGTCCTGTGTGTGTGGGCAGTTACATTTCACCAAATTGAATAACAACTGTCATTTCTCAAACCATTTAACAACGTTGCCTAGGTCGTTTTGTAAATGTTGTTTATCGGCAACATTTTTAACTTTTCTAAACACGTTTGTGTCATTCTCAAATTCCAGTACTTTGATTGTCATATTATCGTCCATGTCACTGATATATATTAAGAATAATGAAGGTCCAAATACTGATCCTAGTGGTACCCCACTCAAAACCTACACATCTACTATACCCTCGTCTGTTAGCCAGCCTTTTTGTTAGTCAAATGTACCATCTCCGATACCATGAGATGTTAATGTAAGTAGTAATTTTAATGTGGTACTTTGTCGAAAGCTTTCTGAAAAATATAAGTAGATAATATCTAGTGGTGTTCCCTCGTCTATCCACTTACTGATTTCTTCCAAAAAAATAACATAATTATTTGTAACTACTTTTTAAGCATCGACATCACCTGCATCCTTTTAATCGGTCGGTGTCTGTTTAGCAAACTTGCGATAACAAAAAAGTAAAGTGCCAGATATTATGTTATGTTATTATGTTACGTACATAATTATATATATATATATATATATATATATATATATATATATATATATATATATATATATATATATATATATATATATATATATATATATATATATACACACACACATACATATATGCATACATACATACATACATATATACATACATACATACATATATACATACATACATACATACATACATACATACATACATACATACATACATACCCTCACTAACTCTCTCTATCTCTCTGTATGTCTCTCTCTCTCTCTCTCTCTCTCTCTCTCTCTCTCTCTCTTTCCTGTCTCATTCATCTCCGTCTCTTCCACCGCCCTCCGTCTATCTGTCTTTCTGTATATCTGTCACTGTCTCCCTCTCTCCGTCTCTCTCTCCATCAATCCCTCCCTACCTTCCTGTCACATATATCTCTTATCTTTCTCTCCCTTTCTCCCTCTCTCCATTTCTCCCTCCCTCCTCCGCCCACTTCCCTGTCTCCCTCCCTCTTTTTTCTCTCTTTTTCTCTTACAGGTATACATGTACGCACATATTCGTAAGCATGTGATTATGTTTAATAACTTCAAAATAGTACTTATACTTGTGAGACATCTTGTGAGACATTAGATGTGCAACGAGTTGTAAATGGTCTAAGTCGAGATATTCCTGTTGAAATACTACATAACAGGTCAGAGATAACTGGAGACTGGTCAATCAGGTGAACACGTGAAGCATACCGTATTGACAGTGTAAGTTGTTCATTGACTTCTTTTTTTATTTGTGATGTTCCACAACACATTTGCCCTAACACTTAAGTTGTGTATTGCTAGTCTGGCAAGTTCGTTTATGACCATTTGTTAGACAACGAATCGAGGCCATTGTAGCACTTGATCTTGGTTGTGTTTACTTTGGCATATGTCACGTTTGTGGTCGTGTTGACTCGGTCAAGACTCATGAGCATTGTGGCGGCGACATAGATCTGTGTGACGCTTCTAGTTTGGAGTGCATGCACTTTACACTCTCGAGTTCAGCTGTAGGCATCAGCTAGCTCCCTTTATGGGGACGAAAACAGACACGAGTGTGCAAGCCTCCCTTACTGGTACATAACGTATCCATATACTAGACCCTAGCATAACCTCCTCGTAGCAGGGGAGACCGGGGCTAGTTGCTATAATGTTCAGTTAAAGTCACTTTTTTGTTAAGAGTCCGTTCGTTCCCTGTTACATCGCGACTTTCTTTTCGACGCGCGACTTTGTTGACGCCACCATCAATATAATTACGAATACGAAGTTTGTTATTGGCCGAGACCTGGGAGATGGAGATAGAATAACCAAACATAACTCTTCTCTCTTCCTGCAAACGTGTGTAGTCCTTGTCAGGACATCGGACTAATAAGTCATCCAGACGACAGGGCATTAAATTCAGAATGACTATAATCACACAAGAATACGTTCGATTCCTTGATCGGAAGCATTAACCAATCAATCATCGACGAAATCGATTAATCGAAAAAGCACTGCTCTACATGCATGCATTAACACATGGAAACATACGTCGGCCATTCTCCAAATATCGCATCTGTTATGTCTTCGCTGTTTTTTCATTAGATCATGTATCTATATGCATTATTTTCTGGTGCGATACCTCACATTTGGTCCGTTTCAAACAAATTGACACATTTTTTAGCGATGGATAAGCGCAAACCTTTCGTCGGCTTGGACCGAAACCATCAAATTATTACTGGTGTTAGTTGTCTATGGGTCGACTTGTCATCTTATACCCACAAAAACAAATATTTTGGCATGTAAAAAAAATAAAGCGAACGTTTCCTGTAACGGGAACATAGTCAGTTATTTGATTATTCATGACTCGACGAGTTATTTTGAATTACTAAGTAGATCAGTGTCTTCGATTTTTTGGTCACTGCTGTTAGTTGGCGTGATCCCGGAACTTCAGTAAAACCAGGAAAATTGCTGATCCTTGTCGTAAGCCATTTGTGTCGGCAGTCGCCCCTTCGTACAAGACAAGTCGAATCGAAGTGAGAATATTTTCTAAATTTTTCTTCTTCAATCAGAAAAATCAACACCAACCATTACCGGTCCGAAGCCTGGATGTGAAAAGAGGAGGGTTGGGCAAAGGGCTAACAACACTTGCCCCTAACAAAAACAGATTGTTACGAAAACATCGACCAAAGGAACTCAACTGAACTTGGGAGAGGGAGGACCTCCCGTGGAGAGTATGACGCCATGTAGGGAAAGCCGATGCCCTTCTTTTCTTCTAATAAAATTAAAAAGATCGGAACATGGAATGTGAGAACCATGAACGAAGCAAACAAAGCAGCCCAAATAGCAAGGGGAAAACGTGCCTGCAACATCACGGTACTAGGACAATGCGAAACAATGTGGACACAGACAGGGCAAGTCAGACTGAATACAGGAGATGTGATATTGTACTTAGGTCATGAAGAGGAAGATACCCATAGTACAGAAGGTGTGGCATTCATGTTGACACAAGTGGCATAGAGCGCCCTCATCAGCTGGGAGGCAGCATGACTAAGTGACAGAGAGCGCCCTCATCAGCTGGGAGGCAGCAGGACCAAGTGGCAGAGAGCGCCCTCATCAGCTGGGAGGCAGCAGGACCAAGTGACAGATAGCGCCCTCATCAGCTGGGAGGCAGCAGGACCAAGTGACAGAGAGCGAACAGGGCAGTCAAGAAAATCATAAAAAAACAGACAGCCTTGCCAACATGAAACAACTGTACGACACAACAAAAATGCTAGTGGGAAAGTACAAGCAGGCAGACAGGCCTATCAAAGACAAGAAAGCGACGTACTCACCAGTGATGGAGATCAGTTGAACAGATCGAGGGACCATTTTGAAGAACTGCTGAACCGACCAGCACTGGAGAACCAACCAGACATCTCACCAACAGAAGAAGTATTACAGATCAACTGCCAAAAACCAAGCAAGGCAGATATCGAAAAAGTCATTCATCACCTGAAGAGAGGGAAAGCGATGCTGCATGATATGATGGGGGAATATGCGACAAAGAAGAAATACTGACTGGATGGAAAGAAGGGTACCTATTCAAGCTCCCAAAGAAAGGAGATGTGCATGAATATAAGAACCACATAGGGATAATACTCCTGTCAGTCTTCTTGGACAGACTGAAAACAGTGATGGACGCCGGACTCAGAGGTCACCATGCAGGTTTCCGTAAAGATAGACCATGCACCGGCCAAATAGCTATGCTCAGAATCATAGTAGAACAATCCATGGAATGGAACACTTCCTTGTACATCAACTTTTTAGACTATGAGAAGGCATTTGATATACTCGACAGGGAGATGCTATGGAAGCTACTACGACACTATGGGATACCGGAGAAAATTAATTTTTTGATACCAAGTACCTACCAAGGCATGCCATGTAAGGTCATTCGTGCAGGATAAACAACATACTCGTTTATGGTGGAGACATGAGTGAGACAGGGATGCCTTCTGTTACCTTTCCTCTTCCTGCTAGCCATGTACTGGATAATGACGAGAAACAGAAAAATGGTATCCAGTGGACGGCCTTGGAGCCAGTTGGAGGACCTGGATTTTGCAGATGACCTCGCTCTCCTCTCCCACAGTCACCAAAAGACACAGGAAAAAACAGAGCTTCTAAACGAAGTGTAAACACAGATAGGACTCAATATCAACAGAAGCAAGACAAGCACCATGATAGCCAACACGAAGAACAACAACTCAGTCACACTGGGAGGGAACCACTGGAAGAAGCCGACTCCTTCAAGTACATGGGCAGCATAATTAACAAGTGGGGGCGCAGAAGAAGACGTCAAAGCAAGGATTCAAAAAGCCAGAGTTGCATTTCTCATATTGAGAAAAAAATTGGAAGGCAAAACAAATCAAGCTTAAAACGAAACTGAGGATATTTAACTCAAATGTCAAGTCAGTGTTATTCTACAACTCAGAGACATGGCGAATTACGCAGAAAACACTAAAAAGAATACTCACACCAACTTCCTCCCTCAGCTCCTCCATTCTTCGCTTGTCTATTTTTTCACTCCGTACAAGACAAGGTTGGACCTCTAGAAGACAGTGCTGGAAATATAATATCACAGGGGTTTTTAATGGCGGAAGACCTAAATGGTTACTTCAGTTCAGTGTTTGCAAAAGAAGATATTAGTTCATTACCAGTTGCTGATGCTAAATTTCAGGGGACTAAATCTGACTATTTAGGACCGTTAGTTGTAACTCCAGAATTGGTAGCTAGGAAAATAAAGGCAATGAAGGATAACAAATCACCGGGAGTGGATGGGATTCCTCCAAAATTACTAATGGAAACAGTAGATCAAATCAGTATACCACTTGCAAGAGTATTCAACTTGTCATTAAAAGAGGGAGTTGTTCCGTTTGAATGGAAAGAAGCAAACATCATACCATTATTTAAAAAGGGTTCGAGAAATAAGTCAGAGAATTACAGACCAGTGAGTTTAACGTCAGTGATTTGTAAATTATTAGAAAGGTTAATTAAAGACCATATGGTGGACTTCCTCGTTAAGCATAAATTATTAAATTCATCTCAACATGGATTCCTTAAAGCGAGGTCATGCTTAACAAATATGTTATGTTTTTGGAAGAAATCACTAAGTGGATAGACGAGGGATCGCCAGTAGATATTATCTACTTAGATTTTCAGAAAGCTTTTGACAAAGTGCCACATCAAAGATTGCTACTTAAATTAAAAGCCCATGGTATCGGGGATAGCATAACTGACTGGATAGAACAATGGCTGACTGACAGAAGACAACGAGTTGTAGTAGATGGCGAAGTTTCAAATTGGAAATCGGTTTTGAGTGGGGTACCTCAAGGATCAGTATTAGGACCTATATTATTCTTAATTTATATCAATGACTTGGACGACAGTATAACAAGTAACGTACTGAAATTTGCGGACGACACAAAACTGTTTAGAAAGGTTAATACTGATGGTGATAAACAACATTTACAAAACGATCTAGACAGATTAGTGAAATGGTCTGAGAAATGGCAGATGCTGTTCAATTTTGGGAAATGTAAATGCCTACATACAGGACATGGGAACTTGAATGTAAACTATAAAATGGGAGCTACTGTTCTTGGTACTACTGTAAAAGAAAAGGACTTAGGAGTTACAATAAGCGCTGATATGAAAGTTTCAGAGCAGTGTGGTATTGCAGCTTCAAAGGGTAATCAAATTCTTGGATTGATTAGAAGAAACATAACATACAAGGGAAAAAGTTAATTATACCTCTTTATAAAGCAATAGTTAGACCTCATTTAGAATACTGTATACAAGCATGGAGACCATATCGTAAGAAGGATATAGATACGCTTGAACGCATACAAAGGAGAGCAACTAAAATGATTCCAGAACTTAGAGACCTTAGTTATGAAGAACGCCTGAAAGAATGTGGTTTAACAACTCTAGAGACAAGGAGGTTAAGAGGAGATCAGATTGAAGTTTTTAAGATATTGAATGGGTATGAAAATATTGATAGAAATATGTTTTTCTCACTCAAGAAGGATAGCAGAACTAGAGGACATGAGGTAAAATTAGTAAAGGATCAATGTAGATTGGACATCAGGAAGCACTCGTTCTCACAGAGGACAATAAATGAATGGAACAAACTGTCTACAGATTGTGTAACTGCTAGCAGCGTGAATATGTTTAAAAACAAGGTTGACACATATATCAGGAGGGCGGGTTATAAGTAGGTGAACATTGTTGGACTCTCGATAAGCCAATGGCTTCCTTGTCCACTTGCCATCTGGGCCTTTGGCTTGGATGGCATATATATATATATATATATATATGTATATATATATATATATATATATATATATATATATATATATATATATATATATATATGTATATAATTATATATATATATATGTATATAATTATATATATATATATATATATATATATATATATATATATATACCCTCTCTAACGCTCTCTGTATGTCTCTCTCCCTCTCTCTCTCTCTTTCCTGTCTCATTCATCTCCGTCTCTTCCACCGCCCTCCGTCTATCTGTTTTACTGTATGTGTGTATATGTCACTGTCTCCCTCCCTCCGTCCCTCCCTCCATCAATCCCTTCCCATCTTCCCACTGTCACATATATATCTAATCTTTCTCTCCATTTTCCCTCTCTCCATATCTCCTCCCTCCTCCCCCTACTTCCCTGTCCCTCCCTCTTTTTCTCTCTTTTTTTCTCTTGCAGGTATACATGTACGCACATATTCGTAAGCATGTGGTTACTAACTTAGTACTTAAAATAGTACTTATACTTGTGAGAAATCTTGTGAGACATTAGATGTGCAACGAGTTGTAAATGGACTGAGTTGAGATATTCCGGTTGAAATACTACAATAACAGGTCAGAGTTAACCGGAGACTGGCCAATCAGGTGAACACGTGAAGCATACGGTATTTACAGTGTAAGTTGTTTATTGACTTTTTATTTGTGTTGTTCCACAACATATTTGCGCTAACACTTAGGTTGTGTAATGCTAGTCTGGCAAGTTCGTTTATGACCATTTGTTAGACAACGAATCGAGGCCATTGGCATTGTAGCATTTGATCTTGTTTGTGTTTACTTTAACCTTTGTCACGCTTATGGTCAGTTGACTCGGTCAAGACTCTGTGCATGAGCACTGTGGCTAGAGGACAAGGAAGCCATTGACATATCCTGAGTCCAGTATTGTTTTATCTACGTATAACCCGCCCCCTCCCCCGAGACATGTCAACATACTTATCCTCCATAGTTCCCCACCGTATCAATCCAAGAGTTTACAACTGGAACTGCTTATCGATTATGAGCTGCTTTTGTTTTGGTTCGCTGCCGAGGTTGGGTCACCCGAGGATATTTGAGGAATAGAAGTATTTTATATGTTATTTCATTATTAACCTTGTTTCTAAACATCTTCACGCTGCTATACATATTCACGCTTTCATATCCATTCAATATCTTAGACATTTCAATTTGATATCCTCATAACCTAAGTCTCTGCTCAGTTCTGGAATCTTATGATATAGTCTTTAAGCTTGTGTCAATCAAATGAGACCTAAATATCAATTGCTTCACGCAGAGGTATAATTACTTATATGTCCTTATATTTTACATTTCTCCTAATCAACCCGATACTTTTATTACCCTTTGAAGCTGCAATTCCACACTACGTTTAAAACTTTCATATCAGCATTTTGTTAGTCCTTTTGTGTTATGGTAGGTCCTGGAACTTTACCTCCCATTTCATATTTTACATTCAGGTTCTCGTGTCCTGTGTGTGTGGGCATTTACATTTCACCAAATTGAATAACAACTGTCATTTCTCAAACCATTTAACAACGTTGTCTAGGTCGTTTTGTAAATGTTGTTTATCGGCAACATTTTTAACTTTTCTAAACACGTTTGTGTCATTCTCAAATTCCAGTACTTTGATTGTCATATTATCGTTCATGTCACTGATATATATTAAGAATAATGAAGGTCCAAATACTGATCCTAGTGGTACCCCACTCCAAACCTACACATCTACTATACCCTCGTCTGTTAGCCAGCCTTTTTGTTAGTCGAATGTACCATCTCCGATACCATGAGATGTTAATGTAAGTAGTAATTTTAATGTGGTACTTTGTCGAAAGCTTTCTGAAAAATATAAGTAGATAATATCTAGTGGTGTTCCCTCGTCTATCCATTTACTGATTTCTTCCAAAAAAATAACATAATTATTTGTAACTACTTTTTAAGCATCGACATCACCTGCATCCTTTTAATCGGTCGGTGTCTGTTTAGCAAACTTGCGATAACAAAAAGTAAAGTGCCAGATATTATGTTATGTTATTATAATTATACATAATTATATATATATATATATATATATATATATATATATATATATATATATATATATATATATATATATATATATATATAACATACATATATGCATACATACATACATACATATATACATACATACATACATACATACATACATACATACCCTCACAACTACTACATACATCTCTGTATGTCTCTCTCTCTCTCTCTCTCTCTCTCTCTCTCTCTCTCTCTCTCTCTCTCTCTCTCTTTCCTGTCTCATTCATCTCCGTCTCTTCCACCGCCCTCCGTCTATCTGTCTTTCTGTATATCTGTCACTGTCTCCCTCTCTCCGTCCCTCTCTCCATCAATCCCTCCCTACCTTCCTGTCACATATATCTCTTATCTTTCTCTCCCTTTCTCCCTCTCACCATTTCTCCCTCCCTCCTCCCCCACTTCCCTGTCTCCCTCCCTCTTTTTTCTCTCTTTTCTCTTACAGGTATACATATACGCATATATTCGTAAGCATGTGATTATGTTTAATAACTTCAAAATAGTACTTATACTTGTGAGACATCTTGTGAGACATTAGATGTGCAACGAGTTGTAAATGGTCTAAGTCGAGATATTCCTGTTGAAATACTACATAACAGGTCAGAGATAACTGGAGACTGGTCAATCAGGTGAACACGTGAAGCATACCGTATTGACAGTGTAAGTTGTTCATTGACTTCTTCTTTTATTTGTGATGTTCCACAACACATT
>BSQZ01000130.1:680000-697500 GCA_033239005.1 Lamellibrachia satsuma | reverse complement strand
ACGCAAATATTAACCACACTAATAATGAGAGTTTAGATATGATTTTATAATAACATGATTGAGAATATGGGCGACTATCGGGGATAATTTTATCATTGCGATAGTATCGCGATAGCTGTGCAATTACTGCAATAATAGTGCGATAGTTTCGTAACTGTCGCGATAGTATCTCGAAATAGCGAATAACCAGGAAAACAGTCCAAGTCGTAATTGATAGGTGGCGCCATCACGCGGACTTGGAGGTAGTTGATTCTAAATGTTGAATCCGTGAATGACGCTACTGTAATCGGCGATTGTTGCTGTTACATAACGAAATAAAATAATCCAATATAGTTGAAACACTATGTTTATTATTGCGATTATTACAGTGGCATAATTAGCCATGCTGAATTGTTTTGCAAACTATTGTTGTTGTCGATAGGTCAGTGTAAGCCTACTATCGACGGTAGCTATCGTTAGTTCAATTTACTTTCTGTAGTATTGGCTATTGCATCGTCACATCGACTATTGCAGTGCACCGATGTATTGTTATAGCCTTAGTTGGGAATATCTGCTACGTGTCGAATAGTTTTAACATACTGCATGTTTGTCATGACAATATTAGTAATACTAATTATTAGTATGTTATTCATACACATGGAAGGTGATATATATTATGTACTTTTGGATAAAAATAGCATGTTTTTTAAGATGATACATCATTGTGACAAACCACATGCACGATTCTGTAAACGTGCAGAATGGCAAATGTGAAAATTATCAACCATATGGAGATATAAATTATCATTTTATTTGTTTTCACACAGATAATATTGTTTAATCTCGTCAACTATTGGCTACAGTTATTTCGTATATTACAGAGTGCGGGAAGCTAAATATGGTACGTCATCATTTAACCTTTCGGTTAATGGTTTTCCTAAATTGAGCACAGTCTTTCCCTTGTGAACTCGCATTGCTAAGGACGTTCAGTAGTGAATCGCGGTTGTCAAAACAACTGAACTTTAATGTATGTACATACATAATTATATTTACGGATGTGTCGTGGTGAAGACAAACTCACTTGTTCTGATTGGTTGTCGTTTGCAGATCACACTGAAACACAGCATGTCGTCACATCTGGGTTCGGCAGATCAGATCCAGCTTCTGCAAAACCTGTGTCGCGTTATCAATGCCAAGAAGACCCTTGACATAGGTAAAGCCATTTTCGTTTCATGCATCACTCTATCTGTGTTACTGTGTTTCACCTTCAGATACACAGGTTCACGTTTCATGAAAAACATGCAGTACACGGTGTGTGCAGTTCACACGAGAAATATGCAGAACACGGTGTATGTAATTTACACCTTAAATATGCAATACATAATATATGCAGTTCACAGGAGAAATATGTACTGCACCGCGTCTACAGTGTACATAATACATGTGCAGTACATTGTGCTGAAACTTTAGCTAAACCGTTGTTTATAATATTCACGAATCAGTGTCTAGTGGTGTAGTACCACTAGATTGCAAATTGGCAAACATTTCTCCAATTTATAAGAAGGGATCCCGGTCTATGGTTGGTAACAATAGACCAATGGGTTTAACTTGTCTAGCCAGTAAACTGATGGGATCTTGTGTAAAGGATGCAATGTTAAAACATTTATTACAAAACAACTTAAATACCCCAAACCAACTTGGTTTTACAAAGGGTCGTTCTTGCTGTGGATCAGGGACATAGTGTTAATATTATTTTGTTGGATTTTCAAAAAGCAGTTGACATAGTCCCGAAAAAGAGGTTGTTGCAGAAATTATCTGCCTTTGGAATTCGAGGTAAATAAAAAACAATTATAGCTGATTTTTGTCAGATAGAAAAAATGCGAATTATGGTAAGAAGTGAAAATTCTTAATGGTTTGATGACATTAGCGGGGTTCTACAAGGATAAGTATTGGAACCTATTATATTTTTTATTTATGTAAATGATATACCAGAGACAGAAAATAGTAGTGTAAAAATGTTTGCTGATGAATATTCAGAACACTAAAAAACAAATCTGACTGTAAAATCTTACAAGCTGATTTAGATAATTTAAGTGAGTGGAGTAATAGATGGTGCCTAACGTTCAGCACAAGTAAATGTAAAAGGATGCACATAGGCAAAGACAATCCAAAATTCCAGTAAACCATGAAAACAAAAAACAATAATATTGTTTTAGCAGAAACAGTTCAAGAGAAGGAACTAGGTGTCTGGATTGCAATTAATTTGAAATGGGGGAAACGAGTTGTTGCAGCAACCCAACAAGCTTTGGTGGTTTTGCATTCTGTAAAGAGAACATTTATTCACTTTGACAGTGAAACGTTCAACATTGTTTATAATACATATATTAGACCACATTTAGAATATTGCATACAGGTATGGTTACTTTATTATACAAAATAGAAAGTACAACAAAGAGCAATAAAACTGATAATAGGATTAAAAGAATTTACATATGAGGAAATATTAAAACAACTAAAACTTTATAGACTTGAAGAACGGAGATTACGAGCAGATTTTATTGAAACTTTTAAGATGTTAATTGGGAAAGAGAACATAGACCCAGATCAGTTTTTAATATTAATTTAAATAACCTCAGAGGCCACAGTAAAAAAATTAAACAAACAACAATGTATGAAGCTATGCAGACGTCGATGTTTCAATCAATGGAATTCCTTGTCCAACGATATTTTATCTGCACCCTCTACTAACATTTGTAAAAACAGAATACATAAAAACCAGGCAAAGATATTGGCAAACTATGAAAAGACTTATATCTAGCCTTACAAATGCTCAGTATGTGTAAGTGTAACGGTATGCAGTTAACAGAGTAAATATGCGCACACACTGTATGCAGTTAACACCAACATGTGAGATGGAAAGTTGGCGGTCAGCAGGGACTTCAACTTTGGAAAATTGTTACTCAAAATTGGTGGTCCACATATTAACATAAAATGTAATCAACATTTGCGCATGTCACTTTTGGAAGTACGTATTTTCTATATTTTGATTTGTTATGTACTTAGCCAACCATTTGATTGATAGACGTGGTATGCATGTTTTGTATTACTCTCTTTTCTGCCTTAGGCCTATATCTTCAGTATATTTATGTCTAGAGTCTAGAGCATGTCGCCGCTCGCATTGTAATTCCACTATAAAAGTGTTTCAAATAGACACGCTTTTTCTGAGTTAGTTATTATATTTAACCATATAATTTGTCCAGATCGATATCCTGCCAGGCATGCCTAAGAGAGAAAGAAATGCAAAGCGATAACAATAAGAGCTACAGAAATCTGCCGCAAAATGTCAAAGCCTAGACACAATTTTTCGACGCGGCCTCAATGACGCATTGCCAGAAATATCCACAATGCCGCCAAGGAACTATGATCCGCCCGCTGCCATCACATCTGATGACACTCCCAAAGATAAAAGTGTACCACCAGTCACAGAGATACTGCCTTTGTCGTGTTCTCGCCCGATAGCCATTTCATCCACTGGCATCACACCTGACCACACTACTGGCGACAAAGATCACCACCTTACCCAGACACCTGGTCATGAAACCGACAACGCAACTTCAGGCCAGAGACCGCCAAGTTCCGGCACACCGACGTACAAAGGAATAGCCGCATCAACCACAAACTGGTTGTTGGGACAACGAAGTCACTCGCCGCCGCACCAACACGCACCAGAGGCAGCACTTTTCGCTTCTACCCGCGTTGACGCCTACACATTCTCATTCTTCCCCAGCGCCATCATACTATGGAAAAAGAGCACACACGAATTAGTTAGCCAACCGTCAGTAGAAAGGTTTAGACAGTACCTTCTCACCATGCCAATATAGAACAATTATACAGTCCTTATTATTAGATACCATATAGCCCATGCACTAATTGATTGCCTAACTATGCAGACGCGACATATTCTGACTAAAACGGACCCGAACCGGCATTACATTACCCGCTCCCAAGCAATAGTGATCACGGCTCAAAAATACTCAAAAAGCTCAGGACTCTATGTTAGCCATATTTATATGTGAGCTTAAATGGAAGAAGAAGAAGATGTGTGCGACAAACGGTGGTGCCACATCGCGGAGGCTGGATAATCGAGACTACATTACACCTTGAAAAAGCCTCCCGCCATGAGACCCAATGTGGACGAGATCTCCCGCTGTGTGATTGTAACAACGTGTAAGGTCTGAACGCGACCGAGCATAGACTGTATAAACCAGATAGCATTCAACTTAGACTAACGGGTTACCGAGTTGTTCTTGATGACCATTATATAAAACAAAACAAAAAACAGCCAAGTACTTCAAAGGCGACACAAATACTATTCACAATAATTTATTTTCTTACAATAACGCCTTTTGTTGTTCGATTTTCTTCTAGGTGTCTACACTGGCTACAGTGCAGTGAGCATAGCGATGGTTCTCCCGCCTGATGGCGTGGTGGTAGCATGCGATACGACTGAAGAATACGCCAACATGGGCAAATCTCTCTGGAAAGAGGTAATATATTTTGGACCGCATCACTACTTTGTTATACTTCGACACAATGTGCACCTGCTACAGTATTGTTGACGCGTGAAAATAATAATAACATTTGAACATTAAAACCGTAGATCCTAACTACCTGGTGTATATACCAGGGATGTAAAACATCCCACACAGGAATTTGTTTGTGGGATATTCCTATTATAGCAAAAACAACTTAAGAAAGAGAAAACTACGGAAGCACATTACTGCCATGCATAGAAAAACTAATTCAGATATATCAAATTCGAAATTTCGACAACCACAAACAGCCCTATTACAAAGCAATCACATACAAAAGTATACAGGTTGATTTTAATCAAGTTCGTTCAGAAAATAACTATAATTTAATATATAACATTTTATATTTTATTATAACAATCTGTTTTAGAATCATCGATTATACAATGCGTAGATAATTTGTTCTATTCATTTACTGTCCTGTGTGAGAATGAATACTTCCTGATATCCAATCTACACTAATCCTTTACTATCTTTACCTCGTGTCCTCTAATTCTGCTATCTTTCTTGAAAGAGAAAAACATATTTCTATCAATATTTTTATACCCATTCAATATCTTTGAAATTTCAATCTGATCTCCTCTTAACCTCCTGGTCTCTAGAGTTGTTAAACCACATTCTGTCAGGCGTTCCTCAAAACTAAGGTCTCTCAGTTCTGGAATAATTTTAGTTGTTTTCCTCTGTATGCGTTCAAGCTTGTACACAGTATTCTAAATGAGTAACTATTGCTTTATACAGAGGAATAGTTAGCTTGTTATCTTTGTAAGTTATGTTTCTCCTAATCAACCCAATAATTTGATTACTCTTTGAAGCTGCAATACCACACTTCTCTGAAACTTTCATGTCAGCACTTTTTGTCCTTTTCTTTTTCTGTAGTATCTCCCATTTTATAGTTTACATCCAAGTTCCCATGTCCTGTATGTAGACATTTACCTTCCCCAAAATTGAATATCTGCCGTTTCTCATATCATTTCACTAATTTGTCTAAATCGTTTTGTAAATGTTGTTTATCACTATCAGTGTTAACCTTTCTAAACACGTTACTTGCTATATTGTCGTCCAAGTCACTGATATTAAAGTATATATATATATATATATATATATATATATATATATATATATATATATATATATATATATATATATATATATATATATATACACACACACACACACACACACACACACACACACACACACACACACACACACACACACACACACACACACACACACACATATTAAGAATAATAAATGTCGTTATACTGATCCTTGTAGTACCCCACTCAAAACTGATTTCCAGTTTGAAACTTCTCCATCTACTACAACACGCTGTCTTCTGTCAGTCAACCATTGTTCTATCCAGTCAATTAAGCCATCCCCGATACATTGGGCTTTTAATTTAAGTAGTAATCTTTGATGTGGCACTTTGTCTAAAGCTTTCTGAAAATCTACGTAGATAATATTTACTCTCGATCCCTCGTCAATCCACTGAGCGATTTCTTCCAAAAAACATAACAAATTTGTTAAGCATGACCTTGCTTTTAGGAATCCGTGTTGAGATGAATTTAATAATGTATGTTTAACAAGGAAGTCCACCATATGCTCTTTAATTAACCTTTCTAATAATTTACAAACCACTGACGTTAAACTCACTGGTCTGTAATTCTCTGACTTATTTCTCTAACTCTTTTTAAATAATTGTATGATGTTTGCTTCTTTCTATTCAAAAGGAACAACTCGCTCTTTTAATGTTAAGTTGAACACTCTTGCAAGTGGTTTGATTTTTTGTACTGTTTCCATGAGTAATTTTGGAGGAATTCCATCCACTCCCGTTGATTTATTATCTTTTATTGCCTTTATTTTCTTAGCAACCATTTCTGGAGTTACAATTAACTGTCCTAAATAATCAGATTTAGCCTCTTGAAATTTACCATCTGGAACTGGCATTGAACTAACATTCTCTGTGGTAAACACTGAACTGAAGTAACCATTTATGTCTTCCGCCATTAAAAACCCCTCTGATATTATATTACCAGCACTATCTTCTAGAGGTCCGACCTTGTCTTGTACGTTTTGTTTACTCCTGACATATGCATATAAACTCTTGCTGTAATGTTTTATGTTACATGCTAGTTTTTGTTCATAGCTTCTTTTAGGTTTTTTTCTGGTACGCCTATAAACTCTCCACATAGTTTGCTTGAACACTATTTTTCTGTCAAAGTGTTTCTTTCTACACCGTTTTCCTTATTTTTTCAAGGGAACAAATTTATCAATGATACCCTCAATTTCATATTTTTGAATATTCCAACATTCAATTGTGGTTTTATTCATCAGCATGTTATTCCAATCTAGCTTTGTTAAGTATTTTCTCATATCTGTATAGTTACCTTTGTGGAAGTTTCTCCTATACGTTTTTTTATTTTTATTTTCTGGTTTTATATTGATGTCAAAGTGTATTTGATTGTGGTCACTGTTGCCCAATGGTTCATGTATTTTTACATTGTCCGTTAATTCTTTTTATGATGACAAAACTATTTCTGATACATTATCTCCCCTTGCTGGTTCTAGCACTTGCTGATTAAGGAAGCTTTCTTGAATTAAAAATAAAAATTATTGGTCATCACCCCCTGTACTCTCTAGAGATTTCCATTGTGTGTGTCCATGGCTAAAATCTCCCATTATGATACATTCCACTTTACTAACTTCCTTTATAGCTTTATTATAGGACTTCAGTAAGCTTATCCAATAGTTAATTTTGAATTTCCTGAAACTATTTTGCACCAAACAGCTTCATCGTAATCTGCTTCCCTTTCTAATTTTATTTCATAAGCCTGAATAAGCCTTTAATAAGCCTGAATCGATCCTTTAACGTATAAAATAACCCCCTCTCCTTCTTCCTATTCGATCTCTCCTAAACATTACATATCCTGTCAATCCTAATTCAGCATATGTTATGTCTGTGTTGGTCCATGATTCGGTAATACCAACTATGTGAGGGTCAATATCTTCTACCATAATGTTTAATTCGATTTTCTTATTTACTATACTCCTAGCATTTACACACACGCATCTCTAACTTGCTTCAGAAATGTTTTTTGGAAAATTTTTATTGGTTTGCCTGTACTAGTGGCCTATTGTCCTGCTTGAGGCATCTCTAAGTACCCCCCCGCGCTTCTAGTTTAAACAATGTTTACTACCAAAACTATTGTTATGCTACCCATGTCACTGTCTACTGCTGCCTTGAGTCCATCCGCAAACACTACTGCCCCCTTTCCACATAGATGAAGCCCATCCTCCATGTACATACCAGCTCTTCCAACAAAACTTCCCCACAAATCCAACTTCCTCTTCTCTACATAGCTTCTGGACTAGCAATTTCGGTATCTATGACCCCTCCTTCATATTACTGGTAAAATCCCTGACAGTGTTACCTGCTCAACCCACGTCTACTTTAGTGCTCTGATCAGCTTCCTGTATTTCCTAATTATGGCAGTTGTACCCTCCCTTTCTACGTTATTTGTCCCAACGTGTACTAAAAAAGATCCACACTTGCCCGAACCCACGATGATTTCTTCCCTCTCAGTTTTCGCATCTATTTTGGCCCCAGGCTAGCAAACCACCACGTCATCTCCCTTGTTTAAGACTCGGTCCGTCTTCCTAACTATTGAGTTCCCCACAAACACCCTCGCTCTCTTCCTCACCCTCTCCATCACTGCCTCAGAATAGCTCTTCCGATGGATCCCTTGCATCACATTCTGTTATGCAGCCTTGTAACTTGGCAGATTGTTATCAGTCTCTCTCTCACCCATCAACTGTTCCCTCCCGTCTTCTGGCTAACTTGCGCTCCCCTAGCCTTCCCTCCTGACACCTTCCCTCCCGTCTCCTTCACTCCCATCGCCTTAACTCTCGTGCCCCCCCACCCATGTCTCCTTCGCTACTGTCTCCCCCACTCATCTCTCCTTCGATCCACTTGTCTTCCCTCCCAATTCTTTCCTTCCCGTCTCCTTTCGGTCTTTCTCCCTACGTCCCGTCTCCTTACGTCCTGTCTCCCTACGACCTGTCACCTTACCTCCTCTCAGCCTCCTCCCAGACTGAGGAAAGTTCTCCCTAGCATCTATCTCATCGTCTCTCCCACTTTATCATCTACTTCCCCCCACCGGCACCACTGGCACTACCCACCTGTTCCCTTCCCACTATTGCCATAACGAGCAGCCTCAGTTGTTCCAACTCCACGTTCCTTCATATTCGTACATCCCCTACACTAAAAACTAAAACTACTTGCCTGAACCTCAGCCCAGGACTTCTCACACCCGGACTTGACGAAGTCAACCCAGTTGCTGCAATTGTTGCATATTAAATGCCTGGTGGCCTTTGCCTGCCGTTTTCACGACGCTATCGCGGAATTTAGTCTTAATTTGATTGATACGTTAGCCTTGAATAAGGTTGTTTTTGTGTTCAAAATGACACTTTAGGCTAATATACTTGCTAGTTATTTCTTTTCTACTAAGCTCGTACGAGCAAAAAAGCCTACCACCTAGCGAATACGGAAAACACTGTGTTAACAAAACAACGAAGTCAGTGTATACCAACTTACGCTAAAATGCTGCTGTTAATTCCTTTTTACCGAAAACGTTTACTACAGCTATGTCAAATATTACCTAATGGATGTAATTTATGTAAATGTATAACTTTATCTAATATAAATTTAACAATGTAAACGATAGTTTGGTACACCAGTTTAATTCACGACCTGTAAACAAACTCCCTTTTATCGCTCGTTGAATTTGAGTCCGGGAAAAATTCTGATGTTGCTATTGTTGAACAAATAGAAGAACGGGTTGTACCACTCACGAAGTGACTGGTGTAATTGTGTTCGCTTCAAGTGGACACGAAGAAGTTCGTAATCATTCGTATGATTCTGTCACCATTTTTTCTTTTATTTAATTTTTATTTTAGTTTAGTTATTACATCTTGCACATAAAGATACATCCATTCAGCGCTGCTCAGATTGTTAATTTTTTTCAATGGTTAAATGTTGTGTGTATGCTGGATAGATGTGCCAACCAACAGTTTGTAGGTGTTGTTTTGTCTGATTAGTGGAGAATTGCTTGCTTTGCATGTGTATTACATTTCACGAGAAAACATTGTGAAGTGAACCAAAAAAATTGTCTTTATCTCAGGTGCAAATGTGAGCATATTTTTGAATAAATAAGGCAACCGTAATTGTTGTGTAAAATATTTTTTGTATCTCTGTAATAACCAAACAACATCAATTTGATAAAGAACACAAAGGTACACAAATAAATGAAAATGTAAGGCATGACCCAATTTGGTTTTGGCAGTGATATTGTCGTTATTAATGTGAGCTTTGACACGTCGCCTTTTATTGCAGTCTGGTGTACTTCACAAGATTGACTTGCGCATTGCTCCTGCAAAGGAGACGCTCAGTAAGTCTGCATTAAACAGTTACAGTATGCTAAATACGTGCGTGCATTCGTGCGCATGAGTATGTTTTTTATGTCTAATATAGTATTGCCTAACTTCTCAACGTGCATCGTTTTTTACTTACAGCTGTTAGATATTTTCTCACATATAGTTGATTTATCTTTTCTCTTTCAGTATAATGTCTTACTAATTTGACCAGACATCAATACGTTGAGAAATTAGGTAATGATATATTAGACAAGACAAAAACATGCATATATATGTATATATATATATATATATATATATATATATATATATATACATATATATATATATATATATATATATATATATATATATATATATACATATATATGTATATATATATATATATATATATATATATATATATATATATATATATATATATATATATATATATATATATATACATATATATATATATATATATATATATATATATATACATATATATATACATATACATATATATATATATATATATATATATATATATATATATATATATATATACATATATATATATATATATATATATATATATATATATATATACATATACATATATACATATATACATACATATACATATATACATATATATATATATATATATATATATATATATATATATATATATATATATATGTATGTATATATATATATATAAATATATATATATATATATATATATATATATATATATATATATATATATATATATATATATATATATATATATATATATATATATATATATATATATATATATATATATATATATATATATATATATATATATATATATATATATATATATATAACCTTCATGGAATGTTCCTTTAGTTGAACTTGTGGAGAGCGGGGAGGGGGAGTCCTTCGACTTCGCCTTCATTGACGCCAACAAGGATCAGTATGACGACTACTATGAGTTATGCATAAAACTCGTCAGACCGGGCGGAATAATTGCAGTGGATAACGTGAGTCAACTCAGCACCAATGTTCTGTATGATATTGCATTATGTCATTCTAATTAGATAATAGTTGTCTTCTATCATATTCAATATTTTTATTAACTATTTTTTGTCAGACTGACGAAACTTATTTAACATAATTTGCAATTTTAATAATATATTTATGTATTATATTACACGTATTATTAAATGTCATTATAATATTGCTGATGATTATCATGCACCATAATATTAATACTATAATATTTAGAACTGTAATAAAAAATAGTTTTGTAAATACTATGTTTTATTATCAACTGCATATTATACTGCATATATATATCACGTACTATCTACCACTAGCCAATTGTTAACTGATATATAAGTACAGTATGTTTAGTAAATCCATTTCACTAACATTATGAATTATTGTATTAACCATCTGCATTTTCTCTATGCTGCTATGTTGGAAAATAATAAAGATTATCAAGTAATATAAATTGTACAGACTGAGTTGATAGAAATGTTGATCAAATGATTAATCGTGCATTCTACGTGACACAGATGTTGTGGGGAGGACAAGTTATTGATCCGAAGTATACCGACAATTACACCAAGAGTCTTCGAGCACTTGGCCGCAAGATGGCTGTGGACGAGAGAATCAACGTGAGCTTTGTCGACATCGGAGACGGCACAATGCTCGCCTTCAAGAAATAGTCTTGTGAGACGCAAGAGTAACGGCCGTGTGTGTGAGACAGTGTAAATAATGGCTAATTAATAACTGATTCTTGCGCAGTTCTTATATGTGTGTGTGTGTGTGTGTGTGTGTGTGTGTGTGTGTGTGTGTGTGTGTGTGTGTGTGTGTGTGTGTGTGTGTGTGTGTGTGTGTGTGTGTGTGTGTGTGTGTGTGTGTGTGTGTGTGTGTGCATGTGTGCGTGCGTGTAGCGAATCATTGGTCGAGACAACATAACCCGCAACAAAGTTAAAGGTTAAAAGTTAAAATCAAGAAATGGAGATGGGCGGGACACCTTGCCAGAACTAATGACAACGGGTGGACAAAGATAAAAGCAAAATAGAGACGAAATCATGGACGACAACAAATTAGATGGAGATATATTTGTAAAGTTTACTGGCATGACATGGGTGAGAACGGCACAGGACATAAGTAAATGGTACCAGATGCCTTAGCCCTGCAGTGGGCTGACAATAGATGAGATTATGGTGAGTATACTCGCAAATAGCAGATGTATAGGCACAATTATGAAAATCAAAGAATATCATATCGTTTTAGGTTAATTTTGTTTTGCGCTGATTATACTTCATTATAAGAATGTGAACAGCACGTTATATCCCTTTCATACAAAAGATGTCGCTGTCACACGAATTACCCTAATAGTCATACACAGAGGTGATGCAGCTGAAATCCAGTAACTGACGTGACAGTGTTAAGACTTCGGGCGTTCATGCACCCATAGTCAATGCAAGAAGAGTTATCATCGCTGGGTGTTACGCTGCTGTACGGAAGGTACACATACGTCTCAACAACAACAGCGCTGGTTTCTATTGATCAGTGTGTTTGGGTGGCCTCGTGCAGCCAAACGTGACAAAGGTCAAGGTCAACGAAAGCACATTTGGACCAGAGCCCGAGGTATTAAAACATCCTTAGTAGACTCCAAACTCAGAGTAGGACTCATGAAACAACGTGAGCACAAAATCATGATCATATATAAACACACATGCTGAACATCTAAGTGTGCTTAACAATGTGGCAGTAGCATAAACAAAGATAATTGCGTATGAATGGATTGATGCATCAAATTCCAGGTTGTTTTACTCAAAACAACCCGTACTTGTGCTTACGCTAGATATGTTTGGTGGTTTGTGTGTATGCGTTGGGGATAACGTAATGTAATAATTAATAATATAGTGTGTTGGTCAAAGTCCTTTTGTTGAATGTTTGATGTATCATGCCTGAATTGAATGGAAGCTTCATGACGGTTTCTTGAAACGATATGTTGTTTTATTTCAATGATTTTTGATGGAATCGTGTTACATATGGTAATAGATCGATGGTGGAATTAATAGACTACCGCATTATGCATGACCTAGAGCCTTAACAGCGTCTGCGGTACCGCAATCGGGTCAGTAGACACGGAAAGAGCCGATCTCAATAATGTTGGTTAGTACAAGGTCATGGGTTGTGTAATGGTGAGCCAATGTACAATGGTTTTACCATTCAAGAGTGATTGTCAAGTATGATGTATTTGTTGTACTGTCAATTAAAACAAATATAACAAAAATGACTTCGATTCATAAATATTTACTATTTGTTATTATGCATTTTCGTCATGGTGCGAGGTAAACACCACTTGCACTCGATGTCGAAAATCGATCGACAAACGCAGTAATTTATATCCCATCCTATAAAGACGAGGCCGGGTACTTCATCAAAAAGGTGTTAATGTCAAAGAAGCCAAGCAAATTAACGGTTTCAAAGGGAACCTGATGTGATGTGAGATCACTACAAAGGCCCAAGTAGTGATTAGATTAGCCGCTCCCTCTACCGGATCGTTACGGCACTACCCAAATATTGAAAAATCGTCTGTTTTAGAGGTTGCCACAGTAATTGTTGAGCAAAGTCTGTCACTCGATGTTATGCCCCATTGAAACAACGAATACCGAATCCATTGTTTTCGGTACGAATGACGATTATTTAGCTGTCATACGGTACCTGAAACGTATGCTGCTCCTGCTCCTAAAAGCAGGCTAGTCCAGAGGTAGGGACCCTGGAGCAGCGCCGCCTACATTGTGCAACATTAGACTAGTATAGCATGTCTTTAAATTGTTCACATTATGGACAGATATATGTGTTACACACTGGAATACTATTTTCAGTAAACAAACAACTTAGCTGAGTTGCATTTGAAAAATAGTAAGAATACAAAAACGTTTTGAACCATCCCTGGGGCAAGACGGTCCTCTGCCCGGGGCAACACGATCCATAACTTGCTCCTTCGCAGTTTTGCGGTAAATATCTATTTTATTTTATTATGTAAATTGTGTGAATATAAATAAAGTTTGTACTTACTTCGAATGCACTGCGTACGCTCTCTATACAATGCATTCCACTTCTCAAAACTGGCACGTGATTTGTTTTTTAGTATGTCTTAATAATATTACTAATTACATAATATTTATTTTGTTTTATATTTTCAGGGGCGGATCCAGTGTTGTTGGAAGGGGGTCTCAGTCAGTCGTAGTCATGTGTCGTTCTACTTACGAACCGGGGTGGGGGGATTGAACGACACGTGTCGTTCTGCTTACAGAAGGGTTAATATTAGTTAGCTGATAATGCTTCAGTTTATACATCGACACTAGATCCAATGTAGGCCTATATACATTGTCCTTTATCGTAATGTTTTACGGACACAGGGGGTCTAAGACCCCCTCCGTGACCTGGGGGGTCTAAGACCCCCTCCAAGACCTAGGGGGATCTTGAGACCCCTAAGAGTCCTGGATCCGCTGCCGATTGTGCTTCTTACATACTTGTAATGAGCTTAATACGTAAATGATTAAATAACAATGCGTACCAGCCGTCAATACAAAACACAAAGTATCGTACAATAATGATGTCTCGCGTCAGTAAATTGAATTATGTGCGCAATTTGAAATCGGCACGCGACATTTGGCTGAGCTGATTAACGACTGCCTAGTAATTAACTTTCACTGAGACGAAAGAGCGTTGATCGCGCGGATACACCGTTAGTTTTTATACCGCATTCTGCCACACCCGCACGGACGCGCGACTTCCTTGTAATTAACTTTCACTGAGACGAAAGAGCGTTCATCGCGCGGATACACCGTTAGTTTCTATGCCGCTTTCTGCCAACACACGCACGCACGTACGCACGCACGCACGCACGCACGCACGCACGCACGCACACATTCTTCCGCCAATATTTCACATGCTTTTATTCGAATATATATAATAAATTATGATCATACAATACGATTTCACAAATATCAAAATGCAATTTGCGTAGCGCTCTGCCAACGGGCTAACTGGTCGCCAATTGAAACAGACACGATTAGGAGGGTTCCAGTCGCAGATACGTTCCGCTCTCCCGCGCGTTTCGCTGCCGGGAAGGACTAGGCCGATCGATGCGTATCGACGCTGCAGTGATTGCGCCCCGGCCGGCCTATAGACACGCCCACCGCTTCGAGGAGACTGGCGGTACTTGAATGCTTTCAACCTCCACGACAGATGGCGAGCGACTCGCTCACTGTAGTTATACTCAACTGTCGTTGATCATGTCTGCAGAATGGACTAGGAGCATAGGGGTTGTCAAGTCGGCAGGTTGACGTGTGTAACTGGGAGTACGTATACTGGAGTACGCATGCGCTGCACGACTCTGTCACGAGTAAGTAATCATGTACATTTTCGGTGTCATTCTGCACGGGATAGTCAGTCTTAATAACTCAAGTCTCAAGCAATTATACTCCAAACAGCCAAATCGTGGGTTAACGCTAGAGTTTGGATCAACGGCTTTTTGTGTATCTTCCGAAAGACACGGGCGAAGTGGGGTGAACGAAATTGCCCAAGCCTCGAAACGGCGGAAGTGGAATCGAATCACCGTCCGTCCCCTCGGTCGACAGGCGGGTGTCCTAACCATTAGACCACCGCTCCTCAGTAAATTCGAGTAAATTAGACGTGCAACCTTTCTGACTGTCAGATTTGCACACAGCAAATTTAGTAGACACACAGTTAGCACTAGATAAACGTGTTGTTACAATATTACATTCATCCCGGTGTTTGGCCCATCCCAACATTCATTTAGCTGAAAGGTTCCTTGCCAGTGTCATGCTTAGTTGAAATGTTTCTTGCGAATACCGTGCTCGATTGATATATAGAGGTCAGGCCACAATGACATATCCGGAAGTTTTTCACACGAATGCTGTGGCTAAGCCTACACGAGATTTCAGATATTTTGTTTTCAGAAGTATTACTGTATTGCAAGGTTGAAATGTCGCACCTGTGGCAGTGTGATATGTATTGGCTATGTACGCTAAATGAATAGATCTTGATATCATTACTGAAATGGGCAAATTTGCATATTATTAGTCACTACAGTTGAACCCTTGCGGAAGTGTAACTGTGGTCTAATATATGCAATGTTCCGGCTAGCAGCAATTTGAGGAAGAACGTGGAATGTTAAGTTGGCGCTAAACCAAAACAGCTGTCATGTCCGGGTTTTCCCTGGCTGTTTGTAACATGATCCTTTTACACACGCGTTGATCTGGTCTGACTGGAGGCAGTTCAGAGCCCAGTAAATATAAGGTTTCGTTGCGTATGAACGAGCGTGCCACGCAGAAACAAGAACGGCCCTTTTTATAGTTATATCGTAGCTGGTAAAACGTTGTATATCAACACGTCGTGTACGTGTGGGTGTGTATGAGAACAACGTCCAGTGATATATTTGCCAACTATTCTACAGTTGTATCCTTCTGATAGAATGGTGTTGTCAGAATATACTGAAGTGGCTTTGGGATATGAAAAATTACATAATATTGGGAACTAACAAATTAAGCGGTGCAACGGAAAAATACGCAAAAAACCCAAATGCAGAGCATGGTCCAATTGCCCCACCCACCCCCTGCATACGCCACTGCATTGTGGGGAGGGAGGGGTGAACTTGAGAATAATGGGCCCGATCGCTGAATACCCACCCGCTTTTGGGCCACTGGAAATTAGAGTCGATGATATTGCCGGGTCAAACACTGTGTAGAGAACATTTACAACGAGAAGAACTACATAATCGAGATATCGGGGTCGATGACTTACCTAAGCACGACCCTTATCTCACGCGGTGTCTCTGCGCCGTGGGATCGCGAGCATATGTATTGATCGCAAGATTTCACTTGCTAACCTGAACCCACCGTAGCGTCTTCGCTGGCCGAAGTGGACATGCATTGTACTTACCGGGAACAGCAGGAGATGCTTTCGTGCGGGCAGTTGATTACGTAATCTGTCACGTCGTCAAAGGTGCATTCCTCCAGGCCGTCGATAGCGCATCAATTCAATGATCTCGGGCATATATAATACCAGAATATTGTTTTATATATGTAGTTTGCACTGCGGCAGGTCCGGAGGTCACTTCGAGTGCTACGTGAGGTGCATCATTGTCTTCGATGTCATTGACGTATCGATCTCTCTCGCCTAGTACAAGTTATGATGACAGGAACCGTTTTAGATGGAGATCATTCGTCGGTACTAACTGCATGTCATTCTTGATGAATGTAGATGACCATGTCACAAACGCTAAGCCGTTCGTTCAAACCAGTGATAACATCTAAAGCACTGACATTTGTTTTCATACGATGGCGATGTTTTCATACGAAGCGGTTTTAAGAAGTGTGGGTATTATTGGTGGTGACATTCCCGAAACGCCGTTCGGCGTATTAATATTTTGTAAATAGTGCCTATTTTAGGGTAGGCGCGTTTCC
>BSQZ01000130.1:575000-675000 GCA_033239005.1 Lamellibrachia satsuma | reverse complement strand
AGCTTCTTTCAGATTGTCTAATTTTAGTCGTATCTGCATCTGTTATCCTCTGCGTTTATGTTTGGACTTCGGTAAACAAATCCAATAGTTAATGTTGAATTTCCTGAAACTGCTTTGCACCAAACAACATCGCAGTCTGCTCCCGTTTCTATTTCATAAGCCTGAATCGATTTTCTAACATATAAAATAACTCCCCCTCCCCTTTTTCCTATTCACTCTTTCCTAAACATTGCGTATCCTGTCAGTCTTAATTCAGCATCTGCTATGTCTATGTTGGCCCATGACTCGGTTAAGACAATTATGTGAAGATCAATATCTTCTACCTTAATGTTTAATTAGTTTTTCTTATTTACTATGCTCCTTGCATCTGAACACACGCATTTATAGCCAGCTTCAGAGATGTTTTCCTTTCATTTTGTTACGTGTTTGTGTGTACTAGTGGCCTCTTGTCCTGAGGCACTTCTAGGTAACCCCCTGCGCTTCTAGTTTAAACAGTGTTGACTACCAAAAATATTAGTTATGCCACATGCCACTATCTACTGCTGCTGAGAGTTCATCCGCAAATACTGCTGCCCCCTTTCCACTTAAATGAAGCCCAACCCTTATGTACACACGTACGTAAACACACATATACCGAAATCAGACCCATGAACATACATTTGTACGTAAACATGCATTCGTACGTAGACGCGCTCGTGCGTGCGTGAATTCGTGTGTGCTACATGCGTATGTGCATGCGTGCGTGTGTTCGTGCGAGCGTGCGATAGTGCGTGCGTGCGTACAAGCGGTAAACTGCAGGATGTTCGACAGAGTGTGTATGTACGCAAAGCTTACATGTCCATCCAATCGCGTAAAATCACGAGGCAAATTTGCTACAAATCGACTATGTGAACCTCTGATTATTTCATTACCACGATGTGTACAAACATATCTCCACATGATCAAATCACGCGAATTGACACCCGAGAGGATCTTTTCCAGGTGACCAAGCACATTCGTAGGAATATTGAACGAGTCCGAGTCGTTATCGAGGCTGTTTTTCCAAAATGGAATTGCCGTAGGCAAATTGACACCGGTCCTACTTCGATTCTAAAGCCATTTACACCAACACGGCGCCTCTTCCGCCAACCTCAAGAACTTAATGAAACTTACGACTTAAAATTGGTCCATATTCTTGTGTCATATATGCATGGTTTCACCTGGTGCCGAGTGTCAGCTTTCTCGTTGATAAAACTTTGGTATAAAACGTGAAACGAGAGTTGGAACACATTGCAAATAGTAGTTAAATGTAGACGACTAGTTTCACCGCTTTCGTTATGTTTTTGCTACTACGTAGGCACTATCGATATTGTTGTTACTTTTTTGCCACCTACAGTGGGACATACTGCTACTGTTATTGCTACTAACACAGCTACTTACACAGCTAATAGTGCTGCTGATACTGCTGCTTTCGATGCTAAGAGTGTTACGGCTTACGCCGTTATTGCTGCTGCTGCTGCTGCTGCTGCTGCTGCTGCTGCTGCTGCTGCTGCTGCTGCTGCTGCTGCTGCTGCTGCTGCTGCTGCTGCTGCTGCTGCTGCTGCTGCTGCTGCTGCTGCTGCTGCTACTTTTATCAAATGCCAAAAAGGAAATACTATGGTCACATTAAGAGGCATGTTGGATTGTAAAAGACAATACTAGAGAGAACAGGGGCATGGAAAAGAAATAGAAGGTTGTAGAAGGACATCACAGATATCTACAGAACGGAGACGGTGGCAGGTAGAATAGTTAGAGATAGACATCAATATCGCAGTGATTTTTGCAGCGATAGGCAAATTGAAAAGATATTGACTGTGATATTGACGCAAAAGATGGCGTGGTTGTGGCTTGTTCCGCTGCGGTCGCCTTCAGCGTTGACCAGCAATGTATTCAGGCGATATTGGATCACCAATCGATTACCATAGCAAATGTGCGACGGCGGTACGCGAATCTTATTCTCGCGTTTGGAACCATCCTTCATTTGCAATCTTTCGTCGAGCAGCCATTCCCAAGATCCAAGCTTGCCATGCTATTTCCCGTATACTGTGATGACGTGGTCTGCTGCTTGCTGCCCGGCACCGCATTCCCATTCAGCACTTTCTGGTAATCCTCAATTGTTTATGAATGCTTTAAATCGGCCAACTCCCGTTCGCATGCGGGTCAGTTTGGTCCTAGCGAGTTTTTGATTTATTGTGCCTGTCTAGTAATTGGCAGTCTTGCTTCAGACGTTGCCTAGCGAGCAGACACTGTGAAACATGTGGTAGGTGTTTCTTGCACGCTGGGTCACTCACTCCAAGGGACGAGGCTGACATCCACCTTTGATGTGTGTGCTTTCCTACACCGCATGCAATAGTAAATGTGGCGAGGTGTCGTCTTCGAACCCGGGAAATAATTAACTAAGGGGAGCTGTGGTTGAATTGTCGATGGTGGTGGGGCCAGTGACAACGTTAGGACAACAACAAAGGCGCCTACTTTGATACAATGACACTAAAACTCACGACGACATTCAATATGATGACAACAACGACGATAAACACGACGTATATGGCAGTAGCAGCAGCAGCAGCAGCAGCAGCAGCGGCAGCGGCAGCGGCAGCGGCAGCGGCAGCGGCAGCGGCAGCAGCAACAACAACAAAAACAAAAACTAACGTCGTCAAGATAAAAAGAATGCGTGCATTTAATGGCTACACTTTACACATCAACGCATCAAAACTGGAATAGTGCACGTTCCAGACGTGCTAATTGTGGTACAATATGAAGTCGCACAATGTAAATTCGAACACTGTTTTCCCGTAGAGACCAATGTGTATTTTACTGTCATCGTCCCTACTCCTCTGACTATTTCCCCATATGGACCAGTGCCACGTTCAGTCTCATCCTCCCTATTCCTCAAGCTATTTCCTCATAGAGACGAGTGCCTCTTTCAGTCACATAATCCCTATTCCTCGGATACTCGTCACATAGAGCAGTGAATCGTTCGCTCAGTATTTCATTGCTTCACTGGATGCTCTTCTATGTATGTTTCAGAACGAGCGAAACCAAGTGATCACTACCAATCTATGGATGGTTCAGGTACGCGATATGTGGGGCGATTGTGTACGTGACATGGTTGAATATTGCAACGAACAGGAGCTACGCGATAAATAGACTCATTATGATAATGCTCATACAGCTTTTGTTTATGATACCGTTAAAAATGCACAAAATAATGAGTCAGATAGAGGCTGAACACCTGAGCTCCTGAGCTCGTTTCTTCAGCAGAAGTGTGTATGCCGCTCCTTGTGGGCGTGTCTTCGATGAGCACCTTGTGGGCGTGTCTTCGATGAACACCTTGTGGGCGTGTCTTCGATGAGCACCTTGTGGGCGTGTCTTCGATGAACACCTTGTCGTTGTGTCTTCGATGAGCACCTTGTGGGCATGTCTTCGATGAACACCTTGTGGGTGTGTTGGTAGAAGAGCTCCAAGCGTGAGCCTTTGAGGACCACCTGCTTTTCGTGTTGTGATGTTTTGAATGAGCCTATCAGGATGGTGCATGTGTTGGTGCAGGAATGGAAGGACGACGGCTTACAATGGGACCCTACAGAGTACGGGGGAGTGAAGACGCTCTACGTGCCCTCACAGTCGATTTGGCTGCCGGATATAGTGTTGTATAACAAGTGAGTCACCGTGCACGCACACATGCGGGTGGTATGCATGATTGCTAGTGCACATGTGTGAATGCGAATAAATGAGTGTGTGTGTGTGTGTGTGTGTGTGTGTGTGTGTGTGTGTGTGTGTGTGTGTGTGCGTGCGTGCATGCGTGTGAGCGCGTGTGCGCATGTGGGTTTGCGTGCATGTGAGTTTTGTGCGTGCGCACATCACAAGTCATTCAATGTTATTGCGTAAGAGTGAATGCTTTCGGGAGAAACAGCCACTAATTGTGTCGTTATCAAGAAACGTCCTTTGATTTGTTAGGATTTAAAATGTAAACACTAATTTAGATCCGCTGAAAAATCATATTATTTATATTACATCAGTACCAGCGTTTTAAAAGAAAGGTACAACACTTTTCATTCCTTAATCGAGCACTGTCTTAAGGGGACATTGTTACATTGAATAGTTGTAATATTATCGAAAATACACGATCTGACGAAGAATAAAATATGATTTTTAGAACATAATAATTGTATAGATACTGCATTAAAATATGTTTTCATAAACCTTCATATTTATGTGTGAACAACAACATTTGTGACCGCGTGATTTATTGACTGGTCAAGCTCCCGTTTTATAAAATTTCTGGCGGTAAATAAATTACAGCAACACATTACAAAACGAAGTATAACGTTGTGAATTTAGATGTACGTTGAGAATCACAATGCAGACAAAACCCACGTTTAGTTCCATATCAATTAGCCAATAAAAATAATAGTTGTACATTCCCTTTAAAACGAGTTAGTCCGATTCTCGTTTATTTTTTACTTAATAATATAATTATTGACACTTGAATAAATATGATCAATGTATACTGCCCGCCACAACACGCATACTTAGCCCGAAAGGTTTGTTTGTATGTTGCCACTATGCACACTAACTTGAATATACAATACCTGCAGCATAGTGTGCACAGCCGAAAAAGAGTGCACCAGGATAGCAACAGGAAATGCACTAACACAAGCTGATTCGATAAAGGTACAATTAATGTTGAACAAACAGTGAAAAAGACAGGTTTGCACCAACAGTCTGACCAAAAATCCCTTCTTGTTGTTATATAAGGTTCCAGCATATGAATTACAATGGAAAGGACACGTAAGTGCAGATTGCACAATCATAGTCTTCACTACATCCAAACGCATGGGATAATATTTCCCCATCCCTCACCCGTTGGCGGGACTCAACCACTACTACTGCCTACCGGCTAGAGAGGAGGCTATGGAGGAGGCTAGAGAGGAGGCTAGAGAGGAGGCTAGAGAGGAGGCTAGAGAGGAGGCTAGGGAGGAGGCTAGAGAGGAGGCTAGAGAGGAGGTTAGAGAGGAGGCTAGGGAGGAGGCTAGAGAGGAGGCTAGAGAGGAGGCTAGAGAGGAGGCTAGGGAGGAGGCTAGGGAGGAGGCTAGAGAGGAGGCTAGAGAGGAGGCTAGGGAGGAGGCTAGAGAGGAGGCTAGAGAGTAGGCTAGGGAGGAGGCAGGGCTTAATCCTCCGACCATGTTAATGTATGCAAAACCACATGATGCTAACAACTTCGAAATCAGCTATTACGACATGTGTATGTATGTATGTATGTATGTATTACATGATAGATAATGTAGTATTAATACATGTTACCCGTATACCCGAAACAGTTCGTAGTAACATAATTACTGTGGTCCCTGCCTTCGACGGACCCAGCACGTCGGCTGCGTACCGGAAGACGTGGAATCGGTGCACAGCGAATCGAAATATCAAGTGGCACGGGATATGTGCACTCCCAAATCATTGCTATGAGATTAATTGAAAGACGAAGTGAAACAGTTATCGATTGTACGTATTGTCGGTTTTAATGCTTAATCAACTTACGGCGTAATCAATCGTACGGCGTGTGTCAACTGATGGATACGTTTTCGGCTGTTCATCTCCAGATTGGTATTTTCGATTGTCAATAGCTGACGAAATCGTCGTTTAAAAATAACTTACGAATTAGTTCCGAGGTATGTTAGCAGAGAGCATTCTAATCATCTTTATATAGAGCACATCTGAACGTTACTCGCCATCCCACACGTTCCATGATGGGTGATATGTTGGCTCGGTGAATTGTCATTTGTCACGGAAGTCGTTTATAAGTGACAAGCGCTGACATTTCAAAGATCCGGTCTCTTCCAGCGACGTCTAGTTTTGCAAACTTAGAAATTTTGATTTCAAAATTGCCTCTTGATTTACAATAAAAACGCACAGCCCGCGTCGATTTAAAGATCCGAAACTATACGAGTTGTTGGATTGACGTAGGGGTGGCGATCGTTGGGAGGCAACAGTCAACTCAATGGAAAGAGTGACCATATGTCGTGTACTCGCCTTCATTGTCCTGTTTGTCCGGCAGTGCTGACGGCGACTACACAGTGACCATCATGACGAAGGCGACACTCTCCTACCACGGCACCGTCCACTGGGAGCCGCCCGTCATCTTCAAGAGTCACTGTGAGATCGAGGTCGAGTTCTTCCCTTTTGACATCCAACACTGTCACATGAAGTTCGGGTCGTGGTCCTACGATGGCTTCCAGGTACACGATTACAGACCGGTTTACACGATATACTTTTGTTCGATTTGTTGGCCGACACGAACGCTGTGCTAAATTTCAGATAAAACGTGTCATCTAAAAACCGAAACGAACTCGATTACTGAGACCAATTTGTGGAAGTCTAAAAAAACTTGAGTTTTACAATTTCTTCGTTAATTCCATCTTTGTCCATTCTACGATCTCCTGGTCCAATTGTAACTCTCGAAAAATACATGTTCCATTCACACTATTCCGTCCCTATGTCAATACCCGCCGTGATTATCTAGTCATAGGGTCTCAGTGTTTGACGCCACATTTAACCTCCCTGCTCCCATTCACCTTCAAAGATATTGATACAAATATTTTATAAATAAAGGTAAAGGAACGTTCTTATCTAACGTGGTATCCAGTCCTTGGGACTGTACAAATCGCTTTACACTTCATCCCCTGGCAGCCCCGTTCATTCCAAAGCCATTTCGACTTCTCTGGGAAGATTCAGTCACGCTACAATTACTGTTCGAAAACTATTCGTTCCGATATCGATATATGTCTGTAGCCAGGTAGGTCTACTCATTAATACAGCTGAGTGAAATGTGGCAACGTGGGATGAACGAAATTGTCAACACTTCGAAACTACAGCAAGAGGATTGGAACCCGGGTTCTCTCGATTGAGAGCCCGACCTTCTAAACGCTATGCTACCACGCAACGTCAAATAAATGATAGAAAATTTTCTCACTCAAGAAGAACTAGAGGATACGAAGTAATATTAATGAAGGAACAAGTCAGAAAGTATTCATTGTCACAGAGGACGGTAAATGAATGGATACAATTATCTACTGATTGTGCAAATGCTAGTAGCATGAATATGCTTAAAACTAAATTGACAATTATCGCAGAAGGGAGGGTTACGCACAAGTACTCGCACACACACACACACACACACACACACACGCACACGCACACGCACACGCACACGCACACGCACACGCACACGCACACGCACACGCACACGCACACGCACACGCACACGCACACGCACACGCACACGCACACGCACACGCACATACGCACACGCACTCAGACACACACACACACACACACACACACTCAGACGCACGCACGCACGCACGCACGCACATGCACATAGGCCTACATAATATATTAACAATCGTTGGATCCTCGATAAGCCAATGGGTTCTTGTCCACTTGCTATCCGGCGTTACTGCTTTATGTGACAATCTTTTTAAGTACCGTTTTGTTAAATCTCCAGGTAGATCTTGTGCATATCTGGCAGGAGAGACTGGGTGTCCACGAGTTGGCCCCCATTGACTTGGCTGTCGACCTAAGTGACTTTTACCGCAGTGTGGAGTGGGACTTGCTCAGCGTGCTCGCCAAAAAGAACGTCGTCAAGTACCCGTGTTGCGACGAACCCTACCTGGACATCACATTCAACTTGACGCTGCGGCGAAAGACCCTCTTCTACACCATCAACCTCCTCATCCCGTGTATCTCCATCAATGCGCTCACCATACTTGGCTTCTATCTGCCGTCGGACGCCGGCGAGAAGGTCTCCTTTCCATTGTGGTCAGATTGTCGTCTGTGATAACTGTGTACATACTGGCCTTCGCATCATTATACATATATAAATATTAACAGCATTTTGAAAACAATGAAAGTTATTTTGTTTCGCCGCCTTGAAATAGACTTTCTTGATAAAAGTCACATAACTTAAAATTGTACAATATTGGATATTTATTATTATTATTACTATGATTATTTTGTATTTTAAACTGTATTGTAACATATTGCATATGCTATATATTAATCGTATTGCATACTTGATACACCAATTATTTACTTGGGTTGTTGATTAGCTTAAAGATGCTTAATCAATTCGATTTTTTTTGCTAGTCTCATTTCAAATGTATTTTGCGAAAAACCAAACTTACCTAGTATCCACTGCTACATGCTAGCTCGTTTGTGCAACTTTTGTATATAGTTTTTGTGAAATCATCAGACAAACTATTATTTTAGTTAATGCTTGTTAAAACATTAACTGAATTGTAGTGATTTACCTACAAACGATAAATCAAGAACTGGCATCATTATTATTAAACGAAGTTTTGCGTATACATGGTTACACTCAGAGTCAATGCGTGCACCCATCGAATACAACTCGCCAACCTACACACTCACATACGTACTGCACACAAAACTGAATACCCACATATTAGGCCATGCAACAATGGTACATCTTAATCATGACATGACAGATACCTTCCCGTATCAACATAAACTCAAGGTAGATTATATTTATGCATTGAAGCTATGGAACTAGTTAATTGAAATAATTACTAAATGCCGAAGCACACAAGTGTTTTAAAATGCTAAAAGTTATATATTCTTTCTGTGTATTAGGAGTAACAAAAATATTGTCATTATAATATAACTTTTTTATTCGATATTGTATTTGAGCAGTAATCATACTGGTGAGCCACTGATAGGTATTACACTTCTGATAACCCCCTTCCCTTTCTAACACACTATTCTTTTATTTATGCATAACTTTCACATGTCGCAAATGATGTATTCTGTTACCATAAATTCGTATGCTCGTTGGAAATTAATTATTGGCCATTTGCGTGATTGATTGATTGACTGGCTGGCTGGCTGGCTGGCTGGCTGGCTGGCTGGCTGGCTGACTGACTGACTGACTGACTGATTGACCTAGTGGCGTTCATTTTGGTATGTTTCCAGATTTCCCTCTGTATCTCCATCCTCCTCTCCCTGAGCATCTTCCAACTCCTCCTCATGGAGATCGTCCCGGCCACATCCCTCACGATCCCTCTCATGGGCAAGTACATCCTCTTCACGTCCATCCTCCTCTCGATCTCCATCTTCTCCTCCGTCATCACCCTCAATGTCAACTTCCGGTCGACGAGCAAGCCAAAGATGCCGCGCGCCACCAGGCGGATATTCCTCGAGATACTGCCGCGCCTACTATGTATGCACACGCCGGACATACGCAGCGAGAGAGACAAGGATGAACAGGACGGGTTTGATTGGTGAGTACGTGAAGATAAGATAAGATAAGATAAAATAAAGAAAATTTTATTGGCAACTCAACTTAGTTAGATGCACGTTATTATATAATCAGTAAAATAGCACATGTGACAGTCAATATTCATAAAATACAATAATCATAAAAACCCTACTATGGTAAGTGGCGCAGCAGATATAATTTATTGTAGCATTGATTGCCAGTTGTGTAAACCCCATGGTACCAGAGAGTGCCAAGTTTGTGGCAATCGATTCTTATTACTGTGCCTTATATCATAATATATATATATATATATATATATATATATATATATATATATATATATATATATATATATATATATATATATATATATATATATATATATATATGTGTGTGTGTGTCTTTTGTCAGGTAAGAGATGATTCAGTTTGTGTGAGTTTACTTTCACCTTGTTAAAGTATCGCTCACACAGACAGTCCCGCCTTTCTTTCAAAGCAGACCTAAATCATTGAGTATGACATCTACATAACTTTTGCCAGAAAAGGTGCATTTTACTGCTCTTTTCTGTATCATTTCGATATTGTCAGATAAGTGATTCTATAAATTGGTATGCCACACGGGGCATGCATATTTCAGTACAGGTTTCACAACACTTACATATACAGCGACCAGATCACTGATTAATATCTGCTCGTTTTAACTGGTACAGCATACATATAATATTTTCCCAGTTTTTTTTTTTTTACAATATTCTCCACATGCTTATTCCATGTTAGATCATAAGAAATCGTAACGCCAAGAAGCTTAGCATGGCGTACTTTATCTACATCTACATCCAAATAGCAGTTACTGGAGGCGTGAGGACATCTGCATAGTTCCGGAATACCCAAGCAGGAATGTTATCAGACCCTGCGGTTTTATTCGCCTTAACTTTAGGAGTGTAATATATACATGCTAACAATATACATAAGCATTTTCTGTGTAATTTTCTCGGCATAATCTTAATCCATATTACCTCTTACTCATCAACCTCTAGGTCATTCAACCTTTTATAGAAGACATCATTTCTGATATAACAGGACATACCACCGGCTCAGCCATGACCCTGTCCTTTCTCTACAGGCAAAATCCATGTAGAGCAATGCTATTTTCTCCTATAATCTTTAAACCACGTTTCACTAACACATGGAATTGATACATCGTGCATTGCAACCGTGACCAGCAATTCGTCCATTTTTTCACTGCTTATGGATCTGGCTTTTAAGTTTATTAAAACTGGCAGATCCCATTATTTGTTTTATGTGTTGCCGGGCACAAACCCGCGTATTTTTAATCTTGTTCAATGACCAAAACGTGTAGGCCTATTTACTAATCACGCGTATGATGTTTCTCCTTATGTCCACGTTCCCCGCATTTGTAACACAGTACTTTCTGGGCGTGCTTGCGGGAGCGGTGACGTCGTTTGTTTCGAAGCATTTTACGCACTTGCCCAACGTGTGTCGTTAACGATTTCGGCATTCAATCAGTGTTCGAAATGAGTGGGATCTGAGGGGTCCAGGACCCCCACAAGGCACGAGGGATCTCCCATAAGAGAGAAACATGTAAGCTTGGGGGGTTCCACATTTTATCGTTGATGCTCTTCCTCCTTGTTCCCTGCCGTACATGGGTGAGGGTCGGGTAAAGTATTGTCGAGCCACTCTTTCTGATCTTTCTTTCCATAGTTTTCTATCGGCTGCTAACTCTCTCCATCCTTCATCCTCCCCCATCTTCTCATATCCCTCCTCACGCAGTCCTCCCATCTTAGCTGCGGCCTTCCCTTTTTCCTGCGTCCTTGAAGTTTTTCCACCTCTTCTCTCTGCTAGTTTGTCTGCATCCATCCTTACCAAGTGGACTACCCATCTCATCCTGCTTCTCACCAATCTTCCTGTTAGGCTGCATTGCATTCCAACCTCTTTCCTCAGGTCGTTCATCCTTCTTCTTCTTCCATGATAAACAGTAAATGAGCCGATGTTAACTGGAAACTCTTCCGACAAACCAAATCCAACCACCACTTTTCCTTTCGGTCTCTCGTATATTACTTCCACCATCTTTGCTTCTGCTTCTGGCACTCCCATCCATCTCACTGTTGCCATCACCATCTCTCTTGGGACTGTGTCATAGACCTTCTCCAGGTCCACAAATCCCACTGTCAATCTCCCTTGCATCTCCAACCTCTTGCAAACATCCCATCAGTCGTCCCTGTACTCCTTCTGAATCCCTGTTGCTCTTCACCCAATTCTTGCTCTACTTTCTTTCGGATCCTCACATCCAGGATCCTCTCTAGCGGCTTCATGGTGTGACTTAGAAGTGTGATGCCTCGGTATTTCCCTGGGTCTTGCACATCTCCCTTCCTCTTCCATATTGGAATAATTAGCACTGTCCGCCACTCCTCTGGTACTTTACCTTGCTTCATACATTGTACCGATGTAATTACCCTTCCGTTGTTGCGCCTGTTGCTGTGTGTGAAACTATTTTGGTTCGTCTGTGCTAGAACTCGGCGGTGTTCACAGAACTCGGCGGTGTTCGCAGAGCTCGACAGTTTTCGCAGAAGTCGATAGATCTCGCAACAAAAACTCGATAGTTTCCGCAGAACTCAACGGTTTTCGCAGGTTTACCTTGGCATTTTACTTCTAAGAATTGCAGAACACTGTCTACAAGCGCATTTCTCCAGTGTAAACAATTTAGACTACAATTTACAATTGAGTCATTCAGCAGACGCTCTTATCCGGAGAGAGACTTACAACAAGCGCATTCAATCTAAGTTGGTAAAATAACTGCAGGTCGCTATGATAGCATGCAAGTCTTGTCACAAAAATAGGCGCCATTACAGTGAAGATTTTTTTTCGGGTGGGGTGACCAATATTTTGGGGGACCCCCCAAGAATCAGTGGTCATTTCAAACACAGCGTTCAATGACTCTCCATCGATTACCAGGCGACCATCTAACGTCGAGCATTTTGTCATGGGTTGCTGCTTTCGTAGTGTCTTCATATCGATGTTGGTGTTGTTGATTCTTGCGTTTTAGTGCCTATTCGGGAAGGATAGGTTTGACAGCATTCTGTCTACTTCGCTCACTAACAGGTGCAGTCCGTCCTTCTGGAAGGCAGCAGTGTCTACTGCGCCGTTTCGGAAAATGAAGTTGGCAGCGTTATCGACGAAAGCAACGCGTAGTTCATCGCACGTTGCTCTTATTGTGTTGCTGACTTCAGCCACGTTTGCGGATCAGCTTTAGAGAACATGGACGTGCCCAGAAGTAGGCACGTGCATGTTACAAGAGCGCCTGTCTTGTGGTGTGTTGTGTCGGCTGCCTGAGAGTATGGCCTATCCAGCTCCGCTTCTTCTTTCTAATTTGATGTTCCACTGTTTCTAGATTGGTTCTTTCTCTAAGTGCATCATTGCCAAATGTTTCTGGTCATCTTTATCCTTACAATTCTTCTAAGACATTTATAGCGGTTTAGGCTAGAATCGTAACGCCGAGTCAGTCGCTACTTCTGTGTGTGAAGCGAAACAGGTAAAGACGGCACATACACGGTGCGTAAACGTCATATTACATTACGTATGGCGGCTGTTGCAGAGACCAGTATATATATATATATATATATATATGTATGTATGTATGTAAGTATGTATGTTTGTATGTATGTATGTATGTATGTATGTATGTACGCACGCACGCACACACACACACACACACATAATTATACATATAAATGTTTGGATTTTATCAGGTCGACTGCTCATAGTGAGCTGCCGGACTTGAACAGTATGTACAGACACAGGCAGCACGCCGACACCGCGTCCACGTCATCCGGCCAGAGCAACGCGAGGACGTCTTCCAGACACAACATGGCGTCCACGTTCGTCGGTCTGCAGGGACAGGGCGTCAACATGAGCAGTTTCTGCGAGGCGTGCGCCGACCGCCGGCATAACCACATGCCACCGAACGCCCGCAAAGCGCTCGAGGGGGCGACTTTCATCGCCAAACACCTGGGCGGGGAAAACGAGTCAAAGCGGGTAAGGGTTTATTATCAATATATTAATACGAAAATTTTGGGGGAGGGTGGGGGCAGTCTAGCCGTATCTCCTCCCTGGCGCCGAGGTCCTCTCGCCTCTTTCTCTGTTGTTTCTCCTCCTTCGACCATTGGCCTACTACCGATTGGTGATGTATTACAAACACACAAAGGTAGCTATTTAGACGTGTTCGCTGCTCGCGCGATATAGCTCTTTTACCTGCGGGTGACCGATGGACACAGCGCGTAGCTTCTTTACAGGAACAAATCGGCTTATTGCTATGTGTATACCACACTTATGTGTATCCCACACTTATGTGTATCACACAGTTATGTGTATCACACAGTTATGTGTATCACACATTTATGTGTATCACACATTTATGTGTATCACACAGTTATGTGTATCACACAGTTATGCAACATTTAGCGTCCTCTGTTGTATTGTATCACATATGTCATAACAGTATTTAATTTGGTACCTCACACATCTGTGAAATTAAATGCTCAGCAAAACAGTCATGGCTCGGGGAAGCGTGTAACATCAAAACGTGTGTAACGGTGATAGCTGCTACGTGTGGCTTGTTGCTCCGTGAACGGGTGTGGGCTGCTTCTTGTGTAAGTGACTAAGTGTATAGGAAGACAGCTGTGACATTACTGCCCTACAGACTGCCTACTCGGCGTCTCATGTGCACCCGACCGGGATACAGCTGCGCGCGTCACTCAGCTCATAAAAACTGACCATGTGCTAACTTTCTTGAACTGACAGGACGATAACTGTAACGACGCTTAACGTTATCGCGTGTGTTACGTGTACCTGACACGTGGAAATACGTGTGTGTTACATGTACATGACACGCCGGAATACGTGCGTTATATGTACGTGTCGAATGAAACTACATATGTGTAACAGGTAAATAACGAATGGAAGTACGTGAGTGTTACGTGTACGTGACTATTGGAAGTACGTGAGTGTTACGTGTACGTGACTATTGGAAGTACGCGTGTTACAGGTACGTGACGAGTGGAAGTACGTGGCTCTCGTCATAGACCGCATCCTCCTCATCATCTACGTCAGCGTCTGCGTTCTCGGCGGGATGGGTATACTGCTTCGTGCGCCTGCTCTCTACGACTACCGGAAACCACTCACGCGCAACTCGTTTTAATTTCGCATGGCCAACTCTTGCTCCCGTCGTGAACTCCACGAGAAGAAAGTTTGGCCGCGAACGCGTATTTTGACTGTTACCGTCAGGTCTCATCACTGATCTGATTCATGTGGGCGGTATTTTTCAGTTCAATTATTTCAGTTTTGTTCAGTTGTTGCCATTTGCTAGACAGTCAGTAGAAGACGTTGGGTGCAAGCCCGTTCTTGCCAGACGAGCTTCCATTCTTCCACTGTGCCGTGGCGCCGACACGCGAAATCCGGCGGCGGCATTTATACTGAACGAACACTGCGTCAAATATTAATTCCGCTTTATTTTATTGCGTGATTTCTTTCAATACAAGTCAACCTTATAATTGTTTCCTATGGATTTTACACACTAATAAAATATAACTCGTAACTGATGAGTTAGAGTTATATATAACTCCACGAGTTATAGTCAACGGATGTTTACCCAGATTTTGTGCAAACATCTGGGTTCCGTCACAACAGGAAGTGCTGTTTAGCACAAGGCGGCTGTAAACGTAAACGGTGGCGCCGCCTCACGGTTAATGGAGGTTAAATTAGTTCATGTAGTACACAAAAAGAAAAAATAATCAGAAGATAACAATACAATTCCTCCTAATTCTTTAACTTGGCACCTCTGTGTTGAGCAATATCCTAGTGACCTAGTATCCTAGTGCTTTGAATGGAAAACCAATATTATGCCGGTGACACTGATGATAAAACAAGGTGCAGTTGTCAACGGATATGTAACACATAAATCAAACAAGAACAATTTTATTGAACGCTGACCTTATATAAATACAGAATTACAAGAGTACATCATAATATATGAGAGTACACCAGCCATTGCAAAAGGACCACACAACTGTAAGAGTTTTGCAGGACAATTATTGCATTGACTGACCAGTTGTTGTAGGACTTCTTCACTGTATCGTCGTCAACAGCAAGGCACCATTTAGACCCTAGTTTACCACCGACCAGTCATCATACCACCATTGAAAAAAAAATTCTACAGAATTTGTTTTAAAGGAAGGTTGGGTTGACCACGTCTAGTTTCTACCCAATTTAGTCCTAGAAATATACTGGATTGTGAGCAAACCAAACTGTTCACATTTAGACAAGACGTGTAGATTCAAAATCAGGAGTGAGCAATAGATCATGTTTAACATTTTTTGCAATTTGTGGATGGAAGTAGTGTAATTCTGCACATCTCAGTATCAACATACAGCCATTGGAATTGCTTTCTCGATATTAAAAATATAAAGAATATTTTCCAAAAATCAAAGAATTTTAAGGGATGGGACAAAAAAGAATTTTCTTTAAATAAATTAACTGACAACATATATCAATTTCAGACCTGTGCACCTAATGCCATAGCTTTTTCATAGCCATTTTAAGCATTTTTAACTGACTTTCACTAATACTTTTGTCGTGCAAAAAAACACCCATGGTCACCCACAAACTATACTTACTTCCTTTAAATAAAGGAACTGACAACTTATAGTTTCATTTTGTTAGTAAAAATGGCACTGATTGAACATTTCTAGCAACAAATGTTGTAATTAACGGCATGAAACCTAGTTCAGTCATAGATGGCATTGTACAAAGACGTCATCAATCATACTGTCGCTGTTGACTGAGAACGAAAGGGTGTGTCAATCTTGGGAGAAGAGAGTGGTCGGTTGTAGCAAAACAGGGGCGGGGACGTTGCCAGATCGCTGCAGGTAGAGGGCGCTCTTCATTACTGCTTTCGCCGGGACGAAGTAGAGGGGTACATACGAGACAGTGCCACGTGTCCACACCTACAAACAGTGGTCGAATAAACTAGTCGTACACAGTTACAGGTAATCTGGACCCCCAAGAGGGCAATCAATACATTGCGAGTATACCATCCTTGAGAAAAATCCCAGTCCGAATGCAAGCTAAATGATGGTTAATTAAACCTCCATCCTCAACTGATTCAGTCTATCACAAATCCGGTTCATTGGTGTCCAGATATGTAGTGGGTGAAAAGTATATGTAATATCCACATTAAATTTAACAAAACAATGCCTTTGGTTCAAATCATCAAAAGAATTTACTTTACTCGCTGGATATCCAAAATGGATATCCAACTGTAAATGCTGATCATGTGCGCAACTTCATGACAAAGTTACATCATCACATGACAATGTTCACTTCACTTAAAACTGCTTCCTCAACTGATTTAGCCTATTGCAAATCTGGTTCATTGGTGTCCAAATATATAGCGTGTGAATAGTTTATGTAACATCAGTAGTTGATTTAATACAAAAAGCCTATTTTTTGTTCAAATCATCGAAAGAATTGACTTTAGTCGTTAAATCTAGTAAGGATCAAAATAGCGGATACCCAAAACACTGTGTGGGTCAATGCTGATCGTGACCTCCATCCTCTCGCTGATCACATGACAAAGTTATGAAATTTAACCAAGGAAGAAAATCGTGGAATTAAGGTGCTGCGTGTTCAACAAGGTTTTCCTAGTAAACCACAGATGTGATATTCTTAATTGTAGTTGCAAATGGTTATGTTTTAGAGACTCCTATAGGTGCATAGGCCCAAAACCATGACTTTTGTTTCGCTTTCACACTAGGGTGATGACATTTTGCATTTTCTGTGTACACCTCAGTGTTTGTGGTGCACCAATTTTCACTATAGAAACTCCATTTGCAGGCTTTTGATTCAAAGTGACTGTTTCCTTAAAGTTAGTCTAATTTGCATTCCAAAACATCAAACAGCTTCAAATTATGTTCAATGTTTGCAGACCTCTAACTCTTTTTTACTCAGCCCATCCTGTAAAGTAAAAGTGCCTATTTTGTCAAAAAAATATACATTAAGATAAAATATACACCTTTTAACCAAATTATTTTTTTTGGTATTCAGACATCCACTGGCACTACTCGCGGGAATGTTGAGCCATTTTTTAACTCTCCAACATCACGCCCACAAATATATTACTGGGTCAAACTTACCACTGTGAGTAGTGCTCCGTGTACAAAAGACGGCTGGAATGATATAAGAGATGGAGTGTCACCCGTATTGCCACGCACGAAGCCACTGCAACAGACAGTGCCGTGGTTAACATGATAGAGGTACAATAAACTAGGCAAAATGTGTAACCAAATCTGCCTTTGTGTGCATTGCACATAATAATTCTGCATGAACCGTATTCGTCCTATAATAAGCGTACAGTATGCCCGAAAAAAAGTTGGGCCACTGAAAAATGTCAAGGAATCTGTTCTTACAAGTATACCCCAAAATATGGTATTCTCTAGACATTAAGGAAACTGTTTAACACTAGTGGTGTCATTTGGTGACTAGCGTAGAAAAAAAATTTGGTGCCAACTGTTTAACACCAGATAGCGACACATTTTAGTTGTTCCACACTAGTCAAATTACAATTATGGATGAAAAAAGGGTGTACGCTAATTAGGGCATGTATGCTTAATAGGTCGAATATGGTGCTCTCCATAAAAAATATTTGAATTATCTAAACAATGATGACCTGGTAGCTATACTTCAGACTGATGATTATAATCTGTTAATATTTTAATAATTTTTCACAGTCAACTTTATTTTTGTTTGTTGTGATGTTTCACAATGAACAAAGGTAACATTGAGCTAAGTTAATAGATGACTTAGTACATTGTAACTAGGTCACATAAAGGACACGTTAGTTTTTGGAATTATGCACGCACGCATGCACGAATGAAGAATGATGATATGCCTGATGACATTTTTACAAATTCAATAATAGCCATTTTCTTACTGACCCTTCCACAATCGTCCTGATATTAATTTTGGAAGTAGAATAGGATAGAATAGGACCTATTTACCAAGGGATGATCTCAAGCACTGGTTGCATTCTCGTCTGGAAGAGGGCAATCATCTCAGAAGCTACAACATATGTAAACTGACATAACAATAATGGATTCAGAGACTACACAAACAACACACAAACAACACACAAACACACACAAACAACACACAAACAACACACAAACAACACACAAACAACACACAAACAACACACAAACAACACACAAACAACACACAAACAACACACAAACAACACACAAACAACACACAAACAACACACAAACAACACACAAACAACACACAAACAACACACAAACAACACACAAACAACACACAAACAACACACAAACAACACAAGAACAACACACAAACAACACACAAGCAACACACAGACAATACACAAACAACACACGAACAACTCATTTGTGTTTAGTCGTAACAACAATACACAAGTCAGAAAAGTCTGTGGAATAAGTTAATCTTTACACTGTAGTTTCCATATGCATCTAAAATGAAAGATTACATAAAATACTCCTAGTGCAAACTGCATTAGCCCAAAAATTCAGAGTAGAATAACTGGGACTTTACCCAATGTAAAGTCTATTGTTTATTGCAAAAACACAATAAAATGGACAGGCTGGATATGTCAACAAACATTTATGAGGATTATTTATTTGGGTGTTATTTGAAAATTAATGACTGATTTATAGACTGACTGCAGTATGCCATCATCTGTGCAATACATTCATCAAACCTGTTTGTTTATTTCCAAGAGAAAGTAGCATTGCTTGATCAGACTACACATAGCAATACAAGAGTAAGACATACACACACCGTACCTGTAAACTGGACAGCCAGTCTCTCTCCTGTAGGGTCCCACGCCATGGCTTGTATGTTTCCACCAACGCTGCAACAATGATGCAATCTACTGTAGAGCATCACAAAGACAGCATGTGATATTATTATGCACAAAATGCAACATTATATTCCATTCGTGTGTTTCATTGTTAAGCGATATATAGGAACACTGTTATTTCATCAGGCAATAATGTGGTGTATAACACATTTTGCCGTGAAACACTGTTATCTCCGCCACTATGGACGAGACGGCAGTACAAAACTATTATCTCCGCCACTATGGACGAGACGGCAGTACAAAACTACTCTTAACTCAACTTATATGATTTTGCCTGCCAATATTTGGTAAGTATTTCTTAAATTTTCCATCAACAACCCCGTTTAAACATCTTTTTATTCGTATTTTAAGGTTCAACTTAAGACCTTTTGACAATGCACAAAAATTGCACTAAATTGGTCCCTGAAGGTAAACAAGGCTGGCCGCAATCAGTATGTAGAGAGAAACCATCTTGGAAGACAGACAGAGAACAGCATGAAATGGTGGAAGTTACTAAGTGGCCTAATGCACCAACTAGGGTGAAGTTACTAAGTAGCCTTATGCACCAACTAGGGTGAAGTTACTAAGTGGCCTTATGCACCAACTAGGGTGAAGTTTCTAAGTGGCCTAATGCACCAACTAGGGTGAAATTACTAAGAAGCCTTATGCACCGACTAGGGTGAAGTTACTAAGTGGCCTCATGCACCAATTAGTGTGAAGTTATTAAGTGGCCTAATGCACCAACTATGGTGAAGTTACTAAGTAGCCTTATGCACCAACTAGGGTGAAGTTACTAAGTAGCCTTATGCACCAACTAGGGTGAAGTTACCAAGTGGCCTTATGCACCAACTAGGGTGAAGCTACTAAGTGGCCTAATGCACCAACTAGGGTGAAATTACTAAGTAGCCTTATGCACCAACTAGGGTGAAGTAACTTGGCTTTATGCACCAATTAGGGTGAAATTACTAAGTGGCCTCATGCATCAACTAGGGAGAAGTTATTAAGTGGCCTAATGCTCCAACTAGGGTGAAGTTACTAAGTGGCCTAGTGCACCAACTAGGGTGAAGTTACTAAGTGGCCTAATGCACCAACTAGGGTGAAGTTACTAAGTGGCCTAATGCACCAACTAGGGTGAAGTTACTAAGTGGCCTAATGCACCAACTAGGGTGAAGTTACTAAGTGGCCTTATGCACCAACTAGGGTGAAGTTACTAAGTGGCCTCATGCACCAACTAGGGTGAAGTTACTAAGTGGCCTCATGCACCAACTAGGCTGAAGTTACTAAGTGGCCTTATGCACCAAATAGGGTGCAAAGACGATAACTCATCTTTGCTAGCTAGGGGTGGTAGTAGCACTACACTAGCCCTGGCAGATCGAACTGTTGAAACACAGATTTGTCAATTTATTCCACACCATATGCGGATGTGCGCTGAATCATTTGTACTTCATCCCACTTCCTGTCCTGGTCAACGTGTTTCTTGGAATTAGACGCGCCCGTGCCCAAAATTCAAAGAGCATTCCCACAAAATGTGCATCATTGTCCGTCCGACCAGCGACAACGGGTCCACCAATAATTAAAGTTCAGTTCTCATATGTGGGCCCCGTAAATCTGAGCGAACAATATTATTGGTCAAAAAGAAATTAGACAAGCGAAGAATGGAGGAGCTGAGAGAGGAAGTTGGTGTGAAAGAGACTCTCAGGATGAAGTTGGTCAGGAGATGGCTAAAGTGGACTGGATATGTAGAAACAATGGATGAGGTATGGTTGATGAAGAGTGCAGATGCGCTCAGTGAGAAGGGCAGAAGGAGAAGAGGAAGAAACAAGACTGAGATGGGAGGACTTTATGAAGAAAGATTTGGCGGGAGCGGGAGGGGCGAGGACAATGAGGGTTATGTGGGAGTGGAGACAGGTGGGAGAGACGGCAGTGAAACAGGATCAGTGACAGAAGAAAAATAAAATTGAGGACCAGTATCGATGGCAGCCTCATCCTGGACTTCAGGGACAAAGAGAAGGGAATTTGTTGGAGGAAAGATTTGCAATCATCAAGATACATTTGTCATGGTTTATTTTCTCACCTGGAGTCACCCACAAAGGTCTCACTCAAGTCAGCACACTGCACCGCGACCTTTGACCCTCCAGTGCCAGGAACATTGAAGTTTCCGCTGTGTTGGAAACTCAAGGAGTAGATGATGGGTTCGTTGACTGTAGCAAACAGCAGCATGCTGCCATCTGGGCTCCACTGGGCACACTAAAACAATCACCCAACAGGTAATGATTAATGCTCAAAACCCGTCTTCAACTGATTTAGCCCATCGCGAATACTGATAGTTTAGAACAGTTTAATTAACATGTGCTGCCGATTTATAAAAGAGTACATACTTTTGTTAAAATCATCAAAACAATTGACTGTGATTGTTAGATCAGACAACTTGCATAAGTGTTAATAGCCTTGTGTCATAGTATAATTTTATACATTCAGACCACACTGCACGGCCGAATTTTTACTGGATCTGGTCAAAAATAATTACACAGTTTGTCCGATGATTTTACCAAAACTAAATAAAAAGTTTTTACAAACGAGCAAGCGTGTCAGAGATGATACTATATAGGTTTGGTTTTATGAAGCAAGACGAACAGAAAAACTTAATTGAATAAGGAACTTTAACCCTTTGCATCCATCCTGCAGCATCTGGCTGATCTGTCTGGCTCCGTGTTCTGGCCGTGGATCTTAGAGACTCATACAGGTAGCGTCATCTACTGGATGATTTACAACATTATCCACCAGATGACGCTGTATGTTTCACATTGTCTTAAGGTGATTTTACTATTGACTCTTTGTGTCAGTTAAATGTTTTAATGCTTCTTGAGTGTGTCACAGTATCTAACTGCAAATCCATTCGCGCATTCAGAAATGTTGCTCGAATTGGCGTTTATCGGGTTTTGCTCCAAAACCCTTCATATATTGACTGTATAAAGACAACTTTTTACATTTCATCAGTATATTTTTCTTTAAAATAAACACAACTTGCCATATAAAAAAATGAAGTACAAAAAAGTTACATGCACAAATCTAGGTGCAAACATAACTGTTGAATTTGTGCTAGTGCTGTGGGGAATAGAGTGCATTTCGTTACGTCATGGGGTCTTCATTACACCATCATGTGGTCTAAAGGGTTAACTGACCTTGACCCTGCCTGAGAGATTACTCCATTTCTCAGTCGTCCACCTGCGACATTCCCAGACTCTGCAAAACAAAAACACCAATTACTGCAATGTATTCTTACTTTTTCATCCTCATATTCCAGAGAATGTGCACAAATTCATATGCAGTTTGTTATGTGTAAGTGTGTATAAAGGGTAGCCATTAGTGTTGGGAATCAGTTGAAATTTCATAATCAATCATTGGTTATAATCAAATGGCACCAACCGATCAACTTTTGATTATATAATCGATCCTAGTTATTAAAGACTACATATTAATTAACGTTACAATTTATATGAAGTATATTATACATATATATATATATATATCCAGTTCCAAGAAAGTTCACGTATATATACATATATATATATATATATATATATATATATATATATATATATATATATATATATATATATATATATATATATATATTCCATAATGTTCCCATATACATCCTTAGGATGTTCCCATATCCTTAGAACTGGAACTACTTTATTCGACAGAGAACACTGCAACTTGGATGTGATAAATGTGATTTTCAAACTGCGCAAAAAGGAATAAACAGACAAACCACAAACGGAAATTGAAAGAAAAAACTAACTGAACAATGATGGATGCCATCTAACGACACACAAGGGTCGTTCACAATGTTCAACATTTACCTATTTGTAAAAAACATTCTAAAGGGCAAGGGGGGTCAAGGCCCACGTTCTATTTTTTAAATGTTGGTTGCATGAGAAATACGACCACAGTTGTACTATGCAGAGCCGCACGGTGAACTGCTACAGAACTACTATTGTCTTAAATTACATAACCATTCACGGCGCGGCACTGTAATATAGTTCGACATGTGGGAAATTCACAACTTCGTGGAAAACAATTATCAATATGGTACCATGGAGTTGTTACAAAAACATAACTATTTCACATTACTGTTGGAGGTAAATGTTTATAAACATATTCTGATGGTTATTATTGCATGACCTACATACATGACCTATATACATGCAATGTGGCATAACATTTTAAAATCGATATTTTTTATATGGAAAATTATCAAAACAGTATTAATTTAGGGAGAGGTAGAGGGTATGAGAACGAGTAGGGGTCACACGGTGCAGCTCTACCAATACATACAAAACATTCAACCATCAATTTCTGGTCTCCGTACCGAAACTCTGCTGCTGGTGATGCTGCTAACAGGTTGCTGCCATCTGGTGACCATGACAGAACGGAATTTCCGATGCACCCGAAACGTCGCAGTGCTGTACACATTTCACGAGACACTTCCCACACCTGGCGAGTTAAACAAGAACTACAATCGGTGATAGATCAGCACAATTAGTGAACAAACAATGTCAGTGAACTAAAATTTATCTTGTTAGTGAACATTACAGGTACGTCTTGAAAGTATCGAAACAGTATACAGTCGTGCCTCGTTATAACGCGGTGGTCGGGGTCCACGATATCGGACCGCGGTGTAAGCGAGGCGCGTTAGGTGTTCCCATATCTACCACCAGGGGTACCACGAACAGCAATTAACACGCCACGCCGCCATTAATCGCTGCCGCTGTGATGAAGCCCTGTTGTCCCGCATGGTTTATAAAGCTTCTTTAGAGTAGAATATTAACGTTAATGTGTGTTGTATCGATTTTAAAATGTCATACTTTATGGAATGTTGAACTGAATAAAATACATGTGTGTGGAATATGGAATACAAATAATCTGTTACGATGGACTGACTGATCGCCGCCACTGCGAGGAAGCCATGTTGTGCCGCACGGTATATAAAGCTTATTTAGAGTAGAATATTAACGTCAATGTGTGCTCTATCGATTTTAAAATGTTAAAATGTTGAATTGAATAAATTACACGTGTGTGGAATTGTGGAATACAAATCGACAATAATCTGTTACGATGGGCTGACTGTATGACGCGTCACTGTGAGTAATGCTCATTGAAAACAATAACCTGGAGTCGAGCAGCGGAACATGTGCATATGAGTATGAGTACGCTTGAAGCGCAAACGTTGATTAAAAATTCTCGTAGCATCAGGTTATGGAAGGTTTGTTGGCAAACCTGATCATATTTAGTGACACAGCCACTTTTTAATGATAGTCAAAGCAAACTTGGGATTGATTAAAAGGTACGTTCTTATATAGCACAGTATCCAGTCATTGAGACTGTTCAAAGCGCTTTACACTTCACCCCTGGCGCGGACCTGTTCCTTTACACTTTACCCCTGGTGGACCTGTTCATTTACACTTCACCCCCTGGCAGACCAGTTCCTTTACACTTCACCCCCTGGCGGACCTGTTCATTCCATCACCAATGCAACCTTTCCGGGAAGCATTCAGCCACACTGCAATTAATGCGCAAAGACTATTCTCATTTAAACAGTTGAGTGAACTGGAGCAACATAAATAAACAAAATTGCCAAAGTTTCAAGACGGCAACAAGAGGATTTGAACCCAGGTTGAAGCTGATTTGTAGAATTGCTGCAGAACAAACTTAGTGGCCTAATATGCTATTATACAGAAAACGTGACAGATATTGCAATCTCTGTGAAGTGTTCCCCCCTGCCCAAGGCAATGAGGTTGACGTACCAGAATAGAGGCGTCAGCCGCAGAGCCAGTGACCAGCGTGTCCCCCGTGGGACACCACGCCAGGCGGGTGACAGGGCTGTGACCTGGCTTTGTCAATACCTGTACAGAGTTCGTAGATGGCCTGACAAACATAAGAAAGGGCATGACAAATTCTCCTGTCATTCTTTACAAATTTAATGAAAATATGATATAATGTATATTATTTTTACTGTATTGAATGAAATTACATTTCTTAAAATTAATGTTTACTTTAATTTTGCACTTAGTGTATGTAAATACATTAAAACATTAGTTGCTCAAACAAGTCCTGACTTCCGGAGTCTTGGTGCAGCAGCGACTTGAAATTGGTGAAGAGAATTTACAGAAAAAAGTGGAATATCGAACAGAGTAAGTAGTACTATTGCATATATATATTATACATAAACATATTGTAGACATATAATAGAAAACAGTTTTTGTTAATTATTAGTCAGAGGCAGGATTTTAGAGTAAGTTAGTTCCGGACTCCGACAGGGAAGTCAGTGAGTGTTAATAGGGTTGTTTGCTATTCGAAAATTTAGATATCATATTGACTAGTCAGAAATAGTGTAATATTGGTTAGAATAAGTATTACTATTACACATACACTATATACACAAACTTCTTATAGACATATATTAAGAAACTGTTTTTGTTAACAGAGGCAGTATTTTTCCCGGACTCAAATTCAACGTGCGATAAGGGGGAGTTTGTTTAAAGGTTGTGAATTAAACTGGTGTACCAAAATATCATATACATTGTTAAATATATATTAGATAAAGTGATACATTTACATAAATTACATACATAAGGTGATACATATGACATAGTTGTGGTAAACGATTTCAGTAAAAAGGTATTAACAGCAGGATTTTAGCGTAAGTAGGTTTACACTGACTTCGTTGTTTTGTTTACACAGTGTTCGCCGTATTCACTAGGTGGCAGGCTTTTCTTTTGAACACAAAAACAGCCTTATTCAAGGCTAACGTAGCAATCAGATTAAGTCTAAATTTTGTGATAGAGCCATGCAAATGGCAAGTAAAGGCCACCAGGCATTTAATATGCAGCAGTTGTAGCAATTGGAGTGTAGGGGATGTACGAGGATGAAGGAACTTGAGGTGGAGTTAGAACAGCTGAGGCTGCTCATTGTGGCAATGGTGGGAAGGGAGCAGGTGGGTGGTGCCAGTGGTTCTGGTGGGGGACAGTAGATGATAAAGTGGGGGAAGAAGACAAGAGAGATGCTACGGAGAGCTCACCTCAGCCTGGGGGTAGGATGAGAGGAGGTAAGGAGACGAGATGTAGGAAGGCAGGACGAACGAAGATGAGAAGGAAAGAAATGGGAGTGAAGACAAGTGGACTGAAGGAAAGGGGAGTGGGGGAGACAGTAGCGAAAGGAGTTGGGGGGGAGACGATAGTTAAGGCGATGGGAGTGAGGGAGAAGGGAGGGAAGATGTCAGGAGGGAAGGCGATGAAAGCGCAAGTTAGCCAGGAGATGGGAGGGAAAGGTGACAGTTTGATGAGTGAGAGACAGGTTGCAGGACAGAATGTGATGGAGGGGATCCATCGGAAGAGCTATTCCGAGGCAGTGATAGAGGGGGTGAGAAAGAGAGTGAGGGTGTTTGTGGGGAACAGACCGACAGAGTAAAACAAGGGAGATGACGTGGTAGTTTGCTTACCTGGGAACAAAATAGAGGCAATAACTGAGAGGGTAGAAAACATCGTGGGTTCGGGCAACGGTGGATCTGTTTTAGTATACGTAGGGACAAATAACATAGAAAGGGAGGGTACAACTGCCATAGTTAGGAAAAACAGGAATTTCGTCAGAACACTAAAGCAGACGCGGATTGAGCAGGTAATACTGTCAGGGATTTTACCAGTAATAGGAAGGAGGGGTCATAGATATCGAAATTGCCAGGGGATGGCAATTAACATGCTAGGCGAGAAGCTATGTAGGGAAGAGGAAGTTGGTTTTGTGGGGAAGTTTTGTTGGAAGGTTTCATTTAAGTGGAAAGGGGGCAGCAGTATATGTGGATGGACTCACAGCAGCAGTAGACAGTGGCACGGGTAGCATAACAAATATTTTTGGTAGTAAACACCATTTAAACTAGAAGCGCAGGGGGGTTACCTAGAGATGCCTCAAGCAGGACAAGAGGCCACTAGTACAGATAAACCAATAACAAAATGTCCGAAAAACATGTCTGAAGCAGGTCATAGATGTGTGTGTTTAAATGCTAGGAGTGTAGTAAATAAGAAAAAACGAATTAAACATTATGGTAGAAGATATTGACCCTCACATAATTGGTATTACCGAATCATGGGCCAACACAGACATAACAGATGCTGAATTAGGATTGAAAGGATACGTAATATTTAGGAAAGGTCGAATAGGAAGAAGGGGAGGGGGAGTTATTTTATATCTTAAATAATCTAATCAGGCTTATGAAATAAATTAGAAAGGGAAACAGATTACGATGAAGCTGTTTGGTGCAAAATAGTTTCAGGAAATTCAAAATTAATTATTGGATTAGTTTACCGAAGTCCAAACATAAACGAAGAGGATAACACAAAATGCTATAAAGGAAGTTAATAAAGGGGAATGTATCACAATGGGAGATTTTAACCATGGACACATACAATGGAATTCTCTACAGTGTACAGGACCACTTTCCATCTGGAACTTGTTGTTTGGGATGGCAATCTTGTTAAAAAACTAAGATTCCATATATTGTAATTTTTATCCCAAATAGTTATGTTTACCTACATGTGTTAAAATTTATTTATTTATTATTTACTGATTAATTTAGTTTCTTTCTTTTCTTATAAAAAAGGTATCGTTAAATTAATAAAACTAAAGATATTTAGAAAGTAAAACCCGGGTGGCTCCTATAACAGTGTTAGTATCGTTTTCCCTTGTAAATTGTTATGCTGGAACATTATATAACAGCGACAAGGGTTTTTTGGTCACACTTGTATTGCTAACATGTACCAGTTTGTCTTCTACACTGATGTAATTATCCAGACAGACTATTTATTCTGACTGTGCACCCTATGCTGCAGGCATCTTACATTTAATGCGGTGTGCACAGTGGCAATTACGTCGACATTCACCCTCCAAAATAAATTGGACGAATTGCCCATTTTCAACCTACATAGTAGTTGGGTTTTTCCACACAAACTTAGAAAGGGTTGCACGCCCCCATTATTAACCAAATACACCGGGGATTCATGGGTAATGGAACTGCTTAGGCACACGAATAGGAGTCTCCTGTCCCAGGCATTAACCAGTAATTTAATTTCTGTACCAGATAATGCATCATTAATAGTTGTTTAACAGATTGTGTTTGTCTTTTGCTTGTTGTTAATATGATTTATCAGTTATAACTGTATTATATGTTGGTATGTATATTGGGACGAATAAAAAAATTTCTGATTCTGATTCTATAATAACACATTTCAAGACGCATTCCAAATTCCAATGAAATTAGAAACATATTCCTAATAACCACAAGAAGCTGGTAATAATACCTATAACTAACCCAACACAATTCCAACACAACTTCTACTATCACGTTGAATAAACAGTGAACAGACCTGTCATCATGTATACATTTTCCGTATGTAATATAGATTTTGGGGATATGGGGGTAAGCAGTCATATCCGTTTTTATACAGATTTGTTTAAAATGGAAAAATCAGGAAAATAACATAATATGTTGTGTTCATAACACGAGAATAAACTTGAATAACAAACTTGTAGCGGACGAAACCTATGAGAATGTGTTGGCATATTTTATAGCCTGATAGATGGCGACACTAAGTCACATATCTCGTCAAATTTACATGCATTTTGTTACCTGTAATGGAATGTAAATATATATATGGCAGCTCTGAGTAAACTCGACTTACCTTGATGCTAGAGAGGTAGGGTCGACATGCCATATAAGGGTACACGTCTGACAAGCCACAGCCAGGATGGAGGAGGACATATAGCTGCAAGCAAAGGGTTAATAGCGTGTAAATTTACAGTGTAGTGTAGACAAATGCAGGCAAAGTATGATGAGACCATGACTGGACAATGGACACATGCTCCAGCCGGGAACAAGCGATTCTTGCAACTAGCACGAACATTAAATCGCTCCACTGAGTGATCAGCTTGAGCAATATTACACACTCAATATACAAAGCTGCATAGCATCGAAACAAAAGTTTAGTTTGAAAGAGGAAGTAAACCCATGTTATTGAACTTCAAATTATACGGAAATCCCTGACAATGAATGTGTGGAACTTTGCAACAAACCAAAAGGGAAAGCAGATATTTAGTCTTGAAGAGATTCCTACATAATAGTTTTCAAAGCTTTATTCCATTGTACAACAGATTACTACAATGCTCCTATGACTAATTTTTGTCTTAATAGGATCTCCTGATTCTATAATAACACATTAATGTATGTTGTCAAGCTTGAATAGAATTCAACCAAATTAATTATACGGCAATGAAAATGACACTACACAATGGCAAAAGGTTCAATATGTAGGTTCTTTAACACTATCAGTATGCTGCATTAAAAAGAGCTCCAAAATTACGTATACCCTATTCGACCTATTAAGTGTACATGCCCTAATTAGTGTACACCCTATTTTGTATCAGCAGGATCCATAATTATTGTAATTTGAGTAGTGTGGAACAACTGAAGTGCTGCCATCTGGTGTTAAATAGTTGGCACCACTTTTCAGTTGTTCTACACTAGTCACCAAATGACACTACTAGTGTTAAACAGTTACCTTATTGTCGAGAGAAACAATTTTTGGTGTACTCTGATAAGAACAGATTCCTTGACATTTTTTCATATAAGGTCAAATACAGCACATGCATCCCATATGAGTTGTCTGCATGCCGTACCTCCAGGCAGCGTCGGCCACTCCCTTCTGTAGCTTGTGTTTGAGGATGGGCGCCACGTCTGTCTTGCTGGAAGTGAAAACCTTGACCGAGTCGTCCAGTAGAGCCAAGGCAAACTTGGTTGTGTGGGGGTGCCACGCGAAGCATCTTATGAACCCTTCCCGCCTTCAACACAACGAAACAAGTAGAAAAATGCTAAGTAATGCCAGGATACATTGATAAACTTTTGTTGTAAGTTGCATGTTTGTGTTACTGGGTCAGTGTACGTTATACAACATGTGTGTGTTACTGGGTCAGTGTACGTTACACAACATGTTTGTGTTACTGGGTCAGTGTACGTTATACAACATGTCTGTGTTACTGGGTCAGTGCACGTTACACAACATGTGTGTGTTACTGGGTCAGTGTACGTTACACAACATGTTTGTGTTACTGGGTCAGTGTACGTTACACAACATGTTTGTGTTACTGGGTCAGTGTACGTTACACAACATGTTTGTGTTACTGGGTCAGTGTACGTTACACAACATGTTTGTGTTACTGGGTCAGTGTACGTTACACAACATGTTTGTGTTACTGGGTCACTGCACGTTACACAACATTTTTGCAGCGGTAACATTTTCGTATCAGTTCAACAATTTCTGCGCCGTCCAAATCAACATGCGACTCAAGTGCAGACCAGCTCCGTTTTAAGTCAAATAAACGCACGACTTCCAATGACCATTTAGCCTGGCATTAGGCAGGGCATTCCATCTCAGGTCAACCAAGTTGCACTCATATTTTTTAATTCAACAAAAAATTAACCAATAAATCCACAGGCCAACATAACCACACATGTCAAACCATAGAGCCGTAGCTCGAATAGTTTCTGAGGTATGATTGATCATTTAAAATTTGGCGACAATTTTCGAAAATCATGAATATTTCTTGTTCTACTTTAAATATTAATAACTCAACAACTATTTGTGCTAGAACTCTAATGTTTGCCATGTTTATTCTCCATTATATGTACATAGTAACCAACATAGTTCCACATCTGTATATTAGTTCTCCCACAATCTGCCATTGAAGTTGTGTGTTTTTTATGTGCGAAATGGAGACAATAACTGATCTTCAAACTTCTCATATACCTACATATGTAGGTGTGATATTAATCAAAACAAAATTCATTTGTGTTCTAACTTGTTTTATTATTCATATATGGGTCTAAAATCAGTTGTATTTGTATTCATTCATCATATGGGACAATGCAATTCTCACCAAAGCTGTTTACAAATTTATGAAACGACATACCAGTTTGAATTAGATGAGAATTCTGCAATCATATCTTCGTTTGTCATCTGGAACCATTCAAGAAACTTGGCTAAACATTGCAATTTGATTTTTTTTCATTTACACCGACACGTCCTTATCAAAGGCCAATTTTAATACTGTTCAATTTTGACTTATTAAGGCGACTTCATCAGTACTAATGACGTCGGATGACGTCATTGTACATGTGAGGAAGTTTGTAATTGCTCTTGTCTTGATTGATCCACACTGACCAGTGTCTGTACTTCATGTCCCATCACCCTAGGCACCAGAAGGTAGGAGTAGTCAGATCCCTTATGAACAGGTGTGAGACAATAAATCCTGAGGAAGGGGATAAGAAGGAAGAGGAAGAACACTTAAAAGGAGCCCTTAGAAGGTGTGGCTACCCGTCCTGGGCCTTGAAAAAAATTACGGAAAACAAGAAGAGAAAAACACCAGAAAAGAGAAAAAAGGACAAGAAGTAGAGAAACCAGGTTGTCATCCCATACGTGGGTGTCTCAGAGAGGGTTGATCGGGTTCTGAAGAAATATGGGGTGACCACAGCCATGCGTCCCCACACAACACTGAGACGTCTGTCGGTACACCCAAAGGACAAAGTAGAACAAGAACAGGGTGAACTAGTTTACCAAATACTGTGTAAGAGTTGTGGCGCAGCCTACATAAAAGAGACAGGGAGATTGTTTAAGACCAGACTAAACGAACACAAGAAAGAGAGAGAATGTACAAAAAGAACAATACACAGCGGAAAAAAACAGTTACAGTCCACCACCAACAAGTCCGACCTCACAGACCACACAATCACCAATAACCATCTAATAGACTGGAAGGGAATACAAGAGGTAGAGTCACACAGAAGGAGAAGATATGTGAAAGAGGCCATAAGGATATGCAAGACCAAGGCAGCGATCAACCAAGACGAGGGCAATTATGAACTTCCTCACATGTACGATGACGCCATCCGATGTCATTAGTACTGCTGAAGTCGCCTTGATAAAACGATGAAAATTTATACACAGTTAAAACAAGTTTTGGATATGTCAAAATAATAGTGGGGTTTGAGGAAGACTTACTGTGAGATGAGGACAGATCGTTCCCCTCAGTGAGTTCGCCCATCGCACCGCGCCAAGCAAGAGGGAAGCCATTACACTCACGGTGCGGTTCACTGTGTGATGAGACAATGGCACAATCAAATAACTCAAAAATTTGCTAATTTTATGTCTACTTATTGTCTACAAGGGCATTTTCTGTTTCATGAAAACATGCCCACTTTTCTATTCTGTTTTCTATTGATCGATCAAAGTTAAAATTTTCACCTGTTACATTTCGGCCAAGTTTAATTAATGTTCTGTCATTTAGCAACAAGCACATATATCACAATTAAACTGGCTAAAACTTACATTACAACAGGACCAGCCTTAGGATCAATTACATTGTAATTGATACGCCAATTCCAGAATTGGAATTAGTGTTATGTTTTTAAAATTATTGGCATTGGTGAACATTCTCAATGACCTTTTAATTATTTCAATTACAATTTCAATTACATCATGTAACTTTTTAACTCAAATTATTCACTACAAATAATCAATAAAATACAATATGTTGCATATATTATATTTGTTTGCCATTATGCACCATAATATGCAGAAATCAATTAAAGCTGCCCTAAAAATAGATGTTTTTTGGTTTTAGTTGCTCTGTTCACAAACCCTTATTTCAATATGGAAATGATAATTAGAACTGGTATTTTGCAAATGGAATTAATGTTTTTTAGGTGTAACTGGAATTTATATTTTGTAATTCGAATTAATATCTCTATGGTGTAATTGGAATTGATATGCATAATTAGTGTGTAATTGAAATTACAATTCCAAGCAGACAGACAGACGTTCTTTACTTGGCCCGTACACATATCAAGAAATATAAAATAGGGGGACACGAACCACCCTATGTGCAGTTAAGTACCCATTCTAAAATGTACAGCATAAGTAACGATAGAAAGATTGACACAGTTCTAGGCTATACGAAGAAGACACAGTTCTAAGCTATACGAAGAAGAAAAAATGACATTAAAAGTGATCATGTGTGAATATTTATCCATTATACATGGATAGATATTATGTACCATTACTAGTCCATTAGACTCATTGAAGTTGAAATCGTCCTCTCTCTCACCTGCGACATCTCGCCTGTGGCCAGCCGCTAGTTCTTCCAACAGCCCAGACAGTCCATGCTCATGCCTAGAAAGGTACAACACACAAACTAAATGATGAGCATCAAAAGTGTCATATTTATTGAAAAAACACAGGATAGACTCATGCTAAACATTGACCAATTCACCAATGGCTACAAAGTATTAAAGGCCCGTTCACACACAGTGATTAGTTCTGAATTGGTTGGGCGACACTGTGTTGTCTGGCCAATAGGACAACTAATCGATCATGAGAACGGGCCTTAAATTTGGCTAAGAAAGGAATACTAGGAAGATTCATGGAATTCCCATTGAAAACTACGGTTACATCAGCACTTTAACGGCATAGCAGTTACCAGAAAGAGGCACTTTTGAATTAGGACATGTGCTTAAATTTATAATTATTTTTACTTAAATCAAATATCAGTTACTTCAGGTACTCAACCAGCAAATATCCCTTTCTACGACCAAGAATGCATATTTCTGTGCAACAAACCAGGCTCGCAGCAGGCGTTTGTGCGGAGTCTCTGTGTGTTCAATAAATGCTGATCTGGCACTGACGCGAGAGATGGATGGTCGGAGCAGGTCTTGAGATATGTCAACTGTCGGATACTGTAGACCCTGGAAGTGAGTGACATCGACGCAAGTGACAATAGCGGCAGTGACACTAATGACACACATGTGACAGACAGGTTGGGTTCAAATACAATGGTTAATTACAATTACTCAGCATCATAAAATATTACAGTGCATCAAAATTAATTACACAGTGCTTTAATAAACTAATTTCATTTAGAGCGCATTGCCAAAGGTCAAGGCTGCAATGTTTATATGTGAAAAGTAAGTTTTTCTTGGTGCAATTCCACAACGTTCCCATATAACACTATATGTTGGTTTATGACCATAATGAGGTGGGTGGGTAAAGAAATTTGAGATAAATTTTTTACAGCCTACAGTGGTGACTGAACCACATTGGTCTTTGTGATGTGAACTGTCTCTTTTTCTTGAGAATATTAACTGGTGACTACTTCGATATGTATGATTTTACAAATGTTACACATATTTGTCATTGTGTATCATTTAATAAACATGCAGGCTGACCTGAAATAAACTGAAATAAACTTATTTTATTATAAAGTAAATCCAAGGTATTTGTGCTGCAAATTAGTATGGCTGATTTTAAATGTTTAATATTTGATTTTAAATGTTTAATATTATTCATCACGGATACAGTTCGAATTGCGTTTTAGGGGTGGTTATTTGAAGAGGGTTCACTTATACAGTATATGTCAATGAAAAATATGTATAAAGATGAAAATATGAATAACTTCTAACATCAACTATTGATGTCCCTACTCAACGTGTTGATGGCAGTCGACAGCCTTCATCTGGAATTTTGAGACCACTTGTTCTTCTTGTGCTCGCCAGTTGGCTTGGCAAACAGGCTGTCCAACGCGTGTCTAAGTCTCGATTCATGATTGGACTCATCTTTCTGATCCATATGGCCTCTTTAATCCATCTTGCGTTTCTGCTGCTTTCTACGTCTATCACTTTGCTCCCTCCCAGTCATTGATTCTATTGTTTCTGTCTGTATGGTCTGTTTTTGCAAACGTATGTTCTACCGTCACTGACTCTCTCTTTTGTTCCCGGGTAAACCGTCTGTTTGAGATGTTCTCAACCTCCTTCTTGTGCTCCTCGAGTCTTGTTCTCTGGTTCGCCAGTGTTCGTGAATGTGTGGATGCAGCTCTTACAAGGGATCTAGTAAACATAATTTGTCACTGACTCTCTCTTTTGTTCCCGGTTAAACCGTCTGTTTGAGATGTTCTCAACCTCCTTCTTGTGCTCCTCGAGTCTTGTTCTCTGGTTCGCCAGTGTTCGTGAATGTGTGGATGCAGCTCTTACAAGGGATCTAGTAAACATAATTTGTCTTTTTGCTGTCTTCCACTGTGTCCTTTGGATGCAATTGTATTAGTTTGATGTTTAATTAGGTCTCACTGTTGTAGCAATCTCTGCTGTACATGTTCTGTTACTCCATTGATGTAAAAGGTATGTTCTTATATAGCGCGGTATCCGGTCCATAGGACTGCTCAAAGCGCTTTACACTTCACCCCCTGGCAGACCTGTTCATTCCAAGGCCATCTCAACTTCTTTGGGAAGTATTCAGCCATGCTGCAATTGCTTAAATGTGACCACTGTCTGTATTGCCAGGTACTCATTTATACAGCTGAGTGAACTGTGGCAACGTGGGGTGATCAAACTTGCCAAAGGTTCGAAGCGACCACAGTGGGATTTGAAACCGGGTTCTCTCGATTGAGAGTCCGGCCTTCTAACCGGTATGCTATCGCGCCCCACAGGAGAGTACAGGAGAGTGACCAAATGTACTGCAAAGTTCATAAGAATCCCAGAGATCCTTCGTTTCTGACTGCATGATACTAGCCCCAGAATTCCTTATGAAAACTGTCATTGGCAGCAGAAACGTTGGTGAGTAGGTCAATCAACTGTTATAGTCAGCAGAAAATTGTGTTTATGATTTAATAGGGTTGGCGAAAAGCCAGTCAATATGAGTATTGACTGGGTCAGTGGTCAATGCCGGTAAAATCCATCCTTTACTGGTCAATGCTGGTCGATTCTGGTTGGTAAAGCTTGTAAAAATCTTAGTGTACAGATTTATACAGTTAAATGTTAGAGTGTATAACATATTTAACTTAAAACCAAATTACTTCAATTAACAATTTAGTTAATTATTTATTTTTATGTCAAACATTTTGCCTGGAAGTAGCCAGAAATATAAGGAGATAAAAAATATGTGTATTTAGGATTGTGTTATCCTGTCCAAGTTCAACAGTGTGGCAACGTCAGTGTATATGAAACTAGCAGGATCATGCTGAGAGCGGTCTTCTTGTATAATAAAGTTGTGGACTTGGAAGCATTTGATATTGGTTGGTGGTTGTGTCTAATCTTGCACAATGAAACTGTAGCTGACTCCAAGCTCAGAGTTAGATGAATGGGTGAACTTCAGAGACATTTGAATTAAACATTCTATCAAACATCTGCTTGATCGTTTGGTTATAATATAGTATGAAGTAAATAAAAGTGAAAAAAACTACATAGTACATTTTTTATCACCATTATTTAAACACAGTATGCTATTGCTACTTTTTGCCTGGAAATATGTAAAAAAAATTACCTGCATTAACCAATATTGAAAACTTTTAGAGTATTGACCGGGTTATTCCCGGGTATAACCGCTGGTCAAAGCTAGGGGTGGTTTGAACTGGCCAACCCTGTGATTTAATCTTGTTACCTGCATTGCTAACTGATCAACAGCGGCCTCTCGTGGCAGGGTGAGTAACTCTGCATTCTGTTCACATACTGTCACGTAGCCCTCTGGTGGCAGCGATGGAAATGACAACAGCAAGCTCATAGCCATAGGTATCTCTAGTACTTTCAAGTTTGGGAAGAATGTCCTGAAATAGTAAAGTACATCTGCACATGAAAGGTTAATATGCAATTATAGTTGACAAACCTATGTTCATAGATGCCAACCCTCATTAGACTGGTAAAACAAATCTGTAAAACATGCAAACAAACCCATATGATATACAAGTAGATGTCTGCTGGTTTGCCACGCATACTGAAAAGAAGCTCACCATACAAACTTGGAATGTCTTTGTTATTGATTGAATCTCGTGAAACTACGGCACAGCCAATTAAAATATCCGCGAGAGAGTATCTCTTTGGATGAGTTTTGAACTGATGATGTTATTATGATAATATTATTATTAAAATGTTACGAATTCCAGCACCCAAAATGATAATATGGCCTGGCACATGACCTGTGACCACCGTTTTTGTACTGTGCCTTTGTTACATAAACAACTTGTCAAAACATGGTCATACCCATGACATCGAGTATGACCTTCCCTACCACCATACGCAGTACAGGAAGATGTAATTTTTTCCCACGCACAATAGATGAGTGGAATAGCCTGCCCCAAGAAGTGGTATCTGCGACCACTCTGGACTCTTTGAGTCCAGGCTCCAGCCCCACCTCTGAATTCTACTTCTCCCATCCCCTTCCCTCCCTTTCTACATCCCCTAACCCTAACTCCAGTAAAAATCGGACTACTACATTTCTTCTCTTTCATGCTGCTAAAGACTACCCCCAAAATCTTCAACCAAATACATGAAGAAGATGGGTGTGAGGCCAGACGTTTTTCGGAACACACTGGCTATTTACCGAGCAGATATAACAGAGCTGCTCTGAAAATAAGCCTCTGATCGGCCCTTATTTTTAAAGCATGCTCTGAAAATAAGCCTCCGATCGGCCCTTATTTTCTGAGCATGCTCTGAAAATAAGCCTCTGATCGGCCCTTATTTTCAGAGCATGCTCTGAAAATAAAGCTGTGCAGCTAAGAGTTTATTTAGTTATTTCTCCACGTTATTGCATCTACAAAGCAATTATTTCCTTAAAAATACAAATATAAATGTAGCAGATGTAACATAGCCTCTGATCGGCCCTTATTTTCAGCGCATGCTCTGAAAATAGCGTAAGCCAATTCTCTACGTGGCATATTATCGCTCAATTGTTGGCTGCATTTTACAGATTTTAAGCAAATTATTTGTTATGTCATTTTAGTCAAAGGCTTATAATACTAGAAATATGCATAACAACATAAGTAATTGAATGCTCACATACCTATGATATACTAAACCGGCGAAAACATTAAGGCAATGAAAACAGTTAATAAACAGCGGGAAATTATGTTTTGTTTGATACCATCCATATATACTGACTGTATTGTTCTACATAAGTTTTGCGAGATCCTTTTGGGCAACCGCGCTCACATTGACCTGTGCTTGTGCGGTTTTGTGTAGTGTGGTATGCATGGACGTGCGAGGTGTTTGCAATGCTGTATTGCAAATGTTTCTCGCAATGATGTATTGCATTCATGGCAAATTAATTATTGTAAAATAAATTATTATAATTAAATTCATTAATTTATTCATGTTCTGCATGCTGTGATTGGTGTGTAATTATTGTTAAAAAAATAAGTGTCTGCGTGACAGAAAATGTATTTGTTGAATATGATATACACAACACATCTATAATAGTATTGTATTATTATTAAATCACTAGACATAGTGTTCCAGATATTTAAATAGTGTAATAATAATTATACTGTTGTGATCAACGACAACTTGAGGAAGGTGGTATATATAGCTTATCTAAAAATGAAAGTGTCTGTTTCTCTGTCAGTGCTTTTATCTGTTTGTATTTGTTTGTTTGCTTGTTTGTCTGTCTGCTGTGCCTTATGCACAGTTGCATTTGTGGACAGAACCAGTAATTCGAAGTAGATCTACTTCGTTACTTTACTTGAATAGTTTTTTATTTTCTACTTGTAACGAAGTAATTTTTTATGGATCTACTTCTACTTTTAACAAAGTAGAATTACGTGTTACTTTTGTAAATGGAACGAAGTACCGACAACGGGTGTTTTATTTTTTTCCGCTGCATACAGAAACGGCATACACAGTACGCGCGGAATCACCGCGCGTAAATCCGTAATCTGTTTTCTGATTCACTAATTTAAAATTCTCCGCGGAGCAGGATCGCTGAGCTATATAAATCGAGTGTAACCGATAGTCGCCATTTCTCTTTTAACTTTCCGTTTGCGCGACCTGTTTTTCTACACTTTGTTTTGTTTGCGAGAGCGTTCTATACTATAGCCATGACGGCGCCGACACAACTACAGCACCCGTAGCCTTATTTGTCATCGATATTTCGCATAGACTCTATGCGAAATATGATAGAGTCTGTTGACGGCGCAAAGGTGAAGCTTGTGTGCAGGTGAAGTTCGCCCCAAACCTCCACAAGAGTCCGCAACAAGGCGCTGTTTTTAGTAGCACCTTGCGGATTCACTGTGAAACTATTGCGAAATTATTGCGTACGGTAATCGTTGAGCTTTTCGTTGAGTTTTCATTTTTCGATCGCTATACGGCAGTAAATTTATGGTTTGGTAACATGATGTGTGTATATGCATAGTAGATACACGAGGAGAGATTTGGAGGCTATAGGTGGTCGTTTTCATAGTTAGGTCAGAAACTTTCATTTATTTATTTTACCAGGTAATTTTTAAAAAGAATAATTTTCCCCTGCCATCTCGCGGACCCCCTGCGATGGCAGCTCTCTGTGGCCCCCAGTGGGCCGAGGACCCCCGTAACTATAACCAGCAGTAAGATCAACACGAATGATATTCTCAGGAAGATGATGTACGCAGACGATCGGCACAATTGCAGAGAGCAATTAAATACCAAACCGGAATTACAAGAAACACTGCAGAAATGGAGCAGTGTGTTCAAACGTCAAGAAGCATGCCTGGAGAAAACGTGCTGTGAGTTGGACAGCAGAGAAAGGGGTTGAACATCAGATATTTGAGGGGAAAGATATCAAGCAAGGGTTGGTTTTATGTACCTTGGCGGAATGTTTACAGAGCATACAGAGACACATCGATCGTCGGATACAAGCGGGAGCTAATGCATGGCGAAATGTAAATCGGGGGTCGTGACGGACAGAAATACCCGTGCAACACCAAAAGTTGAAAGGGAAAGTTATGAGACCGTGTGTAATATGCCCGTACGTTCTTGAGACAGCTAGTGGAACTGACATGTAGCCATGCATGCAGCGATCGAATATAAAAAAGCACAATTAAGATCCACTTGTGCAATTTCTTTTTAGTGCTCTTTTTTATGGCATTTTACACTTATATGTACTGTAATTTGTTATAAATAAAATACATCATCTTCATCATCAACCGTCTAAAACAACAGAAGTAAATATGCAGTATTCTTGTCACTAGGCAAGTTGTTCAATGTTTATTTGGGGTAGATTGTGTGGTGCTTTTACTTCTGTTCTAGGGTTTCGCGTTCAAAGCTTTGTGGGTCCGACTTTTGTTTTCTCCTTTTTTGATGTTTTCTTCATTTATGTTATATTATGGCCCCAATGGAGCATTACTTTTATAGGTAAATTATACTAAAATTAAGTCGAAAGCTTTGCAATTAAATTAACAAAACAATAATGTTCAGTCTAATTCCATTAACTTCAAAAATTCTTTAATTATGTATCCTGCTACCTACTAGTATTATTTATACCCCAATGGCAAATTATTATTTAAATAAACAAAAGTAAAGTAAATTAACAGCCAATTTCTTCACCATGAATCCTTTTATCATGTACCTAATTAAAAATGATATGATTCACATTATTAATATTGGTTATTAAGGCATCTGTATATGTTGGGACTAGTAAAATGTATGCCCCAAGCCTTCATATATGTATATATATATATATATATATATATATATACATACATACATACATATATATAAAATATACTTAGATATTATCAATACTTCATTGTTAAAAAAAATGCACTGAATACTTTTTAAACAACTATTTGTAATCAAGTAATTAACAATAAAGTCAAATAGCATATCAGAGAAATGCATTACAACAAATACATGTGCATAAAATTATATGTATGTATGTATGTAAGTATATATGTATGTATGCATGCATGCATGTATGTATATAATTTTTGCACATGTATTTGTTGTAATGCATTTCTCTGATACGCTATCTGACTTTATTGTTAATTACTTGATTAAAATAGTTGTTTAAAAAGTATTCAGTGCATCTTTTTTAACAATGAAGTACTAATAATATCTAAGTATATTTTGTTCAAGTTTGAATGCAAGTAGTTAAAAATATTGTACTGCACTCTCTCCATAGGAATACCTACCCACAGATTACAAGTACTGTGTATGTCAATTCGATGGTGATAATTCTACTGTTAAGAGTGTCAGTCTCTGTGTTGCTCTCACAACACAATCAGAGGCGGAGGACTGGTTAAGGAAGCTACAAACTCGATCATTCATAACGTGGAGAGTTGCAAGCAAGATCTCTCCGAAAGAAGGAGGGAGAAATGTGTTCAGAGTAAGTACCCCATATAAAATTTGGATCAACTTATTACATTGTACATTGGAGATGATGATTAGATGCCTTGTTGGCAAGAAAGAAACTGTTGAACATTTACAAGTAAATTACCTTACATTTACTTGAAAATATGTCCAATCTAACGACATTTAAATCAACCAAAACAATTATTAAATTAAATTAACTATTAACTTAACTTAGTTAACAGTTAACTTTTTTGTTTGTAGTTATGTGAACAATTATTGGTAGCCTACCAACCTTAACCCCAAGACAGGGAATGTTAAGTCAGCTTATGATAGTCTTACATCAATGCCTTCCCCCTCAGAATAGGCTTTTCCAACAACATTAATCAAAATGGAACCGGGCCTGCTGTACATTCCAGTAAAGGTCTACTTGAGAATATTAGGACTTAGTATTTAAAAATCAAACCTATGTTGCAGCTTTCATATACTGTATTCCGAGTTGTATCCAGATAATGAAACTTAGAAATGGAGAAACAATCAATTCATAGCCATCAACATCTTTCATTCAATGTTACTGATGATAATCATTTGGTGATATGATGGGTTAGCAGTTTTTCCCCTGGGGAAAAGGAGGTGAAAGGCGCTCTTGTCCAGAGAAAAACAACATGCATAACAATGTTTCTAATGTCAGGAATTGACCACTATGTGGACAAGAGGGATATGTATAAATATATGTGGAACTAATGAAAAGTAAAAGGTGCTGAGAAAAAGATGCAAGTTGCTCCACTTTGCATAATGAAAATTGAAAGGAGCAGACAAAAAAGTGCAAGGTGCGCCACCTTGCAGATTACATAGCAGGGGAAAGACTGGGTTAGTTTGGTGCAGACTGCACATGTTCTTTCAACTTCATTGTGAAACATGTTTTTCTTTCTGTTGCCCACAGCTCGAAAGATCCTCATTTTGGAGATGGGTTATTCTTGGTTTGTACCATCAACAACCATCACAATCATCCGGTACATTGTGCAGACTCGGTTCGCAGCAGAGATGTTGCTGATGAGACACGTGAGGAAATAACCCGTCTATTCGAGTCAGGTCATTCCCCCTCCACTGCAGTTGATGTACTCAAGTTTCAACTACAGGACAAGCATGGGGACGACTATGTGTTTCTGGCTGCTGACCGAGCAGTGTGTCCAGATCTGCAGTACTGCTACAGGTAGGTAAATTTGGTTACAAATACTGATATACAAATTGTATTGGGGCAGTGCTATTAGGGTATTCTACAACTTGCCAGCAGTAAAAACTACAAAATGGAGCATCATTTTACTAATGTCACCTTCATTTAGTATGGCATAACGCATGTCAAAATTTGATTTACTGCAGAAGGGGACAAATTATGTTTCTGTCCATGCAATATTCCTGGGGGCAGCAGCTGTGTGAGGCAGATTTCCACAAACTTACCAATTTTTGCACTTTATGAGTTTAATATAGATAGAAACAGTAAAAGAGTTTCAGTACATTAGAACTATAAATGAGGATACTCTAGTTTCACTTTCAGATGAACTGAGTCAGCAATCCTGGGAAAGTGTTCTAAATACAAATGATGTCAATCCTGGGAAAGTGTTCTAAATACAAATGATGTCAATCCTGGGAAAGTGTTCTAAATACAAATGATATCAATCAAGCTTATGATACGTTTTTACATATATTTACAAATATATTTCAGAAACATTGCCCAGTTAAAAGAGTTTCTAAAAAAAGTTACATCAACAATAAGCCTTGGTTTACAAAAGGTTTAAAAAATGCATGTGTGAAAAAAACAAGTTATATAAAGCATTTGTTGTATCTAAATCTGCTGAAGCAGAAAAAAAATACAAAACTTACAACAACAAAAACTAATTATCTATCCTAATTTTCATAGTGTTCCTTCTGTAGAGTTAGTGATTTCACGATAAGTTACACATCTACTTCCTATGTGGGGTCTTTACTTCTCCTGGATGAGTTACCGTGGTCCCACGCAATATTTTAGGGGCTAGTAATGATGATAAAAAAAATAAAATTAATTTGATCTGAAAGATATGTTATTCTCTCCAGGCAAAGAAGATGTGGCCATTGACTGGTTCCAACCCATGCAAGCTAGGACCTCTGCTCAGCTACCAGAAACAGTCTCTAATCCAGTGCCTGATGGTCTGGCTCCCTGCCATGCTGCGGAGAACACTGTGGCTGATGAGCAACAACATGATGACTGTCCAAATGACGAGACTGCAGCTGCGCAGGATGAGGATGAACAGCTCATCTCTGAGATAAGGAAGTTCGCTGATGACACCATTAGTAAATTCCTATCCAACAGGGAGTTGTTTAGGAAGCCACTCCTATGCTTCATCCGCAATAGCAAGAAGATTGTCAACAACTCTCATCTTGTTAGTGCTATGCACACCTATGGAAAGTATAATGGCGCTGCACCAGCTACTAGAAGACTTGGGTGCAAAGCAAGATTATAGACGTCAGCACAGATTGGTGTGCAGCCTCTGGCTGTGGCACGAAGAGAGGTTCCCCTTGGCGGATGAAGGCGGTTGAGGGCTGGATGGCCTAGCAAATCAACCTTCACCATGGACCACAGTTATGTTTCATCTAAGAAACGCCGACGTGTTGCACCTCACAACCTTGGACATTGTGTGGAGGCCAACATTTCATTGGCGAAAACCCATTCAGCCACGTAAAGTAATGTGTGACCCTATCCAACCTTAACCTGCATAGCCTTGGTATTTCACATCCCATTCTAGCAAACATTTTATCCTATTCTATCAATATGACTTTTCCAATTTATGGGTTTATTCATTGTCAGTAATATTATAATTTATTTATATATTTTTATATTAAAATTATATAATATGCCCAATATTGAACCGGATGAAGCAATGGAGTGACTCATCCTGCACAACTTCAGTCACGTTATCTGGACAGTCATCATCATGTTGTTGATCATCAGCTCAATTGTGGTTATTGGTAAAAAAATTTGATTTAGTATAATTAAATTCAACATGTTTTCACAGATAACATTGAAAAATTTTTTACAAAAAGGCAAAATGTTTTCCCCATAAAGCTAGGTTTAGATGGTTATGGGAATTGCACCTTTATTCATCTGGCAAGCATGTTTATCATTTAATTCAAGTGCAGTGAGTTCAGTTTAACAGTCTGCCATAACTCAGTATTGACTTATCATTTCTTTATCATTGAGTTTTCTTTTTTATTATTCTTAGTTGTTCAGTTATTTCAAATTTTGCAGTGTTTAATAATTTTGTGAACATGCCATTTGACCACAACTACATTTTGCATGAAGATGGTCAATAACATTAGTTATATCCTTATTGGTTTGTTTTTAAATGTGAATAAAGACACACATGTAGTGCATAGGTTGTCTTTAAGATTGGTGCTACCAGACTTGTTGATTTGTTTATAATGTTCATGCTCAGTACGAGTAAAATATTCGTTATTTTTGTTGCAGAAAAGTGAATTGATCAGTCACTTTATTAACCCAAACTGTAAAATAATTTGGAAAAGTTCTTGTAGATATTTGGTTGACATAGACCAGGTTTTTCTCTAATTAGCTTTACAGGCATTAAAACATGAAACATGGAATGCCTTTTTGCCATATGTTCTATTATTTGTTTTCTCAAAATAGTCAATACTTGTTGTCTAATCTTTCATGGCACATAATATTTTTAATCGAGTGATATTGTTAGCAATAATGTTTGTTATACCTTCTCATATTGTGTCATGGCTTATTTTGTTTGTTTTATATGATTGTAATAAATAATTATTGATTGACTAAAAGTTTGTCCCTGCTTTTATGGCGGCACAATTCTAAGAGTAATCCACGTTGATTTCATGTGTTTGTTATATTTTGTACAATTAAAAAAACTGTTTGATTTATCTAAACAAGTGCAAGTGAAATTACCGTTATTCTCAACAGGTCAAGTTCAAGCCACGTATCATTGTTGACATAGGTTCAATTGAACACGTGTATTGCTGTTATGAATTAGAGAGTTCGGAGGTCAAGTATTCTCAGCAGCCAATCATGTCCGCCTAAGCTAAGGCGCTGCTTGCCTGGAGCCATTATGGGAAAAAAATTTGCCCCCCAGGCACTTATTTGTTTACTGGGACTTTTTGTGTCGCGTGTTCATCAATCATGACACGTTGACATCCAGGCACGATAGTCTTGTGACTCATATTTGTGTGATGCACTGTCGTGTTTGACGCCATCAACGCCAGCTACAGAACTAGATCACAAAGAAAATGCTGCCGTTCGTTGTTTATGTCGGCGTCGTCGTCTTGTGCGCTGTCATCGCTGTTCTGTATCTCTACCCGGTGAGTTGTCAAACTTACGATAAACGTGGGCGTTGTGGTGGGAGATGATGTACTAAGTAGGCTCACTAGGCCTTGTTTGAAGCGTTGACACAGTTGCCAAGTTGTGTCGAGATACGTGTCAGTCATGGGCGGGTCCACACTTGTTGATACTGTCTGAAAAGGCCCGGGTGTCCAGTTTCCCAACAGGTGGCAGCCCTGATCAAGTCAGCTTGAAGGCGCAATCCCGGTATATACCAGAAATGTACAATTCTCGTATACCAGAAATGTACTGTACAGACGTTGAAATAACAACATTCCTGTGACTATTTAAGTCATAAAATAAGAGCGAGGGTCATAAGGGCGAGTATGTTGTCAAAAACCTGATTATGCAGCGGTATTTTCATTTGAGAAAACGCCTATGTGCAACTTCGAACATGCAGTTAGAAAACGTTACACAGGCGGTTAGAAATGTTTTCAACCGTCATTTACACCACCAACATGTTGAAATTGGATAATCTATCGACATGCGCTTTGTGAGGGGCCTGTATATGAATTGCTAATAGCGTGGATTGCGTGATCTATATACTGATTTCACTGGAATGTGTAGATAGATAACGTAATAACGCAACTTTCCACCAAGTGGGAAATAATTACACGTATATTAAGATATGTTTTGGGCTCCCGGAACGATGACTTATTGACGATCGGCGGCCATATTTTGGCTGTTCCGTCTATTGAACATCACCTAGTGGGCGGCCTTCCATTAATTAGTGGGTTACTCATGATGATCTCGGCCTTAGTTATAAACTTATAAACCCGTCTTTAGGGGATGTAATGGTTGCTCCATTGGGGGGGTTGATTGATAGTATGGGTGTGTGTGGTCATCAATAGCCATTATTATATTTTAGTAATTTCCTTGTTTATTTGACATTTCCTGAATAATATTTAATGACTGCATAATTTACCAGTTTAAATTAAAAACAATTTAAATGTGACTATTTATAAGCACAACCTAACTTATCAAAATGACACAAAGCAAGAATGTGAACAGAAATCCAAATGTTTATTTTTATAAAGCATGCATACATGTATTAATTCGTACAGTTATGACAATTTTATAACATAAAATCATATATCCATGATGTTTTTGAAAATGCTATATTGATGTTAAAATGTTGACTCTTAGAAGCATTGTACAAACGTTATTGAAAAATGTTTTATTAAAACATATAATTATATAACATCATAAAAACATTTCCCTGAAATATCATGAAAAAGTTATAATGATATCAAAATGTTGGCTCTTGGAAACATTGTAGAAACGTTTTTTTAAATATGTTTTATTATAACATATATTTAACATCATAAAAAACATTTCCATAAAATATTGTAGAGTTGGATACTCCTCTTCATGATGTGTTTCTTCGAAGAGTCTTTTCACAATTTGGGCAGCAGGATTTCGGCCAGACCGCACCTTTCTTTTAATATGTTATAAATAGTTTTAATTTTTCTGATGCGCCACTATCTAGATCTCCAAAGTGTTGTGCTTTTCTTTTAATGTGTGCAAGTGTGTGCACAATATAAACTAAGAACTCCCATACAGCTCTGCACATTTGCTGACAATATGTTGCAGTAATTGGTGAACATAGTTGCCATACTGTTTAGTCAATTTGGAATTGACTAAAATGCACATGGCCATGCTTAATGCCATGAAGTAGTCATAGTTGTGTTGGGGAAGTGTACCTTTAACGACAAATTTTCCAGTGTACTATAATTGAAATTCAGTTCTCTTCCACCGTCCAACTTCATCCAGTCCTCTGGGCTTTCTAGCGAATTCCCTTGGAATATCCTTACGAATATTGATTAGGTTAGCACTAACTTGTTCATTTTGAGTAGCTGAAATTCTACACATTGCTCTTGGTCCTCTATTCCAAATAAGCAGTAGCTTTTTCGTGACAACCAAACAAACCTGGTGGAGGTAGTCCAGTGGAAAGTCACGTATTATGTCCAGATTATGTAGCTGAAGGAAAGGTGATACACCCCTGTGATGCCCTTCTTGTGTTTTATTCCCAAAAGCTGTATCTGTTCTCATTGGTAGATTTGGCATCATTGGATGTGTCATCCTTACAACATATTTTCCTCTTTGACAGCACTTATCACATCCGTAATATCCACTATAGAGTTTGGTGCACTTGACCATTGATCTTGCTTGGGCATCACATATTATGCATGTTACACTTACATTAAACCTTTTCCCTTCAAATTCCACGCCCTCATTAATTGCTTTATTCAAGTCATTAATGGAATCTAGCAAAAAATCGAGGTTAAGTGGTTTGTTTCCGCCAACAGAAATAGAAAGCGGAAATACTTTTGCAGGATTGATATTCACAACAGAACATAAAACTGGCCATACAGAGGTTTTGCTGCTCTTGAAAAGGGGAAAGCCATCTACATTTTGTGATGTTTATGTTCCTTTGTCAAAAATGTTTTTATGATGTTATATATAATTATGTTTTAATAAAACATTGTTCAACAATGTTTTTCAAAGATGGCACATTTTGATATCATTATAGCATTTTCTAAAACATTATTATGACATTTGAGGAAACATTTTTCTGATGTTTCTAAAACATTATTGTGTTTGCTGGGAATGTTTTAATGATGTTTTAAAAACATCACCGAAAAATGTAAAATTACGTTATCATAAAAAACATCTGTATGATGTTTCTGAAATTTTACATAATATTTTAGTTACATCTACAAAATGTTTTTTTCATTATAACACGTATATAACCTTCATCAAATGTTATAAACAATTTATGTGTTTGCTGGGTAGTGATTCCATAGTAAAGTATATTTGCAATTATTTTTAGATTCACACCCCTATTCACTAAATAAAGCAGCTCATTGCAGAGTGAGATACAATGGTGTTGATTGCCTGAGTTGTAATTGCAGTAGGTACTGAACCCTGAATAAACAAGGGGTCCATTAAACAATAAGTACGAAATGAAAGTACTAGTATGCACAGTTACAAAGAACATTTTGTGAAAGTGGATTCACAAGTCAAACAATGATTCAATAATCTGACCATTACAAAGCACATTTACAAAGAACATTTTGTGAAAGTGGATTCACAAGTCAAACGATGATTAAGTAATCTGACCAGTAACAAGTATGCATAGTTACATGGGCGCGTTAGCTACACAACATGAGAGAGGCCCAATATAAAATTGTGTATCAATTTCAGAATCTAACATAAATAATTATTCCATAATTTATTCTTTTAAATTCACAAAAAAATTGCATTAAACACAACAACAAAAGGCTGCTCCTAAAAAGCATTTAGTTGTAATGTTCATTGTGTAACACTAAAGAATTAAAAACAGTGCCATGTAGCATTCAATGTTTTAATAAATATTTAATTTTCTATAAAAAAATTGCGTTACATAATAAAGTAATATAACACTAATATTCAATACATGGAATGAAAGTTTTATTGGCCAATAGTGTATTGGAAAAAGGGTTAACAGAAGAAGTGTAATATAGTTACCTGTAATAAATGTATAAAGTAAATTATAATACATATTCAGACATACTATACAAAATGATGTTGTATAGAATTGTGTAGTTAAACTGTATAATTTTTTATTTACTCCATTTTATTTAGATATAAATTATTTCATATACCAGTACACATCCCAATCAGTGATTACCAGTATTACTGCAGTAGATGGTGTATGAACAGTAACCCACTAATGTAAGGCCGCCCGCTACGTGATGTTCAATAAACGGAACAGCCAAAACACGGCCGCCGATCGTCAATAAGTCATCGTTCCAGGAGCCCAAAACATATTTTAATGTACGTGTAATTATTTCCCACTTTGTGGAAAGTTGCATTATTACGTTATCTAACTACCCATTCCAGTGAAATCATTATATAGATCACGCAATCCAAGCTATTAGCAATTCAATCTCGTTCCGGGCTCATTCCGGCCTCGTCCGGGCTCTTTCCGGCTAATATACAGGCCCCTGTGTTAGTGGCTGATCTGTCGGCGTGCGGGGTTGTGAGTCTGGTTAGCCGGGGTCTTTAAATACTCGTGTGTTGGGACTCGAGTGCCTACGGACCATGGCTCAGAAAATGCTGCATATGAAGAGAGAGTTGGACCTGAGGCTGATGCAACTTCAATAGGTAAGATGATAATATTACCGATTAATATTTATATGTTCATGTCAGTTTAAAATTCAAATTGGAAATTAGACAGTATGTTATGTTTTTAATATATTTAGTTAATCTATTATATGTGTAGAAAAACCAGTCCGAAGTCACTAGGCGAAATTTCACATAAACGCATCATAATCGTGAATACGCGCGACTCTAACTGACACTGCCTGGGTCCTGGGCCTGGGTCTATTTGATATTTTATTACGATGTTTTATTATATGTGTAGAAAAACCAGTCCGGGTCTATTTGATATTTTATTACGATGTTCTATTATATGTGTAATGCTTTGGCATAACCTATGACAACTCGTGAACAATCATGTAAGTTGTAATGTTTTACTACGTGGGTAAGTGTATGTGCACATCATATCAGCACTCCTGGCGAAAGCACATGTTGTCCTTCTTCCGGTTCCGACCAGCAGGCTAAAGCACTCTATCAATCGATCTACTCTGAGAGTCAATTCGTTACATTACCTTCCTTTTAAGAAAAAAACTCAACTTTTTAAACTAAATTCTAGTGTTCATATATTATAAATTTGAACGCTCCATCAGCCGTTCTAAGCGTAAACGTAAAAATATAACTCAGAAATAATATCAAAGAATAACACTGGAATTGAAGGGTAGACTACCAACAATTCCCTGTCAGACCACAGCCAACATTCTAGGCTTAGTAGAGGTCTGACAGAACTATTACTGCATCTGATAGTCTGCTTGCCAAGCTGGAACACCACGTTGTCTGCCAGATCTCCGGACAGGGGTAGTTCCACGAGTTGGGTCCGCGACGTGTGTTGTCGGCACGTCACAACTACCAGGCACATCATCGGTATTTTCAACCGTTGGCTCATCTGGTATTACTGCGGCCACCGGTAACATAGGCTCTGTTGGTAGCACCGGCACTATTGGTAGGGCAGGCCCGACCGGTATGACAGACAGTGTTGGAAACTCGTCGTCAATGTCGAGTTGCGATCGCCCCTGCGTAGACGGATTGCCCGTGCGACGAGTACGAAGATGGTCTACGTGTCTGCGACACTCTCTGCCATCCTCAAGTTCCACCGCGTATGACAATGGACCAGTCACATGTCGTATCACGCCGATCAGCCACTTGAGTCCTGGCCCAAAGTTCTTCACGTACACGTTGTCGCCCGTCTTAAAAACTCGTTGTTGTGTTCCTCCTCCTCGATCATGTAAGTATTTCATGTGTGACTGCTTTTTCTGTACATTCCCTTGCAGGCTGGGGTGTAACAGGTCCAATCTTGACCTCATCTTCCTGCGAGTCAAGACTTCCATCGGTGACAGCCCCGTTGTGGACTGCGGAGTGCGACGGTATCCAAACAAGAAACGCTGTAACTTCACGTCCATGTTGCAACCCGCCGTCTTTGTCAATCCTGCCTTTATCGTCTGCACTGCGCGTTCAGCGAGGCCATTTGAAGCCGGGTGGAACGGTGCAGACGTCACATGAACGATTCCGTTCTTCCTCATAAATGTTTCGAACTCTTCACCCACAAATATAGGTGCATTATCGGACACTAGCACCTCAGGTAACCCGTGTTGCGCGAACATCTCGCGCAGTCTGCCGATGGTCGCAAATGAGGTTGTTGACGTCACGATGTGGGTCTCAATCCACTTGGAAGTCGCATCGATAGCTATCAGCAACATCTTGCCTTGAAAAGGACCAGCGAAATCAATGTGTATGCGGGTCCATGGCTTGTCTGGCCACTCCCAGGGATGAAGTGGAGCTGATGCTGGTGACTTGTTGTGTAGCTGACATGGATCGCACTGCAGGCACAACTTTACCAACTGACTGTCCATACACGGCCACCAAACATAGCTACGTGCGAGGCTCTTCATACGATTGCTGCCAGGATGAGCTTGGTGCAACTCCTGCATCACTTCATCTCGACACTGAGGCGGAATGACGACCCTCGCCCCCCATAACACACATCCGTCCTGTACACTCACTTCGTCCCTCCGACATCTGTACGGCGCTAACTCGACCGTATCGTCATCGACCGGCCAGCCACGCATCAGATATTCCCGAACATGAGCCAGAGTCGGATCACGACCCGTGCAGTGTCTAATCTGCGCTGCCGTCATTGGTGAACAGTCTAGCCCTTCTATCAGTAACACACGCTCTTCAGACACCTCGGGAACTGTCACGGGCAATGGCAACCTACTGAGACAGTCCGCATTGCCGTGGTGTTTACCCATCCTATACTTGATCTCGTACTCATAACCACCCAACGTAATGGCGTTACGCTGGATGCGCGCTGAAGCCGTTATAGGGACTTGCTTCAGATCACTGAACAGTGACACCAACGGCTGGTGATCTGTGATGATCTCGAAACGTCTGCTTGTGGAACTTATTCAACGCGAACATAATAGCTGCTGCTTCCTTGTCTAACTGGGAATAGTTCTTCTCAGCCGCATTGAGTGTTCTCGATGCAAAACCGACAGGGCGTTCGCTACCATCGTCCATGATATGCGAAAGCACTGCGCCTAGCCCGTAATTTGATGCGTCACACTGCAGCAGAATAGGTTTGCTCGGATCATAATGCACCAAGACGTTCACCGACAACAGTAGCTCCTTCGCCTGTAGGAAACTATGCTGCTGTTGCGGCCCCCAGTACCACTTGGTGTCCTTGCACAGCAGTTTATGCAACGGCGCCAACACGGTCGACAGTTTCGGTAGAAACCGTCCGTAGTAGTTGAGCAGACCTAAGAATGACTGTAGCTCAGGTACATTCTCAGGTTCTCTCGCCTTCTGTATGGCTTCCACCTTGTCTCGCACAGGGTGTAACCCATGCTGATCAATTCTGTGACCCAAGTAGAGAACCTCATCTGCCATGAACGTACACTTCTCTCGTTTCAGCTTCAGACCGGCCTCCGCCAGTCTGCTCAAGACTATGTCCAACGTCTCCAGGTGCTGAGCTCTCGTTGTCCCAGTCACAATGATGTCATCCAGGTAGACCGCCATATGCGGAATACCCTGCAATATATTCTCAATTGTTCGTTGGAAAATTGCGGGCACGGAGCTTACACCAAATGGAAGGTGATTGTAACGGAACAACCCCTTATGAGTGTTTATTGTGACAAATTCCTTTGAAGCCTCATCCAGAGGCAGTTGCGAGTAAGCATGGCTCAAGTCCAATTTGCTGAACTGTTTACCACCCGTGAGTTTCTCACACAGATCGTCCAAGGTCGGGATCGGATACTGCTCCAAATGTGAGACTCGGTTTGCTGTGATCTTGTAGTCACCACAAATGCGAATGCTGCCATCGGTCTTGAGTACGGGCACTATCGGTGTCGCCCACTCCGCAAAACGTACTGGTTCAATTACCTTCATTGTCGTCAGTCTGTCCAATTCCTCCTCCACCTTCTGCTTCATCGCATAGGGAACCGACCTCGGCTTGAAAAACTTAGGGATCTGACTATCGTCTACGTAGATTTTAGCCGCCGCTCCCTTAAGTAGCCCAAGTTCCTTTCCGAAAACGCCTTTGTGCTTGCCTAACAAAGCCGACAGCGAGGCTGTTAGGCTGCACACCTTGTTCCAGTCTAGTTTTATCTTGTCTAACCACTGCAGACCAAACAATGCCGCCTTGTCCACCCCTTTCGTTATAAACAAAGGCAACTGTCGCACCTGTTGGTCCTCATACTTGACGTCGACAAGAATCTTTCCTGCCAGCTCAACCTTCTGGTTATCAAATGTTTTCAAAACAATGCCAGCAGCCTGCAGTGGCAGATGTTTAAAGTGCTTCTCATAAAAACTTTCTGGAACTAGCGACACGTCTGCCGCTTATCTAGCTGCATGCTAAATTGTGTGTCTTCGACACAGACGGGGATCTTTATGCCGCCACCCTTGCTCACTGTCGATGCGGTGTACACATTATACACATCCTCTGATGTCGCCTCTGTGACGACACGGACTCGCTTTTTGCCTTTACAGGCCTTCGATTTCGCGATGTGGCCTATCTTGCCACAGCTAAAACACCGTTCCGCCTTGAATTTGCACGACTGTGGCGCATGCTTGCCACCACAACGCCAACATTGTTGTCTAGGGGCTTTCTGCATACACCCCCCTGTCGAACCATCTCTGGGCAGGAAACGTCCCCCCTCCGGCTTAGAGGTATACTTTAGACGGTTAACACTGGCAAAACCCTGATTGGTATTAGCAGTAGTGTTACTTGCTGCTCCCACTGGATGGCGAAACTGCCTTGCGCTCTCTTTGACCATTGTCATGGTTACAGCTATCTCGACAGCTTTCTCAAATGTCAGCTGCGACATATTACTGAGTTTCTCTTGAATATGCACATAATTGTAATTCAACCCAGTAACAAATCGATCCCTCAACCACCGGTTCTGGTCAGGGAAATTCGCGTGAACGGTTAACTTTCTTATAGCCAAGCTATAATCAGCTATGCTCTCTCCCGAGCCCTGCACACGGGTCCAGAATTTGAACGATTCTGCCATCTCATTAGGAATTGGCTCGTAGTGCTCTTTCAATTTTGTGAAGAGTTCCTCTAGTGTTCGGTTAGCGGGCTTGTCAGGAGAAAACAAATCGGAAAGCACTTGGAAGATTTCCTTCCCTACCTCACTCAAGAAAATTGCTTTTCGACGCTCTGCATTTCCTTCCACCGCTGAAATATTATTAGCGACTAGATACAGCTTTAACCGCTCTTCGTAACAGTCCACGGTTTCCGTCTTGGGGTCAAATTTCCCTAAACCCCCTATCAGGCCTGACATTCTGACACAAGTCACAAATGACAGCCGCGTCGCCAGGCAATCACCAACAACAAATTGTCTACGGCCGCTGTCAATGTGGCGTATTCACCCACTAAGCGCCTCAAATTTGTCGGACATCACACACACACACACACACACAAGTCGCTTTCCTCGTCGCCAATGTAATGCTTTGGCATAACCTATGACAACTCGTGAACAATCATGTAAGTTGTAATGTTTTACTACGTGGGTAAGTGTATGTGTACATCATATCAGCACTCCTGGCGAAAGCACATGTTGTCCTTCTTCCGGTTCCGACCAGCAGGCTAAAGCACTCTATCAATCGATCTACTCTGAGAGTCAATTCGTTACAATATGTGTAGAAAAACCAGTCCGAAGTCACTAGGCGAAATTTCACATAAACGCATCATAATCGTGAATACGCGCGACTCTAACTGACACTGCCTGGGTCCTGGGCCTGGGTCTATTTGATATTTTATTACGATGTTTTAGTTAGCATATTTACGTATACGTGCTCTAAATGGTTTCCTGTTTGTCCAAGTGAAAGTTGTACTTTTTTGTGTTTTTGTAACCGTAGAGTTCATTATAAATTGCTGTATTTTAAAAATACTATTTTGCGAAGGCTTACAACCTTGGTCAGTAATTGTCACGTCTACATATAGCATACCATTCGAAAGCTATTTAGAAATCACGCAGTTCATAACTGCAGTGCGCAAGAAAGCTGGATTAGAGTGTTTATGTAGATCGATTAGTGATTAGTTTAGTTTGATGCTGCTGTGGTTTATATATGTATATATTACTCAACTGCACATGCAACCTGTTATCGAAGCGGATTTAATTGGAAATGACTAAATAGCATGCGCACCCAACCCTGACCGTTTGACTCCATAGGAGTGTTGGCCAGTATTACTACAAGACAAGACAAGAATTCCGTTTCGTGTTTACAATTTTCGAAAAGTCCAAGATGGCTGCGTCCATGGTTGCGTATGTGGTTGGATCCAACGAAGTTGCTCGTTGGCTCTACGCTTTGATGAACATGCAGAATATCGCAAGCGGAGACTCAGGCTCAATGAATTTGCGAATGATTACTTTGGAACATGACCAGTCGGCAATAGTGACGATGACTCTGTCTCTGACTTATATGAGTCGAACGTGGACGACCGTGTGACAGTGTGTCTGTGAGGCACTGAGCCACACAACAACGGTACTTTTCAGAGTTAATCACAAGAAGAGATTGCTACCTCTTGGGTGTTGCTTATTAATATCAATGTTTTTGCTTTTGCTACAAAAATAATAACTACATTCACTGCACTGGATTGGATGTAATTTTTGTAAATTATTGTAAATGTACCCATCATGATTTAATAATAGTTTTAGTGTACCAAGCTAGCTGACATGAATTGTGATGATTTTTTGAGTCAACTTTACAAGTAATTTTTTCTCCTTAAATCGTTTTTGACGGGTGCCTTCTTTAAATTCTTATAACTTTGATGCTAGTGGGATCACACTAAACTGTTTTTAAATGAGAAAGGGTGTTACTTTCCATGCATTAAATAAAACAACTTTATTTTTTTTGGACAGTGTGACTGGTTTTCCTATGCTGTCACACATATTAGTCTTTAGAAAAATCTTTGAGTACAACATAAAATTAAAAATAAGTCAATCACTTTTTATTAATGTAACATCAACGTTCTTGAAAATGGGAACATTTTTAGCTGATCTGGAACATATTCATTGTCAAACAGTAAGGTAATAATATGGTGGTTCAAGCAAACTGGAATACACTTGTTTAATGATGTTCGGTTTTATCCCATCCCATCCCTGAAAAACATTTTGACATGCTCAATACATTTCTGTATTTCATCTATAGTTGCTTGTATCAGAAACATGGAATTTTATAAACTCCATATAAATAGTCAGCAGGACCCTTTGATACAATTGTTTTCTTTTTGCAATGTTTAAATTCGTAAAATACTCACTCAACTTATTAGCAATATACTTTTGTGTGTGTGTGTAAATTTATCTTCAATTAAGAACTCATCACTACATGAAAGTGTAGACTTTTTTATGACATATAGTATGACCTTCTTCAAGATCTTTACGAGTAAATTTTATTCCAGCATATTTCATCTATAATAGTTTTGAATGTAATAATAGTCTGTTCATTACATATCCTGGTTTCTAACTTTCCTTTATAATCTAATTTATTGGGAAATGATCCAAAATATCTTAATAAATTATTCTGTGCATTTGGTAATATTCACCAAGTATAATGTATATTGCTTTGACAGTGGTTGGAATGATTCTGGTAGGTTTATTGATGATAGGTATAAATGAATGTACAGACATTGTATCTATGTAGGCTATCGTAGTTAAGCAAATTGATGTTGGAGTCGCCACTAAACACTGTTTGTTTACAAATTTGAGAATTTCATAGTGTTAGTGTTATAATTAGTGAAAGCGGTAATATTTACGTTTAGTGGCTGATAAATAACACCAATTATTAATTTCTTTTTACATTTCTTAGATCAAGTCTTAACTTCAATAAACATACATTCTAAATACGCTGTTATAATGATTAAGTTCTGGTATTTCAAAATATAAATAGATACTCCTCATCAATTCTTTGAGGGCCGTGAAAGATGAATGCTTGAGTTCTGTAGTCGGCCAACTCATCAATATATGCATTTTCATTTATTAACCATCTTTTTGTTAACCCTATGACAATAAATTTCATATCAATCAGTGATAAATAATTATTCAATTAGCTAAGAGTTTTTGACAGGCTTCATGTATTTAAAGGAGGAAAACCCACAAGTATAATCATTATTAGATTTAATAATATCAATGCCATGGTAGTATTGTGTAACTCAACTGTTTCCTGCAATAAAAATGTTATAATCTGGATCCAAATTCCCAGTAGCATGACTTTAAAAATCAACTTCTTCACCTCCAGATGTTCAGGTTAAACTGGATCATTTAAATATGTAGTAAATGTATACTTAACTATAATAATAGTACATATGTTGCTTATTAAGCAATAACAATTGTGTGTACGCCTTATGGTGTTTGTTCATTATACGGTTAAACAAATACAATGTATACTATTTATTAAACACAATGTATAATACTTATTAAACACAATGTATAATCTTTCATTATGTTTGGTCCTTTCGATTGAGACATTATAGTGACCTCGTTAGTTCCATTATTAGTCACCAGGGAGTTTATAATATACGTAACTAAATACGATACCTTAACATTAAAAACAACATACTGTCTAATTTCCAATAGTAACCTCGTTTGTTCCTTTCTTGTAGTGGCACCTCTAGTGTGTAAATGCTACCATCGACACTTACGTTGTATCCCTTGCGAATTAACGCGTTTTTCGTACCAAAAAATTATCATAAACACACCACCATCACCCTGTTTCTGCTCATAAAATACCACCTCGCACAACATATAGATGTTTTTTTTTCTTCAGTTGTAGACGCTGACAAGATGCGAGTACACGTCTGCCACTGTGGTGAGATATTCGAAGATTATGCACTACTACGACGTCACGTGGAAAGTCACGGAACGTCATATGTTGATCAACCCACAAACTCAACGGCACCATCATTTAATGATCGCACAAAAGTACTTAGATACTTTTGCGAGACATGCAGTCGATCGTTTCGGAGACGAGACAGTCTGCTGCGACACGCGAGAACTGCATGCAATAAAGAAAAGAAGACCTACACATGCGAGAGATGCGACCGATCTTTCAGTTCACCCACTCATCTGAACAGACACACTCGAACCGCGTGTGATGACGATGACGAACCATCTTTACCGAAGCGGTCGATATGGGAAAGTACTACGACCCTCCCCCCGTTCGTCGAAGATCCCATCGAACCGCCCGATCGACTTCCCTTCCCCGATGCTCTGTCGACGGACTTGTTAGACGTTGTTCGGGAGCACTGGTCTACCATTAGAACACGCGTAGCGAGAGGACCTGTTCAGACCAGGTTCAATTACAGATTGACCAGTCTAGACACGACCGCTCTAGAGGAGCCTTTGAAAAGAATGTTCCAGGAGCAGACCACTGCATTCAAAATTAATCTCAGTTACGGGTTCATTCTGAGGAACAAGGACACAGGAATATATAGGTATTATCACGCGTCTTGTAACTGTTGCGGACGGTACCTGGACAAACCCAGTCTCATCACAAACCGCAGTGACTTTGACGAGTTTCTGGAACACATCCGAGAAACCGACGTCTTGCAGTGGGCCATCGTTGAAAGACCGGATTCGGCATGGGTGTGCGAACTCGTGACAAATGCCACCTTCTTCTTCAATCATATCATCGATCATCCCATTGGTTGTGTGGGCTTGACCCTTCCCGCTTATGTGAAGAACAACAAAGCTGTCATCGGTCTGGAAAGGGAACCCAACAATTCCAAAAGCTATGCCGGCAACCTTGTGTCTCTTCCGCTGTATGGCCCTGCATCGAGGAAGTGACAGATTTCGGTTGGAACCAGCAGTGAAGACGCTGTACGAGATGTACGATCGCGATGACGGGGTACCCATGCAAGACTTTACAGGGGTCACACTCGATAACCTCTATCGCGTAGAAACCACGTTCAAAACGAACGTGTGTGTGTACAAGCTTGTCAAGTCGGACAATGATGGAAAGACAACTGCCGAACTCATCAGACGATCGTTGTGTCACTACCCCGAGACGTTGAACGTCAACATGTACGAGACACACTTTTCCTACATCCAAGACGAGCGCATGTACTGTCACTCGTATCGGTGTCGAAAGTGTGGCGACTCTCTGTGGAAAGATGCACATAAACTGTACAGACACGAACGTACATGTGCGGGTGGCGTACGACGAGTCTACCCAGGAGGCGTCTACCACTCCACCCCATCGATATTCCAGCAACTGGACGATGCGAACATTCGTGTCTCCGAATCATTGCGCTATTATCCGTACCGTGCCACTTTTGACTTCGAGTGTTATTTCGACACCGCACAACTTCCGTCGGACAGTGACAAGATCCACTGGATAGCACGTCACGTCCCGTTGAGCGTCAGCGTAGCGTCGAACGTGCCCGGACACAAAGAAGTGCAATGTCTCATTACAGATGGAAATCCTGACAAGTTGGTGGCCGACATGACGAACATCCTACGAGCAATGAGCGATGCAGCGTACAAAGATCTAAAAGATCCTTATGATGGCTTGTTTGAACAACTTGCCGAGGCGATAACCGACTGGGACGAACGGGAACAAGCTGCTACTACAACAGAGGAGTCGCGACCGAAAAATCACAACAAAACGCTGATGGGACAAATGTACGGGTGGCTACATCAATCACCCGTGATCGGGTTCATTTCGGGGAAGTACGATCTCAACGCCATAAAAAAGTATCTGATTCCCCACTTCATCACTGAAACAACGCAAGAATGCGCACAAGGTTTTGGTCCGACGGAAAAATCGGAAGAAGAAGACGGTATCGGATCCATTTTCGTCATCAAACGAAACAACACATTCATGTGCCTATCGTCGAATCAACTTAAATTCCTGGACATGACGAATTACATTGCCCCGGGGTTCAGCTACGATAAGTATCTGAAAGCGTACTGATGCGAGGTCACGAAAGGTCATTTCCCGTACGAGTACATGGACTGTTTGGAGAAGCTCGACGACACTACCCTTCCACCGAAAGAGGCTTTCTACAGTCTACTGAAAAACGAAGGTATTTCCGACGAGCATTACGCTAGTTGCGAGAAGGCGTGGCGCGATAATTGCATGACGACTTTACGAGACTTTCGTGTCTGGTACAACAACAGAGACGTGGTGCCTTTTTTGTAAGCCATTTACAGGCAATTCGCCTTCTATGAGCAGCGCGGGGTCGACATGTTCAAGCAAGGGATCAGCGTACCCGGTCTGACCTTGATCTACCTGTTCAACGACCTACCGGAGAAGACCTACTTTACGACCTTCAACGAGAAGAATAAAGATCTTCATCAGCTTGTGAAAGACGGTATTGTAGGCGGTCCATCTATAGTCTTTCAAAGATACCACGAGAAAGGGGTCACCAAGATACGATGCCAACGTTCTGTACCTGTGGTCTCTGATGCAAGACATGCCGTCTGGATGGTACAAGCGTCGACGCGAAGATAACGAGTTCCGACACGAATCGGCGCAGCTGCACTGGCAGATGGCCGTGGAATGGTTGACGTGGGAATCTTAACGGACGGGACACTCTATCCGACATCAGATCAACGGTCGGGAGAAGAGGATAGGTAAACTTCCGGTGGATGGGTGGTGCAGCACAACAAAGACGGCGTATAGTTCCAAGGATGTTACTTTCATGGCTGTCCGTGTTTGGCTCTAGAAACGAACGCCGTTAACGGAAAACCCATGACACAACTTCTCGTCGAAAGCCGAAAGAACACTGCATACTTACGTCACTTCGTCAATGTCGTCGAGTTGTGGGAATTTCAGTGGAAAAACATGAGAAAAGATGCGGCCGTGAAAAGGACCGATGTGCGCACCGGTATGATTGAGTGCGACGTTCGCGTACCGGAACAATTGCGCGCGCACTTCGTCGAGATGCAGCCCATGTTCAAGACCGTCAACATTACCCGCGACGATCTCGGACCATTCATGCGTCGATACGCCAAAGATCACGATATCATGACGCGTCCGAGGCGCATGCTCGTGGGTAGTTTCCGCGGCGATAAGATGATACTCGCCACGCCGCTCCTGAATTGGTACCTGGACCACGGACTCGAGGTGACGCGTGTTTATCAGGTCATCGAGTACGAACCCAACCCGTGCTTTCGTCGGTTCGGCGATGCAGTGTCTACGGCCCCACGCGAGGGAGACGTCCACTCCCACAAGGCCATTATTGCGGACACCATGAAACTCCTGGGGAATTTGGGGTACGGGAAGACCATCACCAACGTAGACCGACATCGCGACGTGAAATATTGCATGGAAGTTGAAGCGTCGCGCATGATCAATGATCGTCGATTCCCTTCAACTCGACGTCGTCGTCGACAACGCGTACGAGATCGGTATGAACAAGAGAACAGTGGCGTATGCCTTGCCCATACACGTTGGATTTTTCGTTCTACAATATGCCAAAATGCGCATGCTGCAATTCTACTACGACTTTATCGACAGGTACCTGGAACGACCTTTGTTCCAGTACTGCGAGTTTGATACGGATAGCGCCTATTTGGCCTTGGCTGGTGAGGCCGTTGATGACCTCGTAACTCCGGAACTTCGAGAGCATTAGTTCCGACACCGATCCCAGTGGCTCCCATCCGAATGTTGCGTCGACCATGAGTCCGAGTACGTGCGGTGTCGACATACTATTGCTTCGGAACCACCGCCAAGTACAGCACGAACAGTCTGAGCAACCACACAACAAGATCAACAAAGACGTGTTCCTCGAAGTGCTCACCAATAGAAGGAGCGGTAGCGGAAAGAATCTCGGGTTCCGAGTGAACCACTCGTCCGTGTTGACGTATGTGAGGAAATGAGCCGCACTCACCTACTTCTATGCAAAACGCGTGGTGCTCGAAGAACACGTGTCCGGTGGACGTGTAGAAAAGGTGTCGCACTACGGAAGACATGCATAAGTGAACATGGATGCGCGATGGAAGCATCCGTCGCCGGACCAACGATAATGGACCCTCCTCCCGAAAAAATGATGTGGTGTTACGGGGAATGGAAATCCGCTTACGTGTCAATGAACATACCCAACTTGCCGTTCTAGGAAGGCATTCCGAATGCGTCATTGTTCAATCCCAAGACGAGGAACCTCGTCGTCATAGATGATCTTATGGCTGAAACGGACGGTCGGATCACGACCTTGTTCACCAAAAAGAGTCATCACAGTAACACATCCGTCCTCTATATATGTGGGTACCTACTTCAAATGAACAGCCAAACAAAACACTCAAATAAAAATCCTTGAATGGGTAGATGATCCGGTTTCTTGGTTATTAATATTAAGCATAATTACCTCTCAAGAAACTTAGTGTTCGTTCTGCATATTTCAACTGCATCTCGCAGTCTTCTTCAGCAGACTGAAGTTACGGATGTGTCACATGACCAATGTCATGTGACACAAGCTGGAGTAGAACTGGTGAGAGCTCCTGGCCAACGTTTCGGTTCAGCGTAGGTTTCTCTCTGTGGATGTTAATCGCCTCCTTTATTTTTCTCCTGTGCCAGTTCTCCTCGTGGTCTAGAATATTAACGTCCTTCATAGAGCATTAATGGCCTGTGTTCAGTTTGTTTTCACTTATAGCTGATAGGGGTTGGCGACAAGATAGATGTTCTTTGGAATAAAGGAGACGATTAACATCCACAGAGAGAAACCTACGCTGAACCGAGACGTTGGCCAGGAGCTCCTCGCTCGCGACAATTGTTAAAATCGCTCGCTGCCTGCAAGTCTTCGTCTTGACAAGTACTTTCTTGAGTATTATATTCACTAGGAAAGTGTCTCCTCTTTATAACGCAGTGTTCGGTCTCCAATATTCGTAGTTCACATATCATCCATCACCAGCGATGGCGATCGCAGCCCACGGCACTGCACCAAGATTGCAAGAACGCCACCGAAGCTATGCTGGCCGCACAGTTTATAAAATGATCAAGTGAGTGGACTAACGTCCATGTGTAAATGTCACATCATGTTGTATGTCGAACTGAATAAAATACATGTATACATGTACAGTTATGGAATAGTTTAGGGATCAATAATATTTCGCTACGATCCGATTGACCGACTATGCTGTAATCGGAATTGAAAATAATAACCTGGATCTGAACTACCGGAAATGTATGAGTTGACGTGGAGTGTAAAAGTTGATCAGACATTGAAAACGATAATTTTAGTAATTGTTCCACTTCGTCTCTTTCAACCGCTCTGAATTCACGACGCACATCTCCGGTACCATTGAACATTGATTCACTGTTTCATGTGCGGATGACAAATTCAAATTTTTTGCGCAATGAGTTTGAGTTGTGCGTTTGGCATTATGATGCAATGGAAGCATGCCATTTCACCCCAGTTTATATTGGTGTTGCCTACTAAGTTGCATTTATGAGTTATGACTATACATCTAATTCTTATACGTGGCGTATTTGTGAATTTCAATTGCAATTTTCAAACCGCCTAAGCGAAGTCACACAAGAAACCAGTGTCGTGGCCACGGCCCGGGCACAATACACAGCCACGGCACTGCCACTGGCTTTCATAGGGCCAGGCTATGGCCTACGGTAATCGGTGACATGTTGCAATTCAAAACCGTTTCACCAATTGCAATCAGAATGTATGGGGTTTACTAAAGTAAACATTTATTTCTTTGTACAAAAGTCAGCGCCAACAAGCACCAATTAAAATTTCATGGCGACAACGACAGAATCCGAATGGGAAATGGTGGCGCCACCACACGGTTAAAAAACAACTAACAAATCGCTTGCCTAAATTAATTTGTCATATTTAGGCAAGCGATTTATCGCTCGTCAATTGTTTTCAAATATAAAGCCCTGCTTAATATCAAAAAAAGATATTTTAATTATTTAAAGAGAGCGAGAGAGCTAGACGGCCAAAACGTTTGCTTATTCTTGTCACACTTTCAATATTATAATTTTATGTGATCATTTGTGTTATGTAAGTTCGGCTTGAAGTTTAAGTCCATTTTCAATAGTGTTGCTTCCCAGCATGCATAGCAAATAATTTTGGTGGCATACTTTGTGCAAAACATTGCTCATAATGACGTATATTGATACTAATTTTCTAGCAATTTATATTGAATGCTTTTGTTTTATACAATAATTGTCAATCATTTACAATATCGACCTCTTGACCAAAATTATTTACTCAGATTTGTAGCCATGCTGCGATTGATAATCGATGCACCTTGAGACGTTGTAAAAATGCACGACCTTCTGTAACAATAGAAGTAGACATTACTTGGTTGTAGCTGGATCACCTTGACCCAGGAACTTCTGCTACAATAATTAATTTTCATGTATTTTTTTATTATGGATATTAATTGACTTCCTGATATTTTGTTGTATTGAGTTCCAAAGCTGTACACCATATAGATAGTTACATATTTCAACTTTAACAACGTTCTGGCATATAGATGTCTTATGTTGTTGATATGACGAATGTTATGATAATATGCATATGTCTTTCACAAAAGAAATAAATGTACAGTGTTACATGTCCGGGTTGGGACAGCTTGCCCCTGGGTCAAACGCAAATATAGGCCAAACATCAAAGCATTTTTTATTAATGTTATATACTTATACATCCGGGCGTGCTCTAAATTCATCCAGGCATCAAATAAAGTGTCTGACAGAACCAAAGCCTAAATATACTGTTTAGGCCTTAGTGGATTCATTTTGTTTGAATAAAACTTCTTTATAGGTACCCTGTACTTCATTGCTGACATAAGATGTTATTTAGATGAACCAAGTCAAGACAAATGTCTTTTTGTTTGTCTAATGAAATAATAATTTAACTATGTGGGTAATTTTTGTAACACTGTTTTATTGCACCCAATTTTCATTGTTAAATGTTTTCTTTTTGTGTAGAGCTCAAAAAAGGTCACAACTGTTCCTGGACTGGATGCATCAGATAAATAGTACGTATAATCAACAGTCGTACATTTAAACATTAAAGCTGGCTCCACAATTAGATTTTTTGCACATCTCATTACGCAAAAATCGAACCCATCTAGTATCGGCTACGACATGCTACTCATTTGTGAATATAGTTGATGAAAGATAGGCTGTTGACACTTTCCCAAACTACCTCATCAAACTGACTTCATTCAATCATTTTAACATAAAGTCACACTCTTATTAAACCAACTGTGCATATTAATACTTTTAATATACATTATTCACACACTGCAGATACAAACTCAACACGTTTTGTATTGTGCATTCTTTCAAGATATGTATTTAATTTGACCAAATAAGACTAAGACACATGGTCAGTATGTTAAGTTTTGTTATGCTACCTAATGTGGTTAACAACCTTAGAGACAAGACAGTTAAGAGGAGATCAAATTGAAGTTTTTAAGATATTGAATGGGTATGAAAATAGAAATATTTTTTTCTCATTCAAGAAATATAACACAACTAGAGGACATGATGTAACTTTAGTAAAAGATCAGTGTAGATTGGATATCAGAGAGTACTCGTTCTCACAGAGGACAATCGGTGAATGGAACAAATTATCTACAGATTGTGTAACTGCTAGAAGCATGAATATGTTTAAAAACAAGGTTGACACATCTCAGGAGGGCGGATTACACATAGATTAAAAATTCTCTCGATAAGCCAATGGCTTCCTTGTCCACTTGCCATCTGGACCTTTGCCTTGGATAGCTATCTTGTTAAATCTTGTTATATCTAAAGCAATTGTCGCAATGTTTCAGTAAAGGAAACTTGCCAGACATTCAGAAAGCAGGAAGCCTGCATCAGTTTCTTATGGTTCTTCACAAGAACTATGGTGACATTGCTTCCTTCTGGTTTGGCCAACAACTCACTGTCAGCATTGCCTCGCCACAGCTATTCAAGGAACATGCCAAGCCTTTTGACCGCCCTCGTAAGTTTCTGTACGACTATTGAAGTCTTTCTCAATTTGGTTTTTAACTCATCTCATTTCACACATTTATCGCAAAAATTAATTTAAACTTACCTAATATCTAACACGACATGTTAGCTCGCATGTGCACATTTATTATTTAGTTTTGGTGATACATAAATATGTTCCATAATTGTGTTTTCAGTAACTTTTATTGAAAGTCCTTTAAACTGTAGTATCTGACAACACATGTCAATCAAAATAGTGAACACTAGTTTTCATACTCCACAGCAAAAGTACCACAGAATGTCCATGTAGTATTTATAACATTATTACTTATATATATTTATTTATTTCAGCGATTTTCTTCCAAATGCTTGAGCCAGTTCTTGGATCCAATAGCATCCAATTTTGTAATGGAGAAGAGGGTCGCAAGAGACATACAATGTACGCCCGATGCTTCAGTGACCAAGCTCTGAGTGCATATTACGACACCATTAACAAAGTATGTTGTAACACCGTTTTACACTTACACTGCAGAGATCTCAGGATGTGCATTAATGTTTAGTATTCAGAATAATATTAATCAAATTAGGAAAACAATCAGCACTATTAAAATATTGCTGGTTTTTTAACCAACTCCAACAAAAATAATTTTTTTTAATTAAAAACGATTCAGCTAATACGTTAATAAATTTTAGTTGTAATGGCTTGCAGTGGTAGAGCCAAGTATGAATATGAATGCTCATGTTCTTCATTCAGACCTGCCATATATTTTTTTTACATCCATATTTTTTACTTGAAAATCCGTAGTAACATTATAAATCTATATAACACTTATAATTGGTTAACGAGCCTATAACATTCTTATTCCGAGCAAGTGGCGCCATCTATTAGGCTACAAGATATATCAACATTGAACAAAACCCACTAGATTTTGTCGGAAATCTGCCTAGCATCAAAACTATTTGCTCTTCGACCACTGTGAGTTTGTTATTTGATTTTCTACTAAAGATGTTAAATGAACACAAGCAAATATACTTAATCAAAAATGTTCCGTTTGCAGCAAACTTGTAAATCTGTACCAGGCCTTGACATTAAGCACCGGTGTACCCAGTGGCCCGTTGTGTTGTAGATGTTAAAAGTTACTTACCCCCAAAAAAGTTACTGGCCTGACAATTTTTTTTATTGATGAAAAAAAACACTATTTTTTCAATACATCGCATTACAAATCGAAGGATACGAGTTTGGCCATTATTTATTTTGCTGTTGGTGATTTACTTTCATGCTTTCAGTCAGTATTCCATATGGCAAACAATGTTGCTGCAGGAATCGTTTCAGAATCATATGCCCTCTGTCGAAGCTGCATGCGCAGCAGGTCATGTTTTGAGAATGACGTGTGATGCCGCCACGTGCATACCGAATTACAGCTAGTTATACTCGAAGATACGAACCGGACCTGAAACTGTATATATATATATATATATATATATATATATATATATATATATATATATATATATATATATATGTATATATATAACTATGACTGTTACAATAGGGTTTTATCTTTCGAATATAAACTTTTGGACTGAAGTACACAGTTATGGTAAACTTAGCTATCTGCGACTTAGTGGGTCCAGGAATGTATGTTAGGTCCTGTCGTGACACATAGCGGACAGTCCGTGAACCGGTTGGTTTATATTAAAATCACGTATACGTATCGTGCAGAAGAAAATGCTGCGATATACCGATATTATACTGGTAACACAGCGCAACCCTAGTAAAATATAGGCATCAGCAATTCACAAAAAGTCCACACGTCATCGCTAGTAGCGACGTCATGCAGACTTTTTTGTGAGGCTCACAAGATGGCAACTTTACAAAGTGGCAACATGGAATCAGATGAGATGAAGATTGTGTTAAATTGTAGCACCGGGGTGGATGGCCAGGACAAGTGATTGAAACAATGACCTGTTGCTGTGACTGATGGGATAAAAAAATTATCTGAAACTATGTTGGCCCACCTGACCAGTAAAATATGGAAACTTGTGGCCCAAGCTAGCCCAACAGCCCCAAAAAAGGCACCGGGCCAGTATCAATGTCGAGGCCTATGTACAGTATAGTAGATCTGAAGATAATAGCAACAATCTTGAGCTTCAGGCTGTGTCCCCTGGTTACTGTATTGTTGTCCAGCTCAAGAGGCATTGTATCAACTTTATAGATTCCATGGAGATATTTGTAGGTTTCATTCATGTCTCCTCTTGCTCTTCTGCAGTAGCAGCTTAAACACATTGGTCTTATTACATTTATGTGTACCGTGATTTCCTTGAGGACTGCATTATCAGTGTGAAGCTTCAACTGCGATTGTCTCAGTTTCACTCCAATCAGAGTCCAATGGCAGTTTCGTGGTTATTGTGCACAATTACAATAATGCACTAATGCAATGTTGTAGCTCACTGATGGGTTAGTGCAGAAATGGAGGAACATTCCTGGAGAAGAACACATTGGGCTGTGGGAACAGATGACTACCATGGGCATCAAGGCCATGCTTCAGTGCTCCTTTGGAAAGTACTTCAATGATGACACTGCTGTAAACAACATAAGAAGAAGCTATGATGTGGTATGCCTGTGTATTTGTTCGTGCCATTCCGATTAATACATTTTGCAATTTCCAATCAAGGAATCGATCACGATCTTGTGTAATCAAGCGATAATTTTTTATTATATTCTTTCTGAATTTCATTCCCTGTCATTCTATGACTTATCTGTCTGACATGGTGAGCTGACAGTGAGTAAGAACACAACAGGAAAAAAGCTTTTGTATTATTAACTCTTCATAATAGCGTCAACAAAGTCAGGCTGAAGACACTTTCTCGAATCCTGTTGGCGCCTCGCTAGGTGGCAGGGAACGAACGAAATAATGAAAGTATTGGCCTGAAGAAGCACCTCTTCCATCGCCCATCTAGCGAGTGAGCATACCATGCATGTAGGCCTAGATACTGACATACCTCAAGTCTCCAAAATGGTAAAACACCAAATAAAAATCTTTCATTGTCACATAGATATATGATGTTATTTATATCAAATGTCCACATAGGTTCCTTCATCTAAATACCCCACCCCTGGGGGAATTTTTGTTTTGTTTTAATGTACGAACCAACCCCATGGGCCCCCGGGCATGCCTACAAAGTTTCAAATCCATACATGCCAAACTGATGGATATACGAAGGAACAGACAGACAGATAGACAGGCGTACATACAGAGTCACAAACTACTTCTTTATATAGGTGATGGCTGAGGTGGGAAGGGTTTACGGAAGCATGCCAGAAGAGGGCAGTGTGAGGGAACAGACGTTTCAGAAGCGTGAGTTGGTTGTGACAATTGATTTAATTAAATCCTATTTGAATGAAAACCATGTGGTGCAGTGGCTCAGTGGTTAGAGTGCTGGACTGTCATTAGAGAGGACCGGGGTTTGTTATGAATCACTGATGAGGTGAGTAATCGCTCTCGCTCCGTATCGCTCGCACAAATCAATAATCTAGGGGGCGATTTATCGCTCTCGTCAATTGCTAAAATCGCTCGCTGCATGCAAGTGTTTGTCTTGACAAGGAGTTTCTTGAGTATTAGATTCACTAGGAAAGTCTACTCTCTTTATAACGAAGTGTTGGGACTCCAATAGTCAGAGTTCACGTATCATCCGTCACCGGGGATGGCGATCGCAGCCCGCTGCACTAAGATTGCAAAAACGCCATTGAAGCCACGATGTGCTGGCCGCGCGGTTTATAAAGAAGTTATCAAATGAGTGGACCAGCATCAATGTGTATTATCTTTAAATGTCACATACTGTTGTATGTCGAACTGAATAAAATACATGTATACATTTACAGTTATGGAATAAATAAGGAATCAACAATATTCCATTACGATCTGATTGACCAACTAGGCTGTAATGGAAATCGAAAATAATAACCTGGATCCAAGCTACCGAACACGCGTATGAGTTGACAAAGAGTGCAAAAGTTTTATTAAGCATAATTACCTCTCAAGAAAGTTAGTGTTCATTCTGTATATTTCAACTGCATCTTGCAGTCTTCTTCAGCAGACATATCATGTGACACATCCGTAAATTTAGTCTGCTGAAGAAGACATCGAGATGCAGTTGAAATATACAGAGCGAACACTAAGTTTCTTGTTTCACCAATTCCAATGAATGGGGTTTACTAAAGCAAACATTTGTTTGATTGTACAAAAATCAAAGCGCCAGCAAGTACCAATTATGACAACGACAGAATCCAAATGGGAAATGGTGGTGCCAACACACGGTAAAAAAACACGTAACAAATCGGTCGCCTAAATTAATTTGGCATTATTATTTAGGCGAGTGATTTATCGCTCGCCTGTTGTTTTCAAACGTGAAGCCCTGCTGATGGGTGCAGTGGCTCAGTGGTTAGAGCACTGGATTGTCAGTCGAGAGGACCAGGGTTTGTTATGACTCACTGACGGGTGCAGTGGCTCAGTGGTTAGAGCACTGGATTGTCAGTCGAGAGGACCAGGGTTTGTTATGACTCACTGACGGGTGCAGTGGCTCAGTGGTTAGAGCACTGGATTGTCAGTCGAGAGGACCAGGGTTTGTTATGACTCACTGATGGGTGCAGTGGCTCAGTGGTTAGAGCACTGGATTGTCAGTCGAGAGGACCGGGGTTCGTTATGACTCACTGACGGATGCAGCGGCTCAGTGGTTAGAGCACTGGACTGTCAGTAGAGACGCCCAGTAGAGAGGCCCCATAAGTACCACTATTTGGGATGGTACATGAAACAGCCAACGACTAATGAGATGAATGCATGGGGAGGGATTTCGGACAGGCAGCCGGCTCTTTATACCATTATTGCATAGTCACATAAATGACTGCATGGTTTCACACTAGTGTAATATAATATTACTTATTTTGCAGATTATTTTGGAAACATGTCACTAGTAAAATGTAATATGGTTCATTCTCCAAACAGCATACCTTTTATGTCTTCGCTGTTTTTTTCATTACATCATGCATCTATATGCATTTTATTGTACTGTGATGCTTCACATTAGGTTCGTGTCATGATTATAGTTGGTATTGTTTTTAGTATAATTGCAAGTTATGATTGCATGTATGTAATGTGCCTGAGAACAATCTCGATTGATTGGGCACAATATAAATACTTTATAATTATTACAGAAAAGGATACTATCCGTGAAATCCTGAAGCATGTGATTGAAAACTACAAGAATAACCTACCATCTGATGCCAGGATGACTTTGATTGATGTTCTGAGTAGGTCAGACATGCCAGACACAAAGGTTTCTGATGACATGGTCACAGTGTTTGTGGCTGGCTTCCATTCATCATCACAGTGTAAGTGACCCTGTAAACACTAATTAAATCATCACATCACCATTTTCGGGGGGGGGGAATACCACTTTTTAATCTTTATCCCACTTTCCTGCTTTTTGGATAAAATGTCCAACTCTTGTAATTTTCAACAACAAGCAGAATTCACAGTAAGATCGACTTACTTGTTACACAGTGAGCTATTCCAGGTGGATGTTATTTCTGTGGTCTCAGATTTTCTTGCACCTCGACCACAAATGACACATCAGAATGTTGTCAAATGATTTGAGTTTAACAATTAAATCAGGTAAGGCTCAAAATAGAGGATATCCAAAATTGTAAACATTGCGGGTCAATGCCAATCATGGGTGTGACTTCCATCCTCTCACTGTTCACATGACAAAGTAACAAAATGTCACCAGGATTGAAATTCGCGACTTTCCGGGTTTCCATTTTTACTGCACTTAACGTTTCACCAAACATAAGTAATTTAATAGTTTGTCTGATGATTTCACAAAAATCACATGTTGCAGTGGATACTAGGTAGGTTTGATATTTCACAAAATAAATTAGAAATGAGACTAGCATAAAAATCTAATTGAGGAGGCACGTTTAAGCATAGTAACTACTGTTTACAATTAAGTAACATTTTGTAATATTTGTTATGGTGAAGTGAAGCCTGGGTTGCCTGGTTCAACCGTGCTGTTGTGTTTACACATTCGTTCATAATCCAGTTAACAAGATTATTAAATGTGCTTAATCAATTCGATTTTTTTGCTAGTCTCATTTCAAATAAACTTTGCAAAAAAACAAACCTACCTAGTATCCAACTGCAACATGCTAGCTCGTTTGTGCAACTTTTGTATGTTGTTTTTTGTGTGTGAAATCATCAGACAAACTATTAAATTAGTTAATGCTTGTTCAAGCATTAACTGAAGTGAAAATAGAATTGTTGTGTTTACCACATTCATTCTTAATCCACTTAACAAGATTTTTTTTAGTCTCATTTCAAATAAATTTGCAAAAAAACAAACCTACCTAGTATCCACTGCAATATGCTAGCTCGTTTATGCAATGTTTATAATATGTATATAATTTTTTTTGTGAAACCATCAGACAAACTGTTAAATTAGTTAATGCTTGTTCAAGCATTAACTGAACTCCAACTCCAGAGGTTACATAAGCTATTCACACACATATACATATTTGGACACCATTGAACCAGATCTGCGATAGGCTATATCAGTTGAGGAAGCAGTTTTAAGTATAATCATGTTAACTGTTGTTTATGATTTGGTAACTGGTTTACAATTTAAGTTGGGAAAAAAACGGTACTTACCTATATAGCGCAGTATCCTATCTATAGGACTGCTCAAAGTGCTTTACACTTCACCCCTGGCAGACCTGTTCATTCCAACGCTATCTCGACTTCTCAGGGAAGCATTCAGCCATGCTGCAATTAATGCAAGAAGACTATTCGTTCACATATTCACCTCTTTTAATAATCAGGTACTCTAGCTGTGTTACTGGCAAAGCGGCAGCCCAGTTAGTAGTTACCTATGCTACCAAGTAGGGGTGCAACCCGAAAAGTACGGGAAACATAAAAACAAATAAACCCAACGGCCCCCCTAAATATGGCACTGGCAATTACGCATAATAATAAACTATGAAATGGAGATTTGATTTGTCTTCACCTTAACATATCTTTAAAAGGTCTTGAATTTGATATCTCCCTTAGTGTACGGACCCTGCAATTTTCTAAGGTTGCATTCCTTGTTCTGTGCTTCAGTGATGACCTGGGGCTTGTATTTACTCGCAACCCACCCGGACATTGAGCTGAAACTATTCAATGAGATTAAACGAGTGGTTGGCTGCAACGAAGCTGGTGAACAACTCAAGGTCACCCCAGCAAACATCGAGAAACTTGTGTATGTATAATTATTGCATGTGAATAAAATAATGTGAAGTGTAATCTCCAGTGAATATAAAATGTGTCGTTTAGGTGATAATTGATACTAGGCAGTCTACTTGCATGTTGGTAGTGTTAAGTGGTGTTTGCACTGATAATTGAAACTAGGTGGTATATAAGTAAGTGGGATGCATTTTACTGAAGTTTGGTTAACAAAAATACCTTGACCTTCATCCCTTGACCAGGACAGTCGTAGGGCTGCCACTTCCACATAATCTTTGCCAGCTTGGTCTGTCTTTTTTTATGTGTGTTTCTTCCTTGGCAGAGCAACTGTCCCTCTCCACTCTGGGGGCGGGCGCTGACTCAAGGCACCAAGGAAGGTGTTGACTTCTTCCTTGGCAGAGCAACTGTCCCTCTTCACTCTGGGGGCGGGCGCTGACTCAAGGCACCAAGGAAGGTGTTGACTTCTTCCTTGGCAGAGCAACTGTCCCTCTCCACTCTGGAGGCGGGCAATGACTCAAGGCACCAAGGAAGGTGTTGACTTCTTCCTTGGCAGAGCAACTGTCACTCTCCACTCTGGGGGCGGGCGCTGACTCAAGGCACCAAGGAAGGTGTTGACTTCTTCCTTGGCAGAGCAGCTGTCCCTCTCCACTCTGGGGGCGGGCGCTGACTCAAGGCACCAAGGAAGGTGATGACTTTTATCTTGAACTTGTCTCTCTCCCTGATTGCAACTGTTTCCTCTGGGAGTTCATTCCAGAGCTGGTAGGCAGTTGGTAAGAATGTCCTCTTGTGGCCAGCAGTGTTTGAGGGTGGAATTGCCACAGCAGCTGTGTGGTGAGATGTTGGCTCTGGTGGATCTTCACACTACAGGAGGAGCTGGTAACATGTTACTGAGTAGCGTTGGTGCATATCTGGTGGAACAAGGTGAGTGCACCAACTTATCTCTCTTGTGGTTGTGTGGCGTTCCTGCTCGGAGAAGCCTCTGGCATAGCTATAATTTTTACAGCTCGCCTCTCGATGACATCAAGTCTGCCTAGCGATGTTTCAGAGGCTGCCATCCATACAGATAAGACATATTCCATCTTTGCATACTAGCGTCAGCAGGCTTTGCTAGGGCCATTCCTGTACGTTATCCAGCCAGTTTTTATCTGGCGGCCCTGTCTCTCTCACAGGATGTTTTTTAAAAATGTTGTTGTATCGGGTGATGTGCCCAAACCAGGAGAGCTTGTATTGTTTCACCGTTGACACTTTCAAGCAAGGAATCCGCCTGCTGGCTTGTTTAAGCAGCTCTGCTGTAATGCTATCAGTGTCTGGCGATTTCTCTACTTCCAATGTATCAACCCTCACTTTGTATGTTTCATCATACAAAAATCTTCTCTATAAATGAAAGTGTCTCTTTGTTGATCTGTTGTGTCTTATTCACGGTTAAATTTGTGGGCCAATCCAGACTTTCGATGTGAGCCAGGGGCCCTTCTGATGGACATGGCGGGGGTCGGATGTGGAATCACCCGGGTGGGGGGGGTAACAATTTAGTGGAAGTTGCAATTGTAGAATCATTTTGTTTCTTATGTCATAGTAAACTTAATAATTATGCCTACACATTTGCTGCAGGGTGTTTGCAGAAATGTTTAATACTTTCAAGTTATCAGAGTTTGTCTGTACCCCATATTGGTGTTTATGGATAGAAAATGTCTCTACATAGTGTAACAAACACTAGCTACATTATAGTAACTTTGCATCTACCCAAAGCCATTGCTTTGTGAAAACAACTTCCTACATTATAGTAACATTGCTGTGCACAGCTTTAAATAGAACTAGAAAAACACCTATGGCTGCCTTTTCTCCCTGTGCAATGCCGGGTAACTCTGCCAGTACAATATAAAGCTAAGTTTATGCCACCCCTGCATACACATGTCAACCCATGTTTGTGATGCAATGATTTCTATTTCCTGTGAGTGTTGTATTGGACTTGTTTGTCTTCAGCTATATGCGCCAAGTACTGGACGAGACACTGAGGTGTGCCACGATTGGGACATTTGCATCGCGATACCAGGATGTTGAATCTGAGCTGGGGGGCCATCGCATTCCAGCAGGGGTGAGTGCAGTTGATAGAACAGCCTCAAGATGACCAGGACAGAACTATAATGTCCCCTGCTGTCCTAATCAACCAAATGCAGCATTTAATTTTTTTATAGATTATGTTGCATTAAAAAGAGCTTCAAAATTACGTATACCATATTTGATATGTTGGGGCGTAAGGGGTGTTCATGCGCTCAACCATAAAGACACTCAAGTCAACCTCATCTCCCCATGGTGCACCCTGGTAACCAGTACATTGTACTGGGCTAACGAGGCTAAGGGAAGGAAAACCTCGAAAATAAACCTACTGCGGAGGGCCAACAACCCTCCCAGCTCAAACGATGCTACGGAAACTAGAAGTGAATCTCAAAAGCCAGCTTGTGCTGGAAATAGCTACAAGAATACGATGGCCCAGATACCAGCAGATGATGACATCATTTATTTGGACAGTATGATGCTTCCGGATCAAAGCCAAATGGAAGTTCGGATTCTGACAATGTCATTAACCAAGCCAAACGTTAATGTAAGTATAGGATGTTGGAATGTCAGAACGTTGTACTCTATAGGGAAATTAGCCCAGCTTGCAAGAGAAATGGATAAATATAAAATAGATGTCATGGGCATTAGTGAATGCAGATGGATGGGACAAGGAAAAGTCAAGTTGAACACCAGAGAGATTGTAATTTTTTCAGGGAGAGAAGACAACATACACAGACACGGAGTAGCAATAATGATGACAATGAAAGCAGAAAAAGCATTGCTGGAATAGAAACCTATCTGATAGAATTATTTATGCTAGATTCTTCTCCAAGTATGTAAAGCTATCGATCATACAATCTGCGCATCAAAGAATGAAGCCAACGTTGAAGAAAAAGACAGTTTCTATGAACAGCTTCAGACAGTTGTGGACAGTGTTCACAAGCATGACATACTCCTAGTAATGGGGGATTTAAATGCCAAAGTTGGAGAAGACAATGAAGGATATGAAAACATATTAGGAAGCCATGGAGTGGGTGAAAGAAACAACAACCGAGAAAGACTTATTGACCTCTGCGGACTCAATAACATTGTGGTAACAGGTACCATTTTTTTCACACAAATTGATACATAAACAGACATGGACTTCTCCTGGAGGAAAGACAAAGAATCAAATTGACCACGTGTTAGTGAGCAAGCAACACCGGACATCAGTAATGGACACTAGGGCCATGAGAGGAGCAGACATTGCGAGTTATTACCAATTAGTGCGATCAAAAATCAAGCTGAAACTAAAGAGAAAACAAAAGAACAAGGCGATCATTTACAGCAGCCAGCTATTAAAGCCAAATTCTCACTGAAATTGTGCAACAAATATGATATATTACAAGAATACGTCGAAACAGATGAAGAAGTTGAGAAACAATGGCAGAACTTTGAGGATGCATACAAACAAACAGGTCAAGAAGTACTTGGTACAAAAAGAAAGGGCAAAAACCATGGATCAGCAAGGAGTCGTGGGAGTTAGTAGGAGAGAGAAAACGACTGAAGAACAACATCGAGCAGACAAAGTCAGATAGGATTAAGCAGAATTACGTGGATAAATATAGGAGTAAAGACAAAGAAGTGAAGAAGAGTATGAGGCAAAACAAGAGGAAGTGGGTTGACCACCTTGCCATGGAAGCAGAGGAAGCAGCACGTAATGGAATAATGAAAGAAGTGTATGATATTACAAAAACCCTGAGTAATGACAAACGTAAGACAACAAATGCAGTGAAAGACAAATGTGGAAATTTAATAACGGAAGGATTGGCCAGAAGGGAGCGATGGAAAGACCACTTTGAGGAAATCCTTAATAGACCTATCCCTGATGATCATGTAACAGATGTGGAGATAGATCCCATCACAAGAGGAATGAGGAATAACGGAAAAGCAGGGGGCAAGGACGAAATTACAGCAGAATTATTAAAAGACATGAATACAACAGAGAAATAGCTTGTAAACTTATTCAGAACATTTTGGGAACAAGAGAAAGTGCCAAAAACATGGAAGCAGGGACTGATCGTTAAAATACCAAAAAAGGTTACCTTACAGAGCGCGGGAATTGGAGAAGAATTACTTTGACATCTGTTCCTAGTAAAGTATTCGGAAGAGTACTCATTGGCAGAACAAGAGATGGAGTTAACAGCAAGTTGAGAGATGAACGAGCAGATTTCAGAAGTGGGAGAGGCACAGTAGAACATATATTTATTTTGCAAAATATTATAGAACAGATAGTGGAATGGCAGGCAACTCTATACGTCACGTTTGTGGACTTAGAAAAAAACGTTTGACTCAGTGCACCAAGAGACTCTATGGAAAATTATGGAGAGCTATGGAATTCCACTCAAGATAATCCACATGGTTCAGATGTTGTACGAAGATAGTGAATGTGCAGTATTAGACGAAGGTGAAGAATCTGAGTGGTTCAAGGTCAAAACCGGAGTTAAACAAGGAGATGTAATGTCTGGATTTATTTTCTTGGTGGTAGTGGACTGGATAATGAGAAACACAACAGCAGGAAATAAAACAGGGATAAGATGGAACTTCACATCAAAACTAGAGGACCTGGACTTTGCCGACGACATAGCACTCATGTCATCATGCTACACACACATGCAAACAAAGGCAAGACAACTGAATCAATTTGCAGCAAGGACAGGACTAAGAATAAATAAAAAGAAAACTCAAGTATTGAGGATAAACAGCAAATGCGAAAACAGAATACTAATTGATGATCAAGAACTAAAGGATGTGGACAAGTATAACTACTTGGATGCTAACGTTAGTAAGCAAGGAGGAGGCGGCGATGACATTGTTAACAGAATTCGTAAAGCTAGAGTATCCTCATGAAACTAAAGCAAATATGGAGTTCAAATATATACAAACTTAAATCAAAATTGAGGCTTTTTAACACGCTTGTTAATCCAGTGTTGTTGTATGGAAGTGAAACATGAAAAAGAAACGAAGGAGACAACAGAAAGTTAGATACATTTTTTTCAAGTGTTTAAGACGAATCCTACAAATTCGATGGCCATATGTTGTATCAAATTGAGATATTCAGACAATCAGCACCGAGGTCAAGTTAAGAAAATGGAACTTAGTAGGACATATCCTACGAATGGACAAGAACAGCAAATGTGAGAGGGTGTTGACTTGGATGCCCAAAGGTAGAAGAAAGGTTGGTCGACCAAAGACAATGTGACGATCAACTATTGAAAACGAAAGACGTATACTGGGATGGAACAGCTGGAACAAAGCCAGACATGTAGCAGCTGACAGAGCAAGCTGGAGGAGATGCACTTCGGCTTTATGGGCCACTGGGCCCGAAGAGGATAGGTGAGGTATTCGACCTATTAAGCATACATGCCCTAATTAACATACACCCCTTTTTTTAATCAGCAGGATCCATAATTATTGTAATTTGACTAGTGTGGAACAGCTGAATAGTGTCGTCATGTGATGTTAAACAGTTAGCACCACTTTTTAGGTATACTCACCCTAGTCACCAAATGACACCACTAGTGTTAAACAGTTACCTTATTGTCTTTGAACGCTTATCAGAACAGATACCTTGACATTTTTCCAAGTCCCAATTTTTTTCAAGCATGCTATGGTTTTTTAGGTCAAATACGGTAAGCCAATCACATTTGCAGTTTTCCTGGAGGCCGTGTTTCTTAATCTGATAATTGTATTACCAAGATAATCTCCATTTTTACTTTTCGATAGATACTGGTGCGTCATAGGTCATATAGGTCAAAAACTCATCATTTACAACCAGATAAATCATCATTTACAACCAGATAAATCATCATTTACAACCAGATAAATCATCATTTACACTGCTGCTTTCTCCCTCCCTCCCTATTGCCTCTATGGTCAACGAAACGATCATTAAAACTGCTGCCAAATTCCCAAGACTGCCCGTTTGAATTCCAAATTCTCCTTAGCAACAAGCTGTTTTGTGAAAATATAGATGGAAGGAACAACCTCATTGACATAAAAACCCAACCATCAGAAAGAGCGATGTTAATTTGACAAAGTAGTATATTATATTAAAAATGGAAATGTTCATCCAATTGGTAATATTTGTTACTGTGGCATGAACTGAAATTCGAAATTTCGTCGATTACAACAGTCGGGGACATATATATTGAAGTTATATCATGTGAAGCATAAAAACATAATCCTTAAATTATCCATCTCTAAAATGCATAAAATATGCTAGAGTATTTGGCAATATTCTTTAGCTTGTTCGCATTGTGTGATGGCTACCAAGCTTCCTGCAGATATTGTCAAAATGCACAATATCCGATAAAGGTCACCTTATTAAAAAACATACTGTATAATGAGTGGTGTCCCTTGCCAAGGGTTCAGAACATGAACGTTTGAGCCCCTCTGCCTAAAAATGTGCGTACTAGAATATTTTACTCGGATGCTATATGTGGTCTGCCGGTGTGAGATAGTAAAGTGACCCCCATAGAAAAGTGTTAAAATAGGTTTAATGCATGCACAATAATGGCTCGACTTTGTAAAAAAAACACATCATTTATTTGGCCAATTTCAGTTCTCTGCTACATCAGACTTGCGTTGGTTGTTGCATAAAAGGAAGTTCTGCAAAGAGCAGAACAACAAAGACAATTACTGGAAATTATAAGACAGACACAGTAGCAATTTCTAGGAGAAAATATTATTATATTAAGAAACAGCCAGATTGATAAAACTTATTGAAGGAAAAATTTAATGACAGGCAATAAACAGAATACAGCAGAATAAAATAATTAAAAATCTAACCATATGGCCTGAAAGATGATGACACGCAGCTGACAACGGCACGGGAGAAAAAACCGCCACTGGAAGAGCTTATGGCTCCGTGCACTACCCAGTCAAGGTTTGGTATGGCGATTGCAATGGCACCTTTATGCCCTCAAAATAGTGTGCAACTGCTGGAATCACAATGTGTGTATCTTGTGAAGGAACTTACGTGGACGTTTGACGTTGATCACGTAACTCAGAACTCCAATTGTTCTGATTTACGTAACCTACCTCAAATGTCCACATAGGTTCCTTCATAATATCTGTAGCCCGTGGGGGATTTTTTTTATTTTTGCAAAAAAATTTCAGCCACATACATGCAAAACTGATGGAGGTATAAGGGAACATATATAAACAGTGAGAAACTACTTTATAGTACAGATGTGTGATGATACATTTAACGTTTGTTGAAGTTTTGAAAACTTCAACCTCAACTGGTTTAGCCTATCGCAAATCCAGTTCAATGGTGTCCAAATATGTAGTGTGTGAAGAATAGTTGATGTAACAAACGCAGTCGATTTAATAAAAAAATGCCTATTTTTTTTTAAATCTTTGAAAGAATTAACTTTATTCGTTAGATCTGGTAAGGATCAACGTAGTGGATATCCAAAATGGTAAACACTGTGTAGGTCAACGCTGATCATGGGTGTGACCTCCATTCTTTCGACGATCACATGACAGAGTTACGAAATTTCACCAAGGAACGAAATCGTGATTTTTCAGCATTTCGATTTTCACTTCAGTAAATGCTTAAACAAGCATTAACTAATTTAATAGTTTGTCACAAAAAACTTAATGCAAAGGTTGCACAAATGAGCTAACATGTTGCAGTGGATACTAGGTACGTTTAGTTTTTCACAAACTTAATTCGAAATGAGACTAGCAAAAAAATTGAATTGATTAAGCATTTTTAAGCATGAACTGTTTTGAGTGAGGTGCATGTTCACGTCTAAGAACTCTTGTTGCAGACTCCTGTGATCCACGCCCTTGGGGTCGCCCATCAGAACCAAGACCTCTACCCTGACCCAACCAAGTAAGGTTGCTCTATGCTTGTCGACCTATGTTAATTGTTCGATGCATAGTTCAATAATTCATCATCATTTTGTGCCACCTCCTCTCAGAAGGTCGGCTGTCATTTAATGTTGTCTGTCCACATGACTCCTGGTCTTCCTTCACGTTATAAATAAAAGTAAAAATGATGATCATTAATTAAAGTACATGAGTAAGATATGCATTTGCAAAAAATTATCTGCTTGCGTTTTAAGTTATAACATATTTTAATGGAACTAAAAAGCAATGTATATACCTATATCATAAAAGGATTACTAGTAGAAAAAAGGTACACATAAAACAGTTATTAAAATGTATAATAGCTAAATATAGTATTATCTACATTATGAAATAATGTCACTCTGAGCAGACAGATTAAATGTTATATGTGTTTACTGTAAGATGTACATATGTACTTTATTTGTTTTTCACCAGGTTCGACCCGGACCGCTTCAGCCCAGAAAACAGGAAGAAACTGCCAGCGTTTGCATTCGAGCCATTTGGGTTTGCTGGGAAACGCAAATGTATGGGTTGGAAGTTCTCCATCACCGAGGCCACGATTGTCTTTGCTGCAATTGTTGGTAACTTCAAGTTATCCATGGTTCCGGACCAGGTCGTGGTGCCACACTACGGATTTGGGGCGACACCATCTGAAGAAATATGGGTCACTGTCTCCAAGAGAAGTTAGATGGAACACTGTTTACTGCATAGTTCAGTTGTACAGAACTGGGGTCTGGTTTGACTGTTGTTCAACTGTCTATGTCCTGTGATATCTTTGTAGTGGTGTTATCTGTTGGGCGATTCCAATGTTACGTGTGACATTCAGATAATTTTTTTCATCTTTAGATCTTTGCAGATCCATGTTAATTTGTTGCTGATTGTTTTGATTTTGTTGTTTAATAATTAAGGTACACAAAATAGTTGTCATCATTAATGGAGGGTTACGTGTGTGGCTCACAACAACCTACATTCAGATGGATGCATTACTAATGGCCAAAAGTCTGAAGTCATGGAAGTATGTTAACAAGTTACTTGATCATAATTAACATCATGGAATTGTATTCTATGATACAACATGACGTTTACACCGGAATTGGTGTGTAGTGAAAACAATTACCAAATCTTTAAAAAGGCAGCAAGTGTGTTTGCATCCAGGTCCACTCGATTAAAAGTCCACATTATTACTGAGCCTTGCTATCAATAACCCTATGTGTTGATCCACTGTGCCTTCCTGAGCCTTGCTATCAATAACCCTATGTGTTGATCCACTGTACCTTCCTGAGCCTTGCTATCAATAACCCTATGTGTTGATCCACTGTGCCTTCCTGAGCCTTGCTATCAATAACCCTATGTGTTGATCCACTGTGCCTTCCTGAGCCTTGCTATCAATAACCCTATGTGTTGATCCACTGTGCCTTCCTGAGCCTTGCTATCAATAACCCTATGTGTTGATCCACTGAGCCTTGCTATCAATAACCCTATGTGTTGATCCACTTTGCCTTCCTGAGCAGGCAGCATACGTATGTCTGCAATACAGGTTTTGTAACGGATTCGTTTAACACCAGTCATGTCCGTAGTCTTCCCTGTGCTTATATCTAATCCGTCTGCAAACATATAATATGTGTAACTAGAATCAGGAATATTACTAAACACTGCTATATTTCAGATGTTTTTTGGGAAGAATTGTGCTAAACACCATATTATATTCAATTTAGATTTTCGCTTGGCCAATTGTTTGACTGTCATTGAAATTGAAGTATGATTTCACGTCATATAGCTATGTTTAACTCTAGCTAAAGTGGCTTGCGATAAAACGTTCTAGTTAAAGTGGCTTGCGATAAAACGCTCTGGTTAAAGTAGCTTGCAATTAAAACAAGCTTTCCTGTCCCGCCGGTAATATAACCGATAATGCCTTGTGAAAACTTAAGCAGCATTCGTTAGCCGCAAATGTTTCCTTGCAAAGGGCTATATCACTAATTCTTTATTGCATCAATTCGATACATTAGCATTAGTTATTTAATATATCAACATCTTACCCAAATATATTGATTGATGTCAATTATTTGTTGGTAGCAAATCAATTCACCCTACCTGTCTATATATTTCTTACAGAGTTGGTACAATGATGCGGAATATACATGACAATTTTAATAATGTATTGCATGTTTTTTTAAATATATGTACTTAAGTGGCATATGTAGAATCTCACAAAGGGGTGCTAAGTGTAGTCATCCATACTACCATGTCGCGGCCCAACGGAAACAGTTTAAGCCCAGTGGCCTCTCCCCTAAATACGCAGTTTTTAGTTTATATGCTTATTAGTCTGAATGCGCTTTACCACCCAGTTGTAAACAGGGATTATATGAGCAATGATAATTACAGTTCGTTAAAGCTTAATTGTGTTAATTATTTCCTTGCATGCGTACATTACTATTATTATTCAATATTAAATGTCGCAAACTGTTGTAATGATATAAGCTTTGCAATAATTACAACATTATAGTATTGTAATATATTTTATATTACATAGTTTTATAAATATATATTTATACGGATAGTGTATATTTTGTTAGCTGTATGTCGGAATACCTTGAACAACTGACACTAATAATCGTATATGTTGAAAATGCGTGTCATGCTTGTAAGCTTTTGGGGAAATAAAACGGTGAATTTATGATTTTTTGTGTGTGCTTCACTGGAAAATGCTGATAAACTACTGGCAGCTGGTTCATTTATTTAATTAGACAATTAGTTTGGTTAGTGAGTTAAATTTGCCATAATACTTTTATTTGATTGTGTGTATATTGAGGTGACAGTATCTCATGACAAAATGCTATGCTGCCAAGATTCCATGACAACACAACAACCTGACTACACGGATCCTACAACAGCGTGACATGCTGACAGGATCCCACAATATGACATGCTGACAGGATTCCACAACATGACATGCTGACAGGATCCTACAACAGCATGACATGCTGACAGGATCCCACAACATGACATACTGACAGGATCCCATATGACATGCTGACAGAATCCCTGAACAGCATGACGTGCTGAAAAGGTCCCATGATAACTTGTTGAGTTGATGGTATTTTTGAGCAACATTCACACAATCTGCATATTTATCACTTGATATTAATTAGCCATATTTTGTCTACTTTCATGCAACAAAGAAAATATTATTTAGCATGCAGAAAACATTCAAACACCACCTCCTGAATATTTATCTGCCAAAACATCTTATAGTCCCATGCACCCACACACGAAACAGCAATCCTGATAAATATATACAAATACAAGCACTCATCAACACATGTATACTGTTTCTGTCCTAGAGTCATATGAGCCTGGATTCTACTCCCCACTGAAATAACGACTCCCTCCATTCAACCCTTCCAACCAGCTGTGATCACAGTCTATCTAGCTGTGATCACAGTATGTCTAGCTGTGGTCACAGTCTTGTCTAGCTGTGAGCACTGACTATCTAGCTGTGATCACAGTCTGTCTATCTGTGAGCACTGTCTATCTAGCTGTGAGCACTGACTATCTAGCTGTGATCACAGTCTGTCTAGCTGTGAGCACTGTCTATCTAGCTGTGAGCACTGTCTATCTATCTGTGAGCGCTTTCTATCTAGCTGTGAGCACTGTCTATCTAGCTGTGAGCACTGTCTATCTAGTTGTGAACGCTTTCTATCTAGCTGTGAGCACTGTCTATCTAGCTATCCAGCTCACCTCATTCGTCTATAAGAAAGATATCTGATTTTCATCCACTTTTCAATTGCACTATTTTTTTTTAATTTATTATTTCCCACAGTTATATGCACCTTTTTCATGTGCATCACACTCTTATGTTAGCAACAGAAGGGGCTGTTTGGAGTAAGCAATCTGAAGACTATGATTTGGTGGGATATATTACCTACAAACGGTCACAAACTACAATCGAACAAAATGTTCTGTTTGTATCCACCCTAGTGGGGTACTGAGGATTGTCGGCGCCCGGGTACGCAATTTGGCGCCCCCCAACATATTTTACATGTTTCTTCTCGAAGCCAACTGAACCGCGGTCATGCTAATGGGCAGCTTGAAACTGACTTGCATGTAATATATGTGTGTGTGTGTGTGTGTGTGTGTGCGTGCGTGCGTGCGTGCGTGCGTGCGTGCGTGTGTGTGTGTATATATATATATACAGAGAGAGAGATAGAGAGCGAGAGAGAGAGAGAGAGAGAGAGAGAGAGAAAGAGAGAAAGAGAGAGAGAGAGAGAAAGAGAGAGAGAGAGAGAGATAATTATTATTTAAACTTCTTATAACAAAACCAGGCTTGACATAGTGCTTTATAAAACACATACATTTACTTGTATTGAATATATAGCGTTAATGTAGTAAATTTGTTCTCGTATATTTAACACATTTTAATTATTCCTACTTTTATGACAAAACTGGGTTGCCATACATCTACCACAAAAGGGCTATTATTGTCACGTGGCCAAGAACTAGACACGCGTCAGCAGACGCTCAATAATAATGTCCGGTAAGCATGCAAAGTCGGTTTTTATCAAGGTATGTATATCATAAACGTGTTCCATGTTATATTATATATCAAAATATATTTTGCTCAGACAAGACTGTATCGTTATTGTCGTAACCAGACGCCGTGACGTCTCTAACTCGATATCTAGCGAGATTTCAATGCCAGTGCCAGTGGGTCGAAGACTGTGGCGTGGTTCGAAAACTGCACCGGTAACTATACGATCATTGCAGCATAGTTTCACTGAATTTCACTTGGCTGAGTGATAATTGAAGGAACTTATGTTGATTCATTGCAAACATGAATGATTCTACTGAAATAATCGTTCAGCCAGCCAGTAGGCGTCATGTGACATGTCTGCTAGTGAATTAAACATTGGACGGGAGTGTGCTGACCCGCTGACGCAGCACCCGAACAAAATAAAGAAAATAGCCTGATAAATATTACAACAGAACTAGTTTCTAAGAATCTAACTATGGGTTTGACCACGCAACAAAAGCTGTGCAGACAATGTCGTGACAAGATTGAATCACTTCATAAAGTAATTCCTCCATCACCCACCTCGTCAATTGCACTAATGTCTGACCCAGAATCTGACCAAGAAAGTGAAGAGCACGAACTGTCTATACACAACAAATCATTGAACATTATTGTTGTAGTTCTGAGGCTGTTCTACCAACTGCACTCACCCCTGCTGGAATGCGATGTCCCATCAGCTCAGATTCGATATCCTCGTACCGAGTTGCAAATGTCGCAAGCGCGGAGCACCTCAGTGTTTTGTTCAGTACTGATCAGCGCATATAGAACACTAATTCAATACAACACTCACTGAAAAAAAACTATTGTCAAATCTTTCAAAGGCGCACGTCCCACCAAACCAGCTAACGACGCCGTTGCCATATTGTAAAGTCATGTACCCCTCTAGTTATAGCAGGGAGACAAGTTGTGTGTAAACAGATTGATGAAGGAAAACAACTAAGTGAGAGCGGACGAATAGGTCAGCCTCCTAGAAAATGCTATATCAAGACTGCCCCAGTAGAAAACTACAGCTATATTAAAAGAACATTTATGTCTAGATAACGGACGGTACAGCTATATTAACGATGTTCGCTGACCCGTCCAAGGACTGCATAGCCAAGATTAGAAGCGCACTCAAAGTTGTTGTTCTAAAAAACAGGGGAGTGTCCAGATATATATTTGTGTGGGTTAGCCTAGGATGTCCAGAATAGTGGTCCACGACTGAGACTGCTCTGTTGACTTATAAGGACTCGCCCTCCCTTCTGGGAGGGCTCATCATGACTGTGCCTGGCGCAAGAACGCGTATAAATGGATGCCAAAAATACAGATAGTCAGTTTTAGTTCTGGTCTTGGTGGAAGAGTGTTTAGTTTTAGTTCTGGTCTTGGTGGAAGAGTGTTTAGTTTTAGTTCTGGTCTTGGTGGAAGAGTGTTTAGTTTTAGTTCTGGTCTTGGTGGAAGAGTGTTTAGTTTTAGTTCTGGTCTTGGTGGAAGAGTGTTTAGTTTTAGTTCGGGGGCCGTATGCATGAAGGCCGGATAGCTCCCTTATCCGCGGTTATCTTCTATCCGGCGGTTAAATGTACAAAGTCGGTATGCATGTCGCACGGATAGGGCTTAAACGCGGATAAAGTTATTCTCTCGTTTTCCCCTGTTTAAGTGGCCTATCAACCGGATAACTCAGAAATCAAAATGGCTGCCATAATTCTACACCGATATCGACGCAGGCGAATGTTGAGAATGAATAGAATATTTAGAGATCGAACCCACCCGTTTGAAGCATTCGATGACGAGAAACTGTTTAGAAAGTTTAGATTCAGACGGCATTTAACAAGATTTAACAAGATTTGCCATCCAAGCCAAAGGCCCAGATGGCAAGTGGACAAGGAAGCCATTGGCTTATCGAGAGTCCAACAATGTTCACCTACTTATAACCCGCCCTCCTGAGATATGTGTCAACCTTGTTTTTAAACATATTCACGCTGCTAGCAGTTACACAATCTGTAGACAATTTGTTCCATTCATTTATTGTCCTCTGTGCGAACGAGTGCTTCCTGATGTCCAATCTACATTGATCCTTTACTAATTTTACCTCATGTCCTCTAGTTCTGCTATCCTTCTTGAGTGAGAAAAACATATTTCTATCAATATTTTCATGCCCATTCAATATCTTAAAAATGTCAATCTGATCTCCTCTTAACCTCCTTGTTTCTAGAGTTGTTAAACCACATTCTTTCAGGCGTTCTTCATAACTAAGGTCTCTAAGTTCTGGAATCATTTTAGTTGCTCTCCTTTGTATGCGTTCAAGCGTATCTATATCCTTCTTACGATATGGTCTCCATGCTTGTATACAGTATTCTAAATGAGGTCTAACTATTGCTTTATAAAGAGGTATAAGTAACTTTTTTTCCTTGTATGTTATGTTTCTTCTAATCAATCCAAGAATTTGATTACCCTTTGAAGCTGCAATACCACACTGCTCTGAAACTTTCATATCAGCGGTTATTGTAACTCCTAAGTCCTTTTCTTTTACGGTACTACCCAGTACAGTATCTCCCATTTTATAGTTTACATTCAAGTTCCCATGTCCTGTATGTAGGCATTTACATTTCCCAAAATTGAACAGCATCTGCCATTTCTCAGACCATTTCACTAATCTGTCTAGATCGTTTTGTAAATGTTGTTTATCACCATCAGTATTAACCTTTCTAAACAGTTTTGTATCATCCGCAAATTTCAGTACGTTACTTGTTATACTGTCGTCCAAGTCATTGATATAAATTAAGAATAATATAGGTCCTAACACTGATCCTTGAGGTACCCCACTCAAAACCGATTTCCAATTTGAAACTTCTCAATCTACTACAACTCGCTGTCTTCTGTCAGTCAGCCATTGTTCTATCCAGTCAGTTATGCTATCCCCGATACCATGGGCTTTTAATTTAATAGTAATCTTTGATGTGGCACTTTGTCAAAAGCTTTCTGAAAATCTAAGTAGATAATATCTACTGGCGATCCCACGTCTATCCACTTAGTGATTTCTTCCAAAAAACATAACATATTTGTTAAGCATGACCTCGCTTTAAGGAATCCATGTTGAGATGAATTTAATAATTTATGCTTAACGAGGAAGTCCACCATATAGTCTTTAATTAACCTTTCTAATAATTTACAAATCACTGACGTTAAACTCACTGGTCTGTAATTCTCTGACTTATTTCTCGAACCCTTTTTAAATAATGGTATGATGTTTGCTTCTTTCCATTCAAACGGAACAACTCCCTCTTTTAATGACAAGTTGAATACTCTTGCAAGTGGTATACTGATTTGATCTACTGTTTCCGTTAGTAATTTTGGAGGAATCCCATCCACTCCCGGTGATTTGTTATCCTTCATTGCCTTTATTTTCTTAGCTACCAATTCTGGAGTTACAACTAACGGACCTAAATAGTCAGATTTAGCCCCCTGAAATTTAGCATCAGCAACTGGTAATGAACTAATATCGTCTTTGGTAAACACTGAACTGAAGTAACCATTTAGGCATGACATTTAGGCATGACATAACAGGAATCACAGACGACATTGAGAGGGACATCAACATCGCAAATAGGTCGGGTTCGTTGACACCTCTATTGTAAGTGCTTGTAATGCTCCGATACTACGCCAGCGGCAGTTTTCAGGATGTATGTGGTGAGCTGATAGGTATTGATCAGTCGACAGTCAGCTGCACTGTGACTCGAGTTACAGTCGCTTTCCTCCGTCAAGTTCCCAACTACGTTAGATTGCCCAATCAGCGCCAAGCAGACAGGACGAAGGCAAAGTTTTACGACACCAATGGGTTACCCAATGTAGTTGGGTGCATTGACGGAACGCAGATCCGTATACAAGCTCCGTCAGAAAATGAGCATGAATTCATCAACAGGAAGGGTTATCATTCTATCAATGTCCAGGTGAGGGGAGTTTGTTTCTGTATTTTTATATATGTGTATTTAACTACTAATAATTAATAACAGCACACCTGTCTTTGCATGGCGAATGTAGCATGTATGTAAACATGTAACATTTTCATGAATGTATTTTATGCCTATTTGTGTATATAAATGTATGCATGTGTGTAAGTGTATATGTGGTATATGCAGGTTTGCGTGTGTTCGAACCATTATAAATTTTTGCTGTAAATGTTGAACAATAAAAGGTACACCTACATTTATAGGTGTTTGTCTGTGTATGTGCGGCTGGGTGTGTACGATTTTTCTTTTACTTTTTTATTAATTTGAGATGTTATTCTGTTCATAGGTCATTTGCGATGCAGACCTTCTTTTCATCAACTGCATAGCCAAATGGCCTGGAAGCGTTCACGATGCTCGAGTCCTACGCGAGTCATTCCTCTTTGATGCGTTTGAGAGCGAGATACAAAAGCCTCTGAGAGGAATCATCCTCGGTGACAGCGGATACATGATGCGTGACTGGCTGTTCACTCCTCTTCCTAATCCCACTACACGTCAACAGAGGACATACAACTTTCGACACAGTTCTGCCCGTACAGCTGTCGAAAGGGCCATTGGGGTTTTGAAGAGAAGGTGGCACAGTCTTCGCACACTTCGTTTGGCTCCTGCCAAGGCTTGTCAAGTAATTACAGTCTGTGTCATGCTTCACAACCGTGCTAGGCTGCTGAAATTGGAGGTCCCTTCAGACTCTGAGAGTGACAGCGACCCTGACTCTGAATCATCTTCAGAAGATGCTGATTCTGATGGAGAGGCAGACCAACTTCGTTCTGGCAACAATCCGATGTCAGAACTGGCCCGCGTTGCTGCTGGTAGAGCTGCCCGCGAGCGAGTTATCAGCAATTTCTTTTGAGGATCGTTGTCTGATATCAGCCATCATTTTAATTTTTTTTACCACAATATCAGTATCACTGCTACAATTGTACAATTTTTTCATTGGAACAAAACATCGTATATATGTAGTGAGCGAAACAGAACAAGAACAAGTTTTGGGAAATATAATTGATTCAATGGAATTGAGTCCATGTCTAGCTTAATCCAGTTCACATATTTCACGTGTCCAAGTCTTGTTCAAGTTTTTCAATTTCGAGCAAGACCTTCCTGTTTTTATTTCCCAACAAAATTGTCATTGCTTTATTCTTTGAAATTTCACTGAGCAGATATTCATCGAATAGTTCAGTCTCGGTGTCATCTCGTCTACTTTTCACTGTCGTCTTTCCACTTGATTTTCGTTTTCCTTTCGTTGGAACTTTGACAGTTACTGCTCCACCTGTTGTTCCACTTACGGCCCCACCTGCCGCTTCTTGTCCTGCTTCAGGTGTTGCATTCGCTTCTTCTGTGATGGTGAATACATCTCCATGTTCGTATGTTGCATCCACAACTGACAGTACTGGAAAGCTGTCAGGTGTGGGAGCAAAACAAGTAGGACGGACAGGTGTGGAGTGTCCAGTGTAATAGTGATGCGAACAGCCCTGAATAGGGTCACACAGTGTTGACGCAGAAGCTGAAACATAGATCATTATTATCAGTATTGAATTTTCAAATTGTAGGAGGATCTTTTCTGAAGAACTTTTTAATTGAAACTGTAGACTGTCTATGTTAAAAAGGTGACCCCTAATTTATATGTTTATACAGCTGTATTACTAAAATTGTACTTTATTTTGAATCAGACAAGAACTTACAAGTATTCTGGCTGTTCGTGGTCTGCTCTGTGACTGTCTGTAAATCGATGTAAGTGTCTGTTCCTAGCACTGAAAAACAAGCAAACCAAACATGTTTAGCCCACAGTGATTCACTTTTTTATTGCACATAAATGTAATAATGATAATACCAACGGAGTGTCTATCTGACCGGAAAATCCAATACTAAATGCGACGTTCATTGGAGCATCTACAAATTACGTACGCACAAAATAGTGGAAAATGACCCCCACCTTCCCCATGTATGCATAATTTTCGAACCCCCAACACCTAACATGCAGACTTGTATTTTTTTCAGTTGTAAAATGTTTTACTCCATTTATCAGGACCAACAGTCACGGCCTAATCTCAATCATAATTGTTTATGTAGGCTAAAACTTTATAATTAAGTTCATATACCATATATTTTTATACGTGTGACATAGAGAAAGAGCGATTGAAGTAGTCTAAACTAGTCGACGTAAGCTTACCGTCAATTCCAGTGTACAAGTTGGAATTTTCTCCAATGATGTTCAAGATGAGATCCTCGTATGGTAGGGGTTTTTCTTCAGGTCCTCCTCCTGTTTTCCCCTGCTGCCTTTGCTTATTCAACACCGCCCCTTTCAGAGCCCTCCACGTATCTTTCACTTCTTGTGGAGAACGCACGGCCACACCACTGATTTTATCTGTGATTTTTCTCCAAGCGTCAGCTTTCACTTTGTTGGTAACAGCTTGATTGTTGGCCATAAACAGTGTGTGATGCTCAAAATTGATCTCCTCCAACAACACTCTTACTTCAGTGTCAGTGAAGTTCGCCTTTCTGGGTCTTTTTGGCTGTTTTTCCATTTTCATAGGCTTAGTGAATAAGCGACTGCCACAAATGTTTTGATGCAGTCACCTTGCAGCATCCGCCCTTGGGGTTGGCGGGAACTGAACGAGGTTAAATTGTTTACATTCTTTCCCATGTTTCTGCTATTATGTTAATAAACGATTTCGTGGATTTGTCGTTCGGCAATGTGTTTTAAATGACAGTGGATTGCAGATATTCATTACTGACAGCGACTTGGGGCGAACGTTAACGTGATTAACACTCGCGCTAGATTGTTTATATTTACTGTCTCCCGGGAGACCCGACATTAGTGACGTATGATTGACCGTCCTAGTTGTCGGATTACAGACGGAAGTAAGGCAGACAGTACCACAATCCCAAGCGCGGCATGGAATTTCCCAGTCTAAAAATAGAAACAGGCGGATAGCTATACGCCACCATATTTACGACTCATGCATACGAAATTGGAGCCGCAGTTAAACGCGGATAGCAATCCGCGGATAGGGCCTATCCGGGTTTAACTTTTACCCGGCCTTCATGCATACGGCCCCGGGTCTTGGTGGAAGAGTGTTTAGTTTTAGTTCTGGTCTTGGTGGAAGAGTGTTTAGTTTTAGTTCTGGTCTTGGTGGAAGAGTGTTTAGTTTTTTTTCTGGTCTTGGTGGAAGAGTGTTTAGTTTTAGTTCTGGTCTTGGTGGAAGAGTGTTTAGTTTTAGTTCTGGCCTTGGTGGAAGAGTGTTTAGTTTTAGTTCTGGCCTTGGTGGAAGAGTGTTTAGTTTTAGTTCTGGCCTTGGTGGAAGAGTGTTTAGTTTTAGTTCTGGCCTTGGTGGAAGAGTGTTTAGTTTTAGTTCTGGCCTTGGTGGAAGAGTGTTTAGTTTTAGTTCTGGCCTTGGTGGAAGAGTGTTTAGTTTTAGTTCTGGCCTTGGTGGAAGAGTGTTTAGTTTTAGTTCTAGCCTTGGTGGAAGAGTGTTTAGTTTTAGTTCTGGCCTTGGTGGAAGAGTGTTTAGTTTTAGTTCTAGCCTTGGTGGAAGAGTGTTTAGTTTTAGTTCTAGCCTTGGTGGAAGAGCGTTAGAATGAGTTTTAGTTTGGTCTTGGTGGAAGAATGTGATAATGAGTTTTAGTTAGTCAGTTCTGGTGGGCGTACGACTACGCTTAGATCTGTCATCATGTAGTCTTAGACAACAGAAATGATTGTCTATGTATGTAACTGTATCATCATTTGTCTGATTAAACTCATAACGAGCTTACCTGGAATCTTCTGAGTGAAGTGAGTTTTCTAATACCGTGGTTATTGATGTCATCACGCTAACCCTGAACGCAGTAGGGGGGACGCTTGTGACTAGGTAACTAACGGTATAGACGTAAGAAATGAGACACTCACTTATGTAAAATCAGCTTGTTTGTATAACAACATCAGAAAGACAACTGGATTTTGTAATATTGCCAACGCAGTTTGGCAACGGATTTTTTAAACAACAGTCGGATCATTCCGATGCTGATGGCATGAAACGATCACCGACATACCATACTCACACCAAACTCGAACGACATTGAGACGATTCCACCTTTGGCACAATAATAATTAAATAAAAGTGAAGATAGATATCACTGTAAACCGTAAAGAAAACGACTTGCTGTTGTGCATTCGGATGCTCAAATCGATCATCTGCAAAACTACGCAAGGACTATGGTATCGCCTTCCATTCGTAAGTATTTTCTGACTTGTACGTTTCGTACATTGTCTTTTATGTTACGTTTTGTGTGGATGGCACCGTTTAAATGCTTTGTCTAGGCTACGCCTACGGCCTGTCCTTGTAGCACTTTGGGCCTGGCCTAGGCTACGCTACTACTACTGCTTGTGATGCCATTTATCAGTCTGACTATGCACATTAATACCAGTTTGACTAATTGTATTGCAAGAATATTGTGTGTTGATTTGCTTATTCACACACTTATTTATTTTGCCCTTTAATGGCAATAGCGCATTTTATCGCTCAAAACTCTGAGGACTGAGCCCAGTCAATTGTATGTTATACTACAATGAATTAATAATTCTGAATGTTGGATAGCATGGTGCTGAATTAATTATGTAATTTAAGTATTAACATTTCGATGTTCTTGGCCACACGCCTTACGTAACTGTGACCTACTATGAATAGGGTCGCCATCCTACATCACAATTCATCTTTCATTTTTAGTCACCAGTTCCTTTTCATTTCATATTATATTCCTCCTCCTTGTCCTTTCAGGTTTCCCGATGTGACCACAGCACCTGAACAACACCGCATATGGTTGGTCAATTTGCGGCGTGAAGGTTTCAAGCCAACCAAATTAAGCAAAATTTGTTCAGCACATTTTGAGGATAGTTTTATCGATAGAACTGGTCAAATTGTGAATCTTCGAGCAGGTGCAATTCCAACAAAATTTGATTTTCCAGCATATCTTCTTCCAAAGACGGGTACAAAGCGAAAGCTTTCTTTGAAGAGAACAGCCCCAGTAAGTATTGCATCTGTTGGAATACCCGTCCCAGAATGTGGACCATCTACAGGTGATCAGCCATTGTCCACCGTCATCCGTGACCATCCTTATGATATTCAGAAAAGCCCATGTAAGTTAGAGAGAGCTAGATGATGCTTTGCTTGCAGTAGATAGGTGGTAGCAGTTGTAGCATCCTTAAAAAGAAACCATTTCGTGTCTGGTGATTGTGCAGATGTATTGGAAAAAACATTTTCAGGTGTATCTGAGAAGTTGATGCAGAGACGCTGGGGAGTGACGGTGTGGTTACCGGCTCCTTGTTAGTGACTGACCAGTAGTCGGTGGCATATCGATCTGACAGGACAGTAATATACATGATACATGTACTTTTATTTAAATAAGTTTTAGTTAAGATTTTAAGATAAGTGTTAGTCGGGATAAGTGTTAGTTTAGACAAGTGTTTCGCTATTAATGTTCTTGTTTGTTCACATTTATACCACTCAGTTTTCTTACATGCATGGGGCATTGGACTGTTCCATGTATAGTTCTTCCTGGGTTGAATGCTGATGTCACATATAATAACAATGATTTACCCTTGGGCAGGCATGGGTATATTACATTGAGAATGTTGGTGCTTTTGCCTGCACCAACAAGTGATGTAATTTTGGGATCCTAGGTAGTACATCTACAGAACGCATTAAGCCAGCGGTCAGCAAACTCTGGCCCGCGTGCCAAATTTGGCCCGCGGCCCGCTTTCAACTGGCCCGCGTGACCGTGCCAGCAATATAATTTTTTTCAGTACCAATTTTCCAGTTGTTCTATGAGCACTAAATAACATGTTTCCTGATGGTTTTCAAAACAATTATGCCGACTGTTTCAACTTTACAAAACAACCATAGAGCACAAATTTGAAATATTATGAAGCATTCATTTTGTTGTTCACGTAATGTCAATTCGCCAGAGTAAACGTCGTTCGCCAGGCGGCGCTACTGTTAATATAACAGAAGCTAACGCTTGATTCCCAGAAACCTGGTTGAAACATCGCTCAGTAACAAGTCATCTTCGACACAGCTAACAATGAGTTTGTGAATGTCGCTCAGTAACAAGTCATTTTCGACACAGCTAAAAACGAGTTTGTGAATGTCAGGACTATAGCGTATATCGAAAAAAAACTTCGGTTTGATTATTCCGGAAAGAGAGCGTTTGTCACTGCCTGGGAGAATGAGTACTTCTTTCGCTATTGCGAACATGACCATAAAGCGATGTGTTTGATTTGTATAGAAAGCGTTGCTGATTTGAAACACTATAACGTGAAACGGCATTACGATTCGAATCCTTAAAAGTGCTTTGACGGTGCATATGTGGGAAAAGACGATCGCATGGAGGAGTTCAAGAAACGATTTGATGCATACTTGGGCGAGATGAAGAGAGTATCTTTGTTTACAAACACTTCAAGCTATCTTAATGAAGCCAGCTGTCAAATATGTTACTTACTCGCTCAACACCAGGTGCTGTTTACTCACGAAGAATTGTTCAAGAAGGCTTTCATGGCCAGTGCCGAAGTTCTGTTCGCTGGTTTTCAGAACAAAGATAAGACCGTGCAACAGATTGGGAAACTGCCACTTTCACCCGACACATGTGCCCGTCGATGTGATGAGTTGAGTGGTGACATTTTCACGCAGCTGGTGACTAAGTTGCGAGCCTGTCCTGATTTTTCACGTGCTCTCGACGAAAGCACTGACAAAAGTGACACGGCACAGCTGATGGTATCTGTGCGGTATTTCAACGAAGGTGTATCAGAAGACTTCCTGTGCCTGATCCCATTGAAGGGCACAACGACAGCGCGGGACGTTTGCAGTGCGGTATTGAAGTTGAACTTTGGCAAAAAAAAAATTATTTAACGTGGAAAAATTTGGTTTCTCTGTGTACAGACGGCGCCCAGCATGCTTGGTCGTCAAGCTGGATTCGTTGCGTTGTTCCATCAAGAAATCGGAAAGCCGAATCTCATATCGTACCACTGCATAATTCACCAGCAAGCATTGTGCGCGAAAGCAGGCTGTGGTCTGCAGGATACGATGAAAACTGTTGTAGAGAGCGTGAACCTTATCCGTGAACGTTCTATCAACCATAGGTGGTTCCAAAATCACTTGGCTGCACTTGATGATGCAGAATTCGGCGATATGCTATTCTACAACAATGTCCGTTGGCTGAGTCGAGGCGCATTTCTTGAGAGATTTGCTGCACTGCTTCCTCACATCGTAAGTTTTCTCAAAGAAATTGATCACCCAATTGCCCATTTGGAAGATGACAAGTTTCGGGTGTGACTTCAAGTTCACCAGAGAATTCTGTGGCGGAGACGATGAACGTATCGCAAACGCAAAGCGGTTACTTGCTGATGTGCTTAACAGCATGGAGACCGCATTCAGCGGACGATTCGCTGACTTCGCTGCTATCGACGATGTTTACTGGTTCTTTGCAAGCCCTTTTACTGCGGAGCCAACTATTTGTCAAATATTGTCGCAAACGTTTGTAGTCGACGAAGCAGCGTTGCAGGACAATTTCATCGAAAGACGATCTCGTGCTTTTCTGGGCAACGCAAGTGCCTTTGCGATTTCCACTGCTGATCGAAGCAGCACATAAATTTGTGGTGCTTTTCGGCAGCACATGGTCATGTGAATCAGGATTCTCAGCCACGAATCACATCAAGAAAAACCTCCGATGCCGACTCAAGGACACAGGTTTGAGGGATCTTCTGCGACTCCCAATCTCTCCGCTCTGCCCACAGTTCGGTCAGTTGTCGAAGAATATGCAGCACCATCCTTCGTATTGACTGCATTCATTAGATGTGCTGACTTCTCTTGCGTTGTTTTGAAAATGTTTCCATGTTCTACTTGTACAGTACCATATTTTTAGCTTGGCAAAGCAAATAATAAAAGCAATATTTGTGCACTGTGTTTTTCCGTGCTTAAAAGCTTTGGCCCGCCTCAACATAGCACTCCAAATGTTGGCCCTCGTACCAAAAAGTATGCTGATCCCCGCATTAAGCATATGTCTGTATTACAGCATTATGTTGATAGCATTTATGCCATTCATGATTTCTAAAGCCCGTTATATGCAACAAATTAAAAACATACACTGACTGTCATCTATCTTCATGACTATTTATTAAATATTGGTCTAAAATACCATAACCGAAGTCTTCAAATTTCTGATCCAACATTTGTGATGTGACATTAGCATGTAATTAAGTGTTAGAAGAAACTGTGCATCAGGTTTCCATGTTGACGTCACTGCACAGCTTTTACCAAGAGAAACCATGTCCAAAACCTAATATGCTACTCATGAGAGACAGAAAGATAGAGAGAGTAGTATGAGGATTAATTATTAAGACAATTTATTATATCATTCCAGCCTTGCAACAACCGTCAAACTTTCATGGAAGATACTGGTGTTCATGCAGGTATATTGTATAAATGTTCATAACTCCATGCAAGCACAGTGTAACAATGTTCGTAAGGTCCTGCGGATATATAGAGTAGCAATTATTGCAGGTACAGCAATGTTTGTAATTCCACACGAGTGCTATATATATATATATATATATATATATATATATATATATATATATATATATATATATATATATATATATATATATATATATATATATATATATATATATATATATATATATATATATATATATATATACTGAATCATCTACGCATGAGACTGTGCCCTTGATGGGAATCTATATATATGCCTTTTTCGCAGAGCAGATTCCCATCAAGGGCACAGTCTCATGCGTAGATGATTCAGTATTTTGAAAATATTTTTTTTCCAAGAATAGTAATTTGTAGTAAATGATTCATAGCTGTTAAAAGAGAGTGGCATTTTCTAGATGATTCAGTATTTTTAAAAGTAACTGTTAAAAAAGAATAGCAATTTCGAGTTGTCATATATGATTGAAAATGTTGTCTGCCAAGGAAGATAAAGACATGGATGGTGTATTACATGGAATTTAAGTTATGTTTTGACGATCTACGGACTCTCGCCCAAACTGCTGACGAACTCTGGCAAGTTAGGGAACATCCGGTTGTTGTTTTCTCCTCAGACACCCGTCGACCGAGAAACACGAGAACAACACCCGTCGCGACACCGAGAGCAAACGAATCCGTGAAGCATGATGAAGATGTGTGCTACTACCATCGGCGATACGGCAACGCGGCCAGAAAGTGCAACACCCCGTGTGCATTTGCGGGAAACGACCGAGCCGGTCGTCATTAGTCGCTTCGGCGGCCGGCCAACTTAACAACCTACTGTTCCTCGTGGACGCTTACTCTGCAAAACGATTCTTGGTTGACACGGGAGCAGCAGTCAGTGTTTTCCCCGCCTCCCATCAAGACATCGACAGTGGCTCACGCACACTCTCTCTGGTCGCCGCTAACGGGTCAAAAATTGCAACTTACGGGACACGAAAGATGAAACTACGTCTGGAGAACCAGGACTACACATGGCCCTTCATTCTTGCTGAGGTAAAAACACCGCTTCTCGGAGCTGATTTCCTGCAGACGCATGGATTGTTAGTTGATCTCCAAAGTCAACGTTTAGTCAACACCACTTCGTTCACAAGTTCTACTCTCAAGCAATCCAACCAACCGACACTGTGTCTGCACCACGTCGCATCGGACGACCCATACAACCGGATACTAGATGAGTTCCTTGCTATCACTCGCCAAGAATTTTCCTGTCCTTATGTTCGTCATGGTGTTGAACATTTCATCCCCACAACCGGCCCGCCTGTGCACGCTAGAGCTCGCAGGCTACCAGATAAACTTGCTGTTGCTAAGGAGGAGTTCAGACCGATGGAAGAAATGGGGATCATACGACGATCA
>BSQZ01000130.1:547500-570000 GCA_033239005.1 Lamellibrachia satsuma | reverse complement strand
GTTGAATGACTCACAAGAAGAACATCTTCTTCGGGTGTTGGAAGAAATCGTAGAAAACAAACCCGAAGCAGTTGTACAGCTGTTGTACAGTTGTTGTACAGTTGTACAGCTGTTCACAAATGCTGATGGTGAGGTGACCGTCATCTACCTGCAGACCACGGAGATGAAACATGCAGTGGAAGATTATCCAGAAGTCATGATGTTAGATGCAACATATGCAACCAACAACAGGAAAATGCCATTTTTATCCGTTATTGTTGTGAATGGACACGGCGCAGGACAAGTGGTGGCACAAGCACTAGTATGCAATGAGAAAAGGGAAACCATTCTGACGTTCTTGGATGTATACCGAGAAAATAATCCTGCCGCCAAATCAGCACAGGTTTTCCTCATAGACAAGGACTTCAATGAGTTCATCCTTATCCGGAAATTGTGGCCAGATGCTGCCGTTATGTATTGTCTATTTCATGTGATGCAGACATTTAAGAAGAAAGTGCACAGTCTGCATATGCAACCCGAAAATAAAGAGCGTCTAATACAAACTCTGGTGAAGATCATACATTCACAAAGCGAAGATGACTATGACCAACTAGTTGACCGAATGAAGGTTGTTGCACCCACAGAGTTCATGGCATATTACAGAGAAAACTGGGGGAACTGTGCAAACATGTGGGTTGATTTCCACCGCAGAAAGCACCGTCATCTTGGGAAGAAAACAACGAATCGGTTGGAAAGTTACCACCAGAAGATCAAGGCTCACTTACAACCCAGCATGACAGTGGCAGAATGCATCACCCAGTTGATGAAGTTGCACCATGGCAAGAGGTTAGAAATGGACCATTCCGCATTTATGGATCGTGCTACGGTCAGGTACTGCCATGGTGATCAGTCAAGGATAACTGCTGTCATTCAGCAGTTGGCAACACCCTGTGCTGCTGATTTAATGCTTAAGCAGCGGACAGTGGCAAAGGGGCTGAAAAGCGAAGTAGTCGAGGAGGAGGATATGACTGTGCACATGAAGGTCAACAGAAAGGAAGGAGGGCAACATAGCTATGACATCTGCTACAATCCACAGAATGTTAGTTGCACATGCGAATTCTTTATCACCCAGGGCCTGCCATGTCGACATCTCTTTGTCCTGGATATAAAGAGGGGTGGGGTCATATTTGAAGAGTCATGGGTATCAAAGCGCTGGTTGAAGGACCACCAACGTGCACAACCACATGTGTTCAAAACCCTTAAAAAAGTGACGGAGAGAAAAACCCTGTCTCCATAAGAGAAGTTCCTGGAGTTGCATTGGGTACTGAAGAAAATTGGGAGCATATCTGCACAAGTTGGCCACAAGTAATTCTGTGCTATGCTTGAAGTTGTAATCAGCCTTTACCAAGCATGGCAGTCTGGCAAGCAAGTGACATTCAGTGTTGTTGATGACGATGGCGAGGTTCATGTGCAGCAAGTAGATGTTGAGATTACTGAGGATGATGAGGTTGCTGATAATGACAAGCTTTATGATGTAGGGAATGATGGTGTTGAGGTTGTTTATCATGATGATGATGAGGATGTAGAGCATGATGGTGTTGAGGTTGTCTATGAAAAGGATGATGAAATTGATTATGTAAAACATGAGGATGACGAGGTTAATGATGTTGAGCATGATGATGAGATTGATGATGATGATATTGGTGATGATGAGAAGGATGAGGTTGGAACTGATCGCAATGCGGTTGATGATGAGGAGGAGGATGAGCATGAACATGACGATGATGCAGTTGATGAGCATGAGGTTGATGATGCTGAGCATGATGATTATAATGACATTGATGCTGATCATGATGCGGTTGATGATGTTCAGCATGATGATGATGAGGTTGGTAATGATGATAACAATGATAATGAGTGTGATGAGCATGATCATGATGTTGATGCAGTTGATGATGATGGGCATGAGGGTGATGATGTTGAGAATGATGATGAGCATGATGATGATGAGATTGATGCTGATCATGATGCGATTGATGATGTTCAGCATGATGATAATGAGATTCATGACGCAGTGCATGATGATGATGAGATCGATGGAAGCAAACTTATGGAGCAGCATGCCAATAAAGTTGTTGCACTCACAGGGAAAAATAGTCAAATGAGCAACTTCAGATTACCAGTCTCAGTAACGCCGAGATGGCGCCCCAAGAGGGGAAAAAGAAGAGTGTTCAGAACCCCAAAAAAGAAAGTGAAATTAATGCTGCACACAAAACAGGAAAGACTAAGGGTAGCAAACATTAGCCTGACAAAAGATGATCTGAACACCCTTCTGCAAAAGGAATGGATAAACGACCAGGTATGTTTGCAAAAGTATCATGTATGTTACATTGCATATATGCTGGACCATGAAGCTTATATCCACAGAGCGGTTGGGCAGCCTAACTGTAAACAGTACTGCACATCAGTTTGGTTAATTATATATTTTGTTGGATACATACATATATATATATATTATATATATATATATATATATATAAACAGTTGAATAACTTTACAGCATTTATATTGCATCTATATATGTTAAGGTTGCAATGAGGAGGTGTTTTCTTAGACAATACTTAAATGCAATGATATTCATTAATCTAATTAAATTTAATTAATTGAAGAATTATTGTTGCAGGTCATCCATGCAGACCTTGGAGTGTTGTCATGGGAAAGCCCTGGTATATACATACTACCCTGTTTCCTAGCAGTGCTACTAGACAGAAGACAGGTTGCAAAGGTTAGTAGAACACAAGCAATATTAATAAAATTCAGAGTTGCCAAAAATACCAATGTGGCCATGGATGTCACACAAGTGGCATCACTGTCTGTCCCAACAAATATCCTCTCTTCCTACGAATTTAGTGCATTTTAAGGATTGGCAGCTCTGTCCTTTTGTGACAGACACCAATAATTATGTTATGTTGTTGTTATTGTCATGTTATTAAATTGTAATACATGGAATAAGTCTGATCATTTTAGAATAAAAAATCATGTTCTGAAATAGCTTAAAATAGAGGAAATGTGTTAATATATTTTTAACACTGGTGTTGACCACTTTTTAAGCCGGTTTTAACAACGTAAAACAAGGATGTTTTTAGCTGATCAACCTTGCTGTGTAGTAAAAACCTTTGTCTACTTTTCATCAACATTTAACAAGATTGTCATCCAAGGCAAAGACCCAGATGGCAAGAGGACAAGGAAGCCATTGGCTTATCGAGAGTCCAACATTTTTAATCTGTGTAATCCGAACTCCTGATATGTGTCAGCCTTGTTTTTAAACATATTCACACTGCTAGCAGTTACACAATCTGTAGATAATTTGTACCATTCATTGATTGTCCTCTGTGAAAACGATTACTTCCTGATATCCAATCACACTGATCCTTTATTAATGTCACCTCATGTCCTCTAGTTATATTGTCTTTCTTGTACACATTACTCTAAATGAGGCCTAACTATTGCTTTATACATAGGTATAATTACCTTTTTTATCTTTATATGTTATATATATTAAGAATAATAAAGGTCCTAATACTGATCCTTGTGGTACCCCACTCAAAACTGATTTCCAGTTTGAAACCTCCCCATCAACTACAAAAATGTTATTTGTAGGTATGTTTTGCCAAGTTCCGTTGGATCTTGATGCCCAATTGCTGTGACAATCACTGGTGTCTCTTGGCAGCCAACGTTGCAGACAGTACTGTGACGGTAATCGACTCACTTGAGGACGGGGAAAGAAGACGCAAATACATCACCCTCTGGCAGTAAGTGTCCGCTTGATTGAAACACATTCTCCATCATCCACATATATATATATATATATATATATATATATATATATATATATATATATATATATTACCTGTTAATCATGCAGTCACACATTCGTGTCATTTGTCAAGTGATATGTTTTATACATGGGTGTGCAGGCCCTGTCCATCTTTAACACTGTGCGTGTTTAACTTTTGTTGTTCGGCAATAGTATAGATACAGTTTCAGAAGTCCTTACGTCGTAATGTTTGACGAAAAGCCTTACGTAACATGACTGATAAATGTGAACTGATAGCTAGCCTATATCGGGTTATTGGGAATATTGGCTGTAATAATATATATGCAAGCTTACCTTTTCCTTAACTTCAAGGCTCAATGATCAGAACATCGTCTTCAGTATCTAACAATACTCAAGAAATTCCATTTTGTATATTCTAAATATTGCTTAATGTTGTAAAGTTGAGTGATTTGCGCCGTCATTTCAAAGTCTCCGAAAATGTCAATGAGTATACTGTCACTTAAAACCTTAAAAACATTGCTGCACTGCTGTGGAATTACAAATATTGATGTACCTGCAATAATTGCTATTCTATATATCTGCAGGACCTTATGAACATTGTTACACTGTGCTTGCCTGGATTTATGAACATTTATACAATATACTTGCATGAACACCAGTATGGACTTCTTAACATTATCTTCCATGAAATTATGACTGTTGCTGCACAGCTGGAATGTTATAATAAATTGTCTTTATAATTGTGCAGTGACATTATATTTCATCCATTAATTCCCCATCTATTTACCTGTTATGACATACTAGTTACAATAACTTTCCATAATACAAGGTCATACTGTATTCAAGTCGATGGATTGACAATTTTCACCCCCAATAGTTTAACTGATCCGGTATATAATAAATTACAGTTAAATGATTCCATTAATCTTGGTATATAGGTAAAATGTTAAATGTATGTCAACTAATTAGGTTATGTCAAAATAAGTCAACATTAGGCCACGTAGTATTCAAGTTAACAATTTGACCATTTCCATCCACCAAAAGTTAAATAGGCCTATTACCAAATTACTTACAGCTAAACTGCCATTAATTCGCGTACATAAGTCAAATGTGTCTCTGCCTGTCCCTGTATCGCTCTCTTTCATACTCTCCATTATTCTGACTTCTGCCATTAATCCACATGTATAAGTCAAATGTGTCTCTGTCTGTCCCTGTCTCGCTCACTCTTTCATACTCTCCGTATCTTTCTGACTTGGCATGTATATTATATATTAGGTTTTTGGACATGTCTTCTTTTGGTAAAAGCTGTGCAACAACATTAATGTGGAAACATGATGCACAGTTTCTTCTAACACTTAATTACATGCTAATGTGACATCACAAATGTTGGATCAGAAATTTGAAAACTGATTATGTGATTTTAGACCTATATTTAATAAATAGTCATAAGGATAGATGACAGTCAATTTATGTTTTTAATATGTTTCATATAAGCAGCATTAGGAATCATGAATGGCACAGATGGTATCAACATAATGCTGTAATACAGACATATGCTTAATGCATTCTGTACATGTATTACACAGGATCCCCAAATTACATAACTGGTTGTTGTACCCCATGGGTAAATAATTTTTATTAGATGTGACATCAGCATTCAACCCACGAAGAATCATACATGGGACAGCCCAATGCATGTAAGAAAACTGGGTAGTATAAATGTGAACAAACTAGAACAAGAATTAAAAATTTATTTAAATAAAAGTACATGTATCATGTATATTGCTGTCTTGTCAAGTCGATATGTCACTGAGTAGTGGTCAGAAACTTGCATCACTAGCAAGGAAATGGTACTAAATGTACTAAAGCCCCTACATAGCTAAGATAATTGTGTACCATAAGCTAAAGATAATATTATGATTCCAAACTGGCACACTAGGTGTCAGTACAGCTAACCAATTAAGTCAACACATATGCTATCTTATTTATGTATTGGCAAGAGACCCATAATGGTAGTATCCTCACTGATGTTTAAGCAGTACTAATTTCGATAACCTCTTTCTAATATTTCACCGTGCAACACATCTGTGTGTTGCTTCCCAAAATGACACATCTTGATCTTTGAATAACACTGGGAACAACATTTGATTAGAGAAAACATGGTTACTGAGACAGGTCGAATCAAACATATGATTATTCAATTATACAAATACATTGACCTCTGCACCCACTTGCAAGACTGCTGTTGAAATGGCACTGGGTTGCCCTGGATCATGGGGAAGATTGCACAATTTGATCAGTCCTATTGATAAAACTATCCTCAAAATGTGCTGAACAAATGTTGCTAAATTTGGTTGGCTTGAAACCTTCACGCTACAAATTAACCAACCATCTGCGGTGTTGTTCAGGTGCTGTGGTCACACCGGGGAGCCTGAAATGACATAGAGGAGGAATACAATATGAAATTAAAACGAACTGGTGACTGAAAAGGAAGGATGAATTGTGTTTTGTGTTGTAGGATGGCGACCCTATTCATAGTGGGTCACAGTTACGTAAGGCGTGTGGCCAAACACATAGAAATATTAATACTTAAATTATATAAATAACTCAGCATCATGCTATCCAGCATTTCGAATTATTAATTCATTATAGTATAACATACAATTATCAATCATCACATAGCAGACTGGGCTCAGTCCTGAGCGATAAAATGCGCTATTGGTATTGCCATTAAAGGGCAAAATAAATAAGTGTATGAATAAACAAATAAACACAAAACAATCTTGCAATCTAATTGGTCAAATTTATATTAATGTGTGTAGTCAGTCTGATAAATGGCATCACCTAGGGCAGGCCGTAGCGTAGGCGTAGCCAAAAATGTAAACACTGTCACTGCCCTTCACGAAATGCAACATAAAATACAATGTTATTCGGTTATTCGGTTCTAACACACGCACGCACGCACGCACGCACGCACGCACGCACGCACGCACGCACGCACGCACGCACGCACGCACGCACGCACGCACGCACGCACGCACGCACGCACGCACGCACGCACGCACGCACGCACGCACGCACGCACGCACGCACGCACGCACGCACGCACGCACGCACGCACGCACGCACGCACGCACGCACGCACGCACGCACGCACGCACTCACACACACACACACACACACACACACACACACACACACACACACATGTTAATCTATGGGCATGGACCACAGCCACTTTTCCCATAGACGACCATTATAACGTTCTTGCGCGTACATTGGTATACCTACTGACAAATGGCATCATTTCAAAGCTTAGATGCTACTGTGCACAAAAACATCACTTCCACTCATTCATCCACACAATTTCTGCTCTCACAAATAAACCCTATGTGCATAATTAATTTTTTCCTTGGGACTCTATCTATAGCGATGCAGCGTTTATGTGATCTATCCAAGATGGCGGTTTTGGACTTCCGCAGGCGTCACCTGGCGCCATACAAATGAATACGACGTGCGCCATCCAGTTATATATAGGTCGGTTGTAGCGCCAGGGCTACCGTAATCGATGTATCTGATAAGGCGTCGTTTAGTTTCAACGAGACTCCTTGCGGCGGCAAGTATGTATTTACGTGTTTTAATTGTGCATGCGTGTGTGTGTGTGTGTCATTTTCTTAGATAATTAATTAATTCATATTATCATATATATATATATATATATATATAAACACATGCATCATGTTTACCTAATTTATTTAACTCATTAATTTAATAAACTATGGTCTTTGAGCACATATGTGCTACATAAGCGTACTTATTATTATTATATGTGTGTACTGCAACTAATAAAATGCCATCAGTTGAAATTATTGTAAATTCAATAAATAGTGATGATTACATGTAGTAATATTATGTATTGTCTGGGTGTGATGCTGTTTTAACAATACATTTTTTATGTATGAAACACCTACACACCGAATAAAAACTGCAATATGCTGCAATCTACGCGCATGTGTCTTATTTTGTGTTTAACTTCATACTGATTATGGGAGGTAGCAACCACTGATCGTTAGAGAAATAAGTGGTACCAACAGATATACATAGTAGTGATTTTATGACAAAGTAATACTAATCATTTGTATTAGATTTGATAGTACGCTTTAAAGTATGCGTTAATACTGGTGCCAACGTAATTACTGCATTTAAAATGGCAATTGTTATTAAAATAGCGCCAATCTGGACAAATTCCATTCAGAGATATTTAAAATTAGATAACACAGTCTGATGATAATATGAATAAAACTAATTATCTAAGAATATGACATGTCATATATAGCACACACAAAAATATAAGTAATACTGAGACATATGCATAATCACACGCAATGAAGCACGCACGCACGCACAATAAAAACACAGAAATACACAATTGTACGATGTTTGATTTCAATCATAGCAGGGCCGCCGCACAGCGTTTTCGTGAAACTGAAAGACGCCTTGTCATATATTTTGGTTTCATTCTTTTGTAAATGTTGATCGTTTTGAGAAAGTAAATGTAATTTTTTGACCACGTGACTTGTGTATATGTATAGTAGATATATAAAGAGAAGTTTGGGTGCTCTAGGTGGTTATTTCAGAAAGTAAAAGATCGCCAAGATGATATGTACTAAATTATTATAAATGTCATGGTTATGTATAAAAAAACTCGTTGTTGCGAATACATACACATTAAGCTTTCTGTTAGCGTATCCCACCCCCTCGCCCCGGGAAATCCGAATTTGTGGCCGCCATCGTTTCAAATGACAGTGTTCATGTCATTCGCCAGGTGGCGACACCGCATCCGAACTGCCAGCTTGAGCTTGCGTGCCAATAATAGTTGTTACTTTATGTAACTATGCATGCGCGCGTATATGTGTGCAGGGGGTGTGCTATATTGCTGAAAAGTAAAACATTCTACCTTAACATTTTTATTGTACATTATATTTGTTCTAAAGTAATACACGTACGTACGCACGCGCGCACGCACGCACGCGCGCACGCACACACATGTTATGCATAACACCAGCATACCTATACGGCCTAGAGACCTTGGCGATGACAAAAAACAACAAGAGAGACTGCAAGTTTGCGAGAATAACTACGTAACAAGAATTGCGGGAGTAAAGAGAATCGAAAAGTGAAGAATGATGCATCTGAGGGGGGAAGTTGGTGTGAAAGAGAGTCTCACAAGGAAGCTGGCGAGGAGCCGGCTAAAGTGGGCTGGACACGTGGAAAGAAATGAAGGAGTACGATAGACGAAGAGAGCGGATACCCTTGGAGTGGAGGGTAGAAGGAGAAGAAGAAGACCGAGACTGTGATGGGAGGACTGCGTGAAAAGAGATTTAGTGGGAGTGGGAGGGGAATGGGGAATGACGGCGACGGTTAGAGGGGAGTGGAGACGATTGGCGGAGACTGTAGTAAAGCGGGACTAGTTATGAAGAAGGGGAAACATAAAACGACGACTGGTCTCGGTACCAGCCTCACCCCAGACAAAAGGGAAAAGCAGGAGAGCAACAACTTGATTTATGGAATATCCAGGATGATGTTTCTACCAAATATGTGCATTTTCTGAGTGTGGAAGAAAAAATTTAATCATTCTAAGAAACAAGATGCTATGTGTGCAAGAACCGTCGAGTTCAGCAAGAACCGTTAAAGCTAGGATTCCATATGTACGGCATGCGGATGCTTCAGCGGTTAGCAAATGCGTCATGCGGAATGCGTTTTGGGAGATTCCATGCGTGCGATACGCAGTGCCTTTTATTTCTCTTTCCACTTCTGGTTTGCCATTTTTGCTCAACTCAACTGTCGCAGACATTCTTATGTAGCGCCTATACGTAGTACCTACCATCGTAAGCTTCTTCGACACCATTACCATTGCCATTGCCGAATTCCCATGCCATCATAATGTAGACACTGCTCCACATGTTGTGAATTTTCTGAGCGTCTTTATGCTCGACACACTTGGGGTCGTATAAAATGGGATTACGACGCACTTCTTCCACCAGAACTTCTATTTGAGCTATTGGTAGTTTTCGTGACGGCATGTTTCAATCATATTCCTTATCAATGTATTCTTATCTACGGTGCCATTTTGAAACTTGGGAAAATACCTCTATATTGACGTCACTCCTGGGAATTTCCTGTCCGATTCGTGTGCAGATACGATTTGAATCGCTACATGGAGCTATTCGATTTGCCGCATCCGTATCCGCACGACAAAACGCAAACCAACGTAAATGTGCTTAAAAACAAAATTGACAGTTAAAATACAGAATACATAACGAATTCATTGCAACATTCCTTGTGGGCTGTCGTGGTAGGGCGTTCGATATATGTTTGGAAGACCGCGGGTCCAATCCACGGTGTGTCCGATAAAAAAAATTCTCGTTTAATGTTGTTATTATTATTATTTTATCATCATATTTAGTGCAATATTAGCTTTTGTTTAATTTCGCTGATTGGCCATGTGTAGTACTAATTATTGCTAAGTGTGGCTCAGTAGCAACTAAACAACTAAACTGGTTATGACGTAAACAGCAAATAGGACGTGTAGCTAGAAACTATTTTATCGCAATTACCTGTGCGTCAACTACTTGAGTGTGCTATACGCAATTTGTGTTTACATTACACTGCTGTCTACTTGATTTATCTTGTTTAATACCTCTTCTCCAAAAGAGCCATTTTATGCAAACCATTTATTTCTTATTGTTCTTGTTAATCCAAAATATCAAACTATTTATCATTGCTTACGAATATTCATCTATTCAAATGGTATGTGTTTACATTGTATGTTATGTTATACTTTCACATTGTACTACTATTCATTTAAACGTTTTGAATGTTTAGTCAGTTTTGACCTGCCAACGAACTGGGAAAGTTGGATTACTGTGATGTACCATAAAATATCTGTAAATAGCTGACACTATCAATATTAGCCGGATACAAACATCCAAAAACTATGACCTCAAAAAATCAACAATGAAGCTAAATACTATGAAGATGAAACATATAATGATTTTCCATTTTTACTAAATACATATGATTGCAACAGAATCAACAATAATATCCAAGACATTGGTTAGGCAATCATACACATTTCATATATATATATATATCATACAATGGAGATAACAAATAATGCTCCTTGCACTGGCAATTGCCTGGATTAACACATAATAAATGTGATAAAATAATTAAACACAAGGTCATCGGTAGATACCTGTCAATTTAAATAGGTGATAATATGTTCAATATACCTATTAGAATATGTTAAAAATCCAAACACAGTCAAAATAGTGTGCATGATTAAAAAATTGCTATTCATTTCCAAATATGCCTGGTACACTTTCACTCTAATTGACATACTTGTTATCGTTTATCCACAAAGTTGATATAAGATGTAATTTATGTCTTATATTTTGTTTAGAAATATTACTAATTATTGATACTTAATCTGTGTTAATAAAAGAATATAACATATTTTGGAATGGGTTTATTTATAAAATTGTTATGTTTTATTGCACACCAAATTATAATGAAATGTGGTCTATTACTCATCATTCACCCTATATATGTCAGCAGTGTTTGATAGTTGTCGAAATGTATGCAAGTAATTTTATCATACAATGATGATATAGTGCAAGATGACCGTGTTTAAAGCAATGTGAACCCTAGGTGTGGAAATGTCTCCATCCTAGTTGCGAACATAAGAATGTCACCAAATGTGACTGTAAATTCATTATCTGAAATAAAGGTTTGTACATGTTTCAATGTATGCACCAGTTGCAACAAACCTCAAAATATGATCAATGGTGATACTTTCATAAGAGATCACATATATTTTTATTTTAAAAAGGTATCCATAGCAAACAAAACATTTAAATGTGTTGATACAATGGTTTCTTCTTTCAGTTTACTTTTTAAGTCGATACTAAGCCACACTTAGAAATAATTAGTATTACACATTGCCAATCAGCGAAATTAAACAAAAACAAATATTGCACTAAATATAATTGATAAAATAATTATAATAACATTTAATGAGAAAACAAAATTAATCGGATATACCGTAGATTGAAACCGGAATCCTCCATACATAAAGCGCATGCTCTACCATTAAGCCACGACAGCTCACAAGAAATCTTGCATTGAATTCGTCATGTATTCTGCAGGCCGTCGTGTTAACTTTGTCGTTTTAACTGTCAATTTCATCTGTATGTGTGCAGCACATTCAGGTGCAAATATATTACAATTCAACCCCACAGAGATTTATTAACTTAGCAATTTATTGCGTTTTGTTTTGATCGTCATCACGTTTTACATGTTATGCTTGTGTTTCAGACCGTTATCGGAAGAGATACGAGCGGACCATTGGTCTTCATCTCCCACATGAAGCGAGTCCACGAACGAAGATAACGGGTATAATTGGGAAACAACGGGTTTCGACCGCTATCCGTCGTTCGCTGTTACTCAGCCGAGTAATCATTGATGCCACGCGGAATTGTTATAAGCATTTGAAGAGTCGTAATGATCGGATTGTGGTGACAAAGATTGTTGCATCGCGCCTGTAAAAAATACTGTATTGTTTAATATTTACAAAATATGCATACTACTGCTACTTGCCACTTGCAAGACTGTTATATAGAAATCGAAGTACAGTTTCATGTTGCATAGCTATGTTTAGTTCTAGTTAAAGTGGCTTACGATAAAATGAACTCTCCTGGCATGACACAGTAATAATCCTATAATGTCTTGGGAAGACTTAAGCTGCATTCTTTATTCACAAATATTTACCAGCAAAGAGCTATGCCACTAATGCTTTATTGCATCAATTCAATATATTAACATTAGTTATTTAATATATAAACATCTTCATTAAATATATTGATTGATATCAATAAGTTGTTGGTAAAAAGTAATCCAGTCTACCTGTATATGTGTTACAAAGTTGTAAAGGGGAATTGACATGAACATTTTAATTATGTATTGCATGTTTTGAAAATAGATATAAAACAATCATGTGAATTCATGTTCTTTGTCTGTGGTTCACTGGAAAATACTGATACAAAACTGGCAGCTGCTTCGTTTATTTAATTGTACACAATTCTTTAGGCTAGTGAGTTAAATATGTCGTCATAATTTGACTTAATTGTGTGCATATTAGTATCAGAGTATCTGATGACAACATGTTATGCTGCCAATATTCCATTACAGCACAACAACCTGACAAAAAGGATCCCACAGCACCATGACATGCTGACAGGATCCCACAAAAAAAACATGATATGCTGACAAGGTCCCACGATAACTAGTTGAGTTGGTAGTATATTGTAGTAATATTCATAGTCTCCATAATTATCACTTGATATATGTTTGATCTATTTTCATGCAGTAAAGAAAATATAATTTAATATATATGTAAGCACAAAACATTCCAGCACCTGCATGGTTTGGTGGGATATATAACTTACAAACTGTCCTAAACTACAATCAGTCAAATAAAATGTTCTGTTTGTATCCACCTTATTGGCTCAGTGGTGGTTGGCAGCGCCTGGTTGTGCAATTTAGCGCCCACATAATTACGTACATACATACAACTTTATTTGATGTAGTAACGCACACTACTGCAAATAATTATGGACACCAAAAGTAAAGTTCACAATTTTATTATCTATGAACTGAATTGTTCATGATAAAATCAATAATGAATCACAAATAAACAATTAACGCATTTACAAGCACAAACAAGTTAGAGCACCCAATGGCAACTTTCTCGCTTTGATTGCAGCAAACTGATCAATAACTTGATCGGACAAGAAGCAATAAATCACGTTTGCATTATAACAATACGCGTACTGTATTAACAGTAATTAATTACATAACCTACAGACTTACATATGTACCTTCATATGTAATATGCTGGTATACATATTACATTCTCGAAGTGAATGTCGGTGACATCACGCAGGACTTATAGCAAGACAAGATTGAACAAGATTGCCACCCAAAGCTACAAATTCTATTTGGCAAGTGGACAAGGAAGCCATTGGCTTATCGATAGTCCAACATTTTTTCATCTATATATAGCCAGCCCTTATCTGTTCTGTCATTTCATGTTCAGAATAACTTATATGTGTCTCCAATATGTACATACATGCAAACTCTTACAGTTTACAAATAACGTGCTCTTATGGATTTGCTGACATTTTATGGTCTTGCACGGTTTAGGAGACATGCCATACGTGAAAATGTTTATCAAGTTACGTTCCATGTTTGAAACTTTTGTTAGTTCACGTTTTAAGACGCCATACTAGAGCGAGGTATCTCGACACCGTTACCAATACCTGTTAAAATAAATGTTGCACATAATGCATTCAAATAGCAAAATAAATACCTTGATTGCTTTCTGTCATGTGCATTGTTGTTGTAATTAGACTAGCTAACCAAATTTGTATTATTTATATAACTAATACTGGGAACGGTGTTGATATAATAGTAACAGTGTTGATTTGATTAAGGATATGTTTTTGGTTGATACACTCGTGATGCACTGATGATGTTTAAATTATTTTTATTGAAGTTGTAACACAGCTTAACACAACACAATGCAACATTGTCATTATGACACTATAGACATACGTGGTACACAACATTGTCATTATGACACTATAGACATACGTGACACACAACATTGTCAATATGACACTATAGACATACGTGACACACAACATTGTCATTATGACACTGCAGACATATGTGGCACACAACATTGCCATTATGACACTATAGACATACGTGACACACAACATTGTCATTATGACACTGTAGACATTCGTGACACACAACATTGTCATTATGACACTGTAGACATACGTGACACACAACATTGTCATTATGGCACTATAGACATACGTGACACACAACATTGTCATTATGACACTATAGACATACGTGACACACAACATTGTCATTATGACACTGTAGACATTCGTGACACACAACATTGTCATTATGGCACTATAGACATACGTGACACACAACATTGTCATTATGGCACTATAGACATACGTGACACATAACATTGTCATTGTGACACTATAGACATACGTGACACACAACATTGTCATTATGGCACTATAGACATACGTGACACACAACATTGTCATTATGGCACTGTAGACATACGTGGCACATAACATTGTCATAGTGACACTATAGATATACGTGACACACAACATTGTCATTATGGCACTATAGACATACGTGACACACAACATTGTCATTATGGCACTGTAGACATACGTGGCACATAATGACCTGCCAGGCTAAGTTACCAGATTCCCACTAGTCGTAGTCATCCTTACTGCCACCATGGACAAGTTCCAGCAGCCTGTACATTGAGGCATCGATCCTGAAGGGCTCTCGTCTTCTGGTCACTCGCTCTACTTTCGAATGAGAGAGAGAGAGAGTGTGTCCTCGTATTCGTATGGAATGACGTCATAATCTAGGGGCCACCGATACCGATTGCTATGTAAGTCAACATTTTGGCGACGAGGAGGTAACGAATTTGTGGTGGCCCAATACAATATGTGAACCTTTATCACGATGTACAGTCTCCCCTGTTTTAGCGTGCTACAAAAACCTAATGCTAGCGGTCAATATCAACGATCCTACAAGACAAAGAGTATTTTTGCTACATTATGCAGGGGAAGAAACACATGACATCTTTGACACTCTACTTGACACAGTAGCCAGTGAAGATTAAAATGCACTCGATAAAGCAGTCGCAGCACTAACTGCACACTTCGCACCTAAACGAAACAGGGAATATGACGTGTACAAGTTCAGGCAGGCAAAACAGGGAAAGGGTGAAGACATCACAGCGTTCTATATATTATGTTTGAAGCAACTATCACGTATTTGTGAATTTGCTGACAGTGACAGGGAAAGTCAAAGTCAAATCGTGCAGAACTGAGTCCAGCAGACTTCGACGTAAAGCACTGAGTGATCCTGAGATGACTTTGGTAAAATTGATTGATACTGCCAGAGTAATGGAACTGTCAGAGACTCAGACAAAAGGCATTGAACGTGTCCGTCACACAACTGGTCAGCAGTCAATGTCTGTCAACAAGATGACACCAGGTTACTACAAACCTAAACAGTGGGTTCCCCGGTCTGATCAAACGCATGACAGGCAACCTAAAAACAAACGCAGAAATTGCGCACAAGCATGGTCTCATGTTGGTGGACAAACAGGGAAAGAATGCAGAAATTGCAAAAAGATGAATCACTTCGCATCTTGCTGTCAGTCAAAACCAGTCACCACTCGAAAAGAGAACACACATGAATGCCATCAAAAACCACACAAACACAAGAGAGATGTGAACATGTTATACTCTCAGGACAGCTCGAGTGATAATGCGTGTGTAACTGTGTATACAAACTGTCATTGTGTACACTCGGTGTATACAAACACGATGCACGTCTACACTTCCTTGTCAGTGTAAATGGTCAACAAGTGAATGTCATAGCTAAATCGGGAGCTGAAATCAACATCATGGATGAACGTGACAACTCTAAGATGATGCCCCGACCGAAGCTGAGCCAAGACAACACAAAGATTTTCCCATATGGATCTATTGATTTATTTACAATACAATAAATTTTATTCAAACAACAAACATTGTAATGGCTGCATTAGCTGTGACTATATATATATATTTTTTTCAGTGACGTAAAAAGATGTTTGAAAGGAATACACAAGAAGTTAAAAAAAACTTGTATATAATGTATCCCCTACATAGGTATCCGTTTTAATAACACTTGAGTAATCAGAATATGTGCAATTAGGAAATATTGAATCACATGCAATTCAAATGCCTACATTTATAAGGAATAGAGTCCTATTATCTACATACTCAATAAACATGATACAAAAATTATTAAACTATTATATGTTATGTTAATTCAGAACTAGCAACAGCAACTAGTAACAGTAGCTAGATTATGTTATATAGGCTAACTATGTATATTCACTTATGATTGCTTTCTTATACCTGTGTTTGAATGACCTTACTGTATTATGTTAGTGAGCTCAGTATTTAGGGAATTACAGAGACTTATGCCATATACAGAAAGAGTTATAGCTCTAATATTTGTGGTAACACAACATCTCACAAGTTGATTTGTTTGACGTGTTATTGTTGAAATATCTTTTTCACAAATTGTTATTGTATGTTAACTGGTAACTGGTGTGTTTTAAACATAAAACCAGCTGTTTTGAACTTTACCAGGTCTACAAATTTTAATGCACATGACCTGTAGAATAGAGGGGTTGTGTGGTCAATACGATTCGCACCATACAATAGTCTCATTGCTCTCTTTTGGAGTATGACAATACCACTGATATTGGTAGGATAAGTGTTTCCCCATATTTCAGAACAGTAATTAATATATGGTAAGAACACATAGCAGTACAAGATGTAAGTATGTCTACTAGCTGACTACACTTATACAATATGGCTGTACTCTTTGAGAGTTTAGGTTTAACACTTGCTATATGGTCTTTCCAATTCAGCTTCTCATCAATTAGTACATCAAGAAACTTGGCAACCCATACTCTATCAATGTTTACACCATTGATTGTTATGTCAATATTAGCACTCAGAGTATTATTACCAAATAACATGTAACTTGTTTTTTAAATATTCAAGGACAACTTGTTTACAGCAAACCAAGTACACATTTTGTCCAGAACAGATGATACTGTTGTAATAAGTTGATTGATATTTTTGTTTGCACAAAACAGATTAGTATCATCAGCAAACAAGATATATTTTACGAGTTTAGAAATGTTACATAAATCATTCACATACAATAGAAAGAGTTTAGGTCCTAATTCTGAACCTTGCGGAACACCACGATATATTTAACAAGTTAGAGTGAAATCCATCAAAACAGACAAATTGTGATCTATTTGATAAATAACTTCTTATCCAATTATGTGCCACACCTCTAATACCATAGAATTCAATTTTTTCACAAAGCAATTTATGATCAACTGTATCAAAAGCTTTTTTAAGTCAATGAAAACACCCATTGTGTGCATTTTGCTATCTAGAGATGCAGTTATTTCATTAACCAACTCAGTTAGGACATACGAGGTGGACATATTTTCACGAAATCCATATTGACTAGGATTAATGACCTTATATTTGTCAACAAATGCACTTAGTCGAGTATTAAAAAGTTTCTCTAATATTTTAGAAAATTGTGGCAGTAATGAGATTGGTCTATAGTTTGTGCAGTTTTGTTTCCAGCCTTAAATATGGGGATTATTTAAATATGGGGATATGGGGGGACCCCAGCTTTGAAAGATGTATTAAAAACATGGGTCAGAGGTTTAATAATTGTGGTAATTACACGTTTGACAATATTCATACTAAGACCATCTGCATCAGTTGAGCTTTTGTTTTTGTAGCTTTCAACAACCTTATGAACTTCTTTTTCATCAACTGGTGACAAAAACATGCAGTTGTCATTTCTATTTTTTAAGTAATCAAATACAGATGAACCAACTGGAGTTGTAATGTTTTTAGCAAGGTCTGGACCTACATTTGTAAAGAATTTGCTAAACATGCTGGCAATATTTTCTGTAGTTCCAATGAATTTATCGTTGTTGATAAAATGTTCGGGGTAATCATGTTTCTTCTGCACTTTACCCATAATTGTTCGTAATATCCTCCATGTACCTGCAATATTGTTTTTTTGCTCCAACAATAATGCACAGTAATATTTCTTTTTTGCACACCTCAGAACAGCTGTCAGTTTGTTTTTATATAATTTATATGTTTTCTGTAGTAATTGTTCTGTGTTTTAAGAATAACCGATACAAGTTATTTTTGTGGCAAGCATTTACAATGTACTAGACTACTTGTTAGCCATGGTTTCTTTGGTTCATGTTGGATAGTTTTTAGATTGACCTCTTTCACAGGGCAGCATTTATCAAAAATACACGTAAAATCAGAAATAAAAGTATCATATGCTTCATTGATAGTATTCTTATCCAGCACATGTTCCCATGAGAACTTACCCAGTTCACAATTGAGTAAGGTAATATTTTCTTCTTTTATTTGACGTATACATCTTGTGTTACGTTTATTTTGGTTATCTTTATTCTTTATATTATTTTTGCACATTGTAAATATTGGAAGGTGATCACTTATATCATTTATGAGTAGTCCACAAGCATAGTGTTGTTCAATATCTGGTGTAAATATATTATCAATGAGGGTTGTAGTAGCGCGTGTAATTCTGGTAGGTTTAGTTCTGGGTGGGCACAGTCCTATGCCATACATTAAATCTAGGAAATGTCTCGCACTGTCTTGTGACTCATGTTGCAACAAGTCTATGTTGAAGTCACCACATACAAACATTGTTTTATTGTTGTAGTCATTGTTTAAAATTGGCTCAAGACTGTCACAAAATGTTGATAACTTTTGTCCTGGTGCTCTGTATACACAGCTTATCAACATATTACTATTTTTTAAGGTTAATTTACACACTCAAGAATATTATCAAGCACAACTGATTTATTTGTGATTAACTTGCTTTCGAATATGTCTTTTATGTAGAGTGCAACACCTCCACCTTTTTTGTTAATTCTTACAGTGTTAAACACATTATAACCTGGCATATTATAATCTGAAGTACTATTTGTTTGATCTGCCCAAGTTTTGGTTATGGCAATAATATCAAAGGAACACTTTAAGGCATGTATGCAACCCATGATTTTGTCAAAATTCCTGTTAAGACTGCGAGCTTTAAAGTGTATAACAGAAATACCCACTTCTTTATTAAGTTGGACATCATAATTGAATTGCTCTTCTGCGTAATATTTGCAAGATACCAAAATGTCATTATAATTTTTTATCAGGATTTATATATTTTTCATAGTCACAAACACCATAGTCTTTGTAATTGAAGGAGCTAAAGTTTAAGTCTGTGCTGACTGTATTAAGTTCATGTAAGTGTTGGTCATAGTTTGGTTTAGATATGTAATTTATGGTCATAAAATCATCATAATCAACATTTGCAAACGGAAATAAATCCACTATATTCGTATAATCATCCATTACCATTTAACTTGGTTTAACTGTCTTATTTGATCACACAGGCACCAGCAGTACAATGAGATATCAAAGTAACATAGCTGGTCATTGCTGTGAGTAATAATATAGAATACAATCATAACCACTAAACACACACTCTGAATGACAATTAGTTTTGTTGAGTAAAATATGATTTGGAGATCCAGATGACAAGAACATACATATTAGTAATACATAGAACAATACAACTGTTAAAATGATAACACGGGTCATACTGGGCTTGATGTCGCTGGCACATCATTTATGTCCATATACTGCCAAGTCACACTCATTTGAGATGTGGATAACATTACCACTACTGTCCTTTACCATCACTTTCCCTGCGGCAGTCCAGCAGTCAGAAATGGTACCTGCTTTCTTTAGCTGCCTTGTCTGAAAGGCAAGCGTAGCACAGGTGGACGTCAGATCCTCGTTGACGAACACCTTCCTTGCACCGTCTTTATTTCTCCGCTTCAGCATGAAACGGGCATGATAGACAACATCTCGGGTCGCTTCGCTGCCAAAACCAACGATAATCGGTCTCTGTCGTAGTTTACCCTACCTGTCCAGTTTCGAGCCGAGTCGATGACTCCTCTCAATCATTGGCAGTATCTGTGCATCAGGGCATATGTCGTTGTTAATGATTTGAATGATTTTTTTCTGTTGTGTTTTCCATGTTTCTCCTGTGTCTGGAATGCAACTGAATCGCAGATTCGTGTGGCGTTAATATTGTTCCACTTTATTTGCATCTTGTTCTAGAGCTGCCACTTTTGTTTTCAAGTTTCTTGATACGTTCATCGCATACCTTTACACTGGTGGTTAATGTCTACAACCTACTTGTCAGGGCATCGATTTTATCGAGAAGTTCTTCTGGATATAATGCCGTGTTCAATTTCGAAGCTACTCGAACGTCACCAAACAGTTCAATTACTATCAGTACCAGCGTTTCGGTATCGATGATTGGAATAACTTCTTGGTCGTCTTTCACATAGATGGATTTTGTTTTGTTTTTCATCAGCATCGTGGTCGTGGTGCAATGAGCGATAATACTAGAGTCAACTTATTCTTCAATTTAGGTAGAAACTAGCACAACCTATCAGTGATATGGTGTAATACAACAGTTCACCGGATATTTAATAATCCATTTCGCATGTATTGAGCCTCGTGATACTTTTGCAACGGTCGACTTTTGTCGATAATTAACGGACAAATTCTTGCTGGATGTGCGACATGGTCACGTGATCAATTTATTGAGTTACTATTAATACTACAGGTGTACATGACTGATGCATATTGATGACTGTACTTAATGTGTTTTGAAACCCTGAACAAAATATACAAAATTAATATCTTCATAATGATGGAAGTTAAGGCCTTTTGATAAAGATAGAGTCTGCACATCAAATAGCCAATGTTGACTTGGTAACTGCATCAAATGTGTAATGAAATGACTGTACGTGTCATGTATATTTATGACCCTGTTTAATGTGTTTATATACCATGAACAAATTATAAAAATATCTTCATAATCATGGAAGTTATGGCTTTTTTTCATTAAAATGTCCGTCTGTTGATTTCATGCACTAATTAGCCAATATTGACTTATTAACTTAGTTACTATTAATGATACCTGGCTGTATTATTAGGTATATTTATTACCCTAATTAATGTGCTTGCTTTCATAAAGAAATTATTAAAATATATGTATAAATAAAAACATTGTGCCATTTTAATCATACATTAATTGAAATGAAACAAAACAAATTGTCTTTTGCTTGTATGAGAGACACAAAATTTCCTATTTTTTACCGTATTAAAATGTCAATATCTCTATTAATTGATATATAAATATATATTATTTAATTAATTAAATAAACAGTTCTGGGTTCGCTTACATGTCACCTTTAATTTAAATCAATTGCCAATATTCTATCATGATAGTTTAAAGCTGTTTTGAATACAGACACAAAAAGACATAACTTTACCTACGACGTTTTGAAGTTTTTAATTTAAATCAATTGCCAATATTCTATCATGATAGTTTAAAGCTGTTTTGAATACAGACACAAAAAGACATAACTTTTACCTACGACGTTTTGAAGTTGATACAGATTAATTAAAAGCCATATATTTTGTCTCCGGTGGGAATTTTAATTACTAAAAGTGCTGCCACCTATTGGGAAACTGAACACCCCTTTTCAGACAGTATCTTACTGTGGATCTGCCCACGATCTCACGCGTGTTTCTCGTCACAACTTGCCAACGCTTCAAACAAGGCCTAGTGGGCCTACTTAGTACATCATCTCCCACCACCACCACCACCACCACCACCACGCCCACGATTAGCGTAACTTCGATAACTCACCGGGTAGAGATACAGAACAGCGATGACAGCGCACAAGACGACGACGCCGACATAAACAACGAACGGCAGCATTTTCCTTGTGATTTAATTCTGTAGCTGGCGCTTATGGCGTCAAACACGATAGTGCAACA
>BSQZ01000130.1:515000-542500 GCA_033239005.1 Lamellibrachia satsuma | reverse complement strand
CGAATACTGTGATGACTAAGATTACGCTCCGCAGAAACGGATCGATATTTAAAATGGTGGTTTTTGATTAATTGCGTGGTCTTGTATAACGTGTGTTTGGATAACGACGGATGGAACTTCCAGATGTTCGTTCGTGTTGGCTATGGTGGAGAAATGAAGTAGGATAGGTCGGTAGCGGTAGTGCCTCGTAAAATATGAAAGTGCATGTTTTGTGTCTTTGAAATGCAACGATATCGTCGTATTTATTACGCAAAATTCTGGGAGCCAGCCGGGCTCCAAGAGTTGGAATTTTGGGGGACCCGACAGTAAATCTAGGGGCCAGCGGGCCCCCACTAAATTCGAACTCTGCCAGCATGAACGAATCGAGGCATTCAAAAGAAAACTAAAACTATGGAAAACTCGTGCCACACCACGAATCACTGACATGTTTGAACATATGCGTGCATTAATTCTGGGGAGAAACATGGATTTCAGTGTCATCATACATTAGGTAACAGTGCAATTGTCAGGGTTGTTGGACAAATTTAGCAGTTATTTCCTTGAACTCACAGAGGAGCAAGCAGCTTCTTACCAGTGTATTGCAAACCCATTTACTGAGAACATCGAGGAACATCTTCCAGCCACTTCCCCATTCATACTCTTGGAAAAGCTGATTGACTTACCATCTGATGGTACCATTAGAGCTCGTTTCAATGAAGTGCAATTGGAAACATTCTGGTCCAATTGTGGTGCTGAGTTCCAGGTATGTCATGATGCAGCAATGAAGGTGATGATACCATTCAACACCGCCTACCCGTGTGAAGCTGAGCCACGACAGCACTGAAAACTAATTACAGGGCCAGGTTGACCACTGAAGATGACATGTGTGTCTGTTTGTCAAAGATCTCCCGCACAGGCAGCAGCAGTCCTCACATTGAGTTACTAGAGCTTGTAGTTAGGCTACTATGAGAACAGTCCACAGTGATTGTATTCTGTATTAGTGTATTCATTTTGAAATGTATGTTTTGAAATACCAACTGATTTGTGTCGTGTTTAACAAGCAGTTTAACACGGTTGTCACCAAATAAGTAAAGCTTAAAGGCCTAACCATATTAAATTAAACTGAGATAAACTCAAGCTGACATATTGATATACTGTGACATTTATTTCATTTAAATCTGTTTGTTTGATTAGTAATAGTTAACAAGCAGTGTAATGGCACTAGCAACAGCAAACACGTTTTCTTTTAATGTTTAAGAAACACACAATATTTAAAAGCAATAACTTCTGGCATCATTTTAACGAAAAGGCGGGGGATGCCATATCTCATGTGGGGGGAAGGGTCCCTGGACTTTTTTATTGGACACAGGGGGCCTTGGAAGCAAAAAGGTTGAGAACCGCTGAGTTACATTACATTACCACAGTGCAATGCACACTTTAATGTGACGTTGCTGAGTGTTGGAAATTGCACAATGTCGTCCTCGCTTTTGTTGAGCGTAACACAACAAAATGCCAATTAATTAATGTACGTTGCACAAATAGTAGATCAACCCACACAATAAAAGGCATTTTTATTAAATTTTTCAAATATTTCGTAACCAGTGTAAACGTTTGGGCTGTTTGGAATATAACCACATCTAAAAAGATGTTTGGAAATTTATACAGGTTAAAAAAACTATGCTGACAATATATAGATGCATGGGTGTACCACTATGCTGACAATATATATATGCATGGGTGTACCACAAAATATAGATGCATGGATGTACCGCAATCATAACAAATTCTACCAAACTAGAGGAGGTAATGAAAAATCACTTCCCATTGAAAGATGTAAAGTTTAATAAATACAAACACAATAAGTCGAAATGGATGACTTATGAACTCCTAGCTAAAATAATAAAATGAGACAAACTATACTTAGAAGTACACATGACAAGTCCTAACTCAAATATAAACAAACTAAAATTAACTGAGTTGGAAAATAAAGCAAAAGAAGTAAGGACATTAAAACGAGAAGCAAAGGCTACTTATTATAACCTGCTATTTAGTAAATACATGAATGACATCAGGAAAACATGGGAAAACAGCTGATGTTATCAAAAATCCAAAATGCAAAACCAATTTCCGACATATTTAAATGTAAATGAAACCAAGATAACAGATAAAAAAGAAATAGCAACACAATTCAATAACTTCTTCATAAATATTGAACCACACCTTACAAACAACTTAAACACTAATGGGAAACCAAGCTTCAAATCATATCTAAAGAAACGAACAAATGAAACTAACTTTCAGTTTACACCTGTCAGTGAAAATGACACAAAAAATATAATAAATAACTTAAAATCAAAAAGAAGTATGTAATTGACAACATTTCTTCAATATTATTGAAAACTTCTGTTAATGTCATTGCCAAACCCCTTACCAGTATAATTAATCAATCTCTACTTAATGGAAGATTCCCTCAAAAATAAAAGATTGCTAAAGTTATTCACGTCCACAAAAAGATGATAATCATAATTTCAACAACTACAGACCAATATCTTTTCTGCCGTGCATATCTAAAGTCTTTGAAAAAATAGTTTATACTCAATTATTCCACTATATCACTCTTAATAAGCTCCTCCACCCAAATCAGTATGGTTTCAGAGCTGAATATTCTACTGAACTGGCAATATCTGAATTAGTTGACATAATATACTTAAATCTTGGCAAAAAAGGTTTACAATTGGCAATATTTCTAGGTATGTCAAAGGCTTTTGACACAATCGATCATACAATCCTTATCAACAAACTCAAACATTATGGCATACAAAATACTGAACTAGAATGGTTTAAAAGCTATCTACTGCACTGACAGCAATACGTGGAATTCAGCAACATAAAATCACCCTTGGAAACGATTACTACTGGAGTCACCCAAGATTCAATTCTAGGGCTATTATTACTCCTAATATACATCAATGATCTAGCAACAGCAAGCACCAATTTCTGTCCAATCATGTATGCAGATGATACCACCCTGCTGAGCACACTAAATACATTTTTAAAATGTTCAAACGAACGAATTGGCTACATCCAACAACATCAATTCAGAATTGACTAAAATGACATACTGGTTAGCAGTAATTAAACTGTCCCTGAATGCTAAAAAAATTATATATATTATTTTTCATTATAAACAGAGAAAATTAAAGAATCACGAAGTACCTAACATTAAAATCAATAATATACCGGTTGAACGGGTGACACAATTTATATTTCTTGGAGTCATAATAGACTCCAACTTAGCTTGGTCTCCTCGTCAACATTTCATAGCCAACAAACTATCAAAGATATGTGGAATTATCTCTAGATTAAAACACTACATATCAATACACATCCTAAAGATAATATATTCTTCGCTATTTATGTCACACATGCGTTATGGTATATTAGCATGGGGCAGACAAATAAACAAACAAACTACAAAAGCAAGCAATTAAATACGTATCAAACAGTAAATATAATTCACACAGTATACCTTTATTCAAAGAACTAGAACTGTTAAAAGCAGACGACCTCTAAGCTGTTATGCATGATATTTTTCTACAGATACAAAAATGGAACCATTCCAGAATATTTTAAAGACATGTTCACTGTTAATGAAAATGTATCATCTAGACCAAAAAGAGAAAGAAAGGCACCACAACGCTTTACCGATATAATAAATAATTTTCCCCAAAACTATTATTTTAACATTCAGATTAAACAAACTAATACAATATACTGCCGCCTTTGTATCTGACAAGAAAACTTTCTTCCACAAATTGCCATGGAGAAAATTAACATCCATTCGTATCAATCAAGGTTTTGTGAATTACTCCAAAAAATATATCATAAATAAATATGATTTGGAATGTAATATTAATAACTGCTACATCTGCAAAAAGAATATGCCAGCTGAAGCCTAGAAATGTATGGTATGCCTTCGTCATCATTACCATGATAAACTGCATTAATTAATAATTCATAGCTCTGTAATATAATATTATACCGAATAATCATTCACTAATATTATCACTATATTATCAAAACAGTTGGTTTTTGAGTTCCTCACAATATAATTTTTAAATAATAAATTTGGAACTAATGTATTATTTTTACTGTCAATATTTTAATTGTATTTTTACAAGTATAATGTATTTATCCCTTTTCTGTATTATTTAACTTAACTCTGTAATTATTACATGATAATATTGATAATTATATTCGCTTCACATTTTATTCACATTTATACACGAAACAAATTGTATTCACATTATTTACACTATATGTATTTTTTTGTATTATTTGTTAGTATTATTAGCAGTGTTATATTTGTAGGCAAAGTTAGCAACTCCACATCTACTTATATATGTACACTCTAGTCAAACAGCAGTAATAATGATTACTGCACCATACGTAGTCATAGGGAGGCTTGTACGATAGCGACCTCTCAGGTCTTAGTGCAGGCCTCCATGGATCATCAAAACTATGTAAAATATGTACACATTGTTATTTGACTCTGTATGTATGATCTAAACAAATACATTTCACTTCACTACCAACGCACACTATATATGTGGTAGGCCTACTCATTAACACACACACACACACACACACACACACACACACACACACACACACACACACACACACACACACACACACACACACACACACACACACACACACACACACACACACACACACACACACACACACACACACACACACACACACACACACACACACACACACACACACACACACACACACACACACACACACACACACACACACACACACACACACACACACACACACACACACACACACACACACACACACACACACACACACACACACACACACACACACACACACACACACACACACACACACACACACACACACACACACACACACACACACACACACACACACACACACACACACACACACACACACACACACACACACACACACACACACACACACACACACACACACACACACACACACACACACACACACACACACACACACACACACACACACACACACACACACACACACACACACACACACACACACACACACACACACACACACACACACACACACACACACACACACACACACACACACACACACACACACACACACACACACACACACACACACACACACACACACACACACACACACACACACACACACACACACACACACACACACACACACACACACACACACACACACACACACACACACACACACACACACACACACACACACACACACACACACACACACACACACACACACACACACACACACACACACACACACACACACACACACACACACACACACACACACACACACACACACACACACACACACACACACACACACACACACACACACACACACACACACACACACACACACACACACACACACACACACACACACACACACACACACACACACACACACACACACACACACACACACACACACACACACACACACACACACACACACACACACACACACACACACACACACACACACACACACACACACACACACACACACACACACACACACACACACACACACACACACACACACACACACACACACACACACACACACACACACACACACACACACACACACACACACACACACACACACACACACACACACACACACACACACACACACACACACACACACACACACACACACACACACACACACACACACACACACACACACACACACACACACACACACACACACACACACACATGTATTAGCTGAGTTACTCGGCGTTGCCCGGGGAAAGGCAGCCATATGCATTTTCGTCTGATCTACATCATTATAAAGGTAGGTGGTATTTTCTAGTAAAAGCCACGGCTACGGACAGCTACAATAATTATGTTGTTATGATGTAGTATGTCTTCTAGTTAAAGCAACGCTTATGGAAAGCTACGTACAGCAGTGTTACTAATGTAAAGTATATGCCAGATTGATTTAATTAGTTTACTCAATATATTAAGCCTAGATTGGCAACAGAAAAACAGGTTTCGAAAAGTTTATAGTTAAACCACCCAAGTGGATATGGACAATGTCCACGTGGTGCCAAAGATTGATGGTAATGTTTAGACGCTTCAGTCTTCCCTTTAATCCTGACATTTGCTAAATTGCTCAGACCTGGGGCGTCAACGTAATTGGGAAATTAGGAGGAGCCCTGGGAACCCTGGATTTCGCCAGCCAGCTCCAAGAGTTCAAAAGTTTAACTTGCAAAACTCACTGATCTATATATAGATCAGTGGTGGGGTCAATTAAATTTACAGGCCGACGCGCATTCCAGTTATATATAGATCAATGGGCGCTACGCGTAGGCGCCGTATGAGATGGTGATATTTTAGTTTCGTCAATCGTGTTTGACGCCGTATGTACCAGCTGCAGAACTAGAACAAGGAAAATGCTGCCGGTCGTCGTTTATGTCGGCATCGCCGTCGTGTGTGCTGTCATAGCCGTACGCTACCTCTACCCTGTGAGCGCAAAATTTTATTTAGTATCAAAATCAAATAAGCTGTCTTTCAGTTAAACATTTTCGACGTACCCAAGTCAAGACTACTCTCGAGTGCCAAATAAACATATAGCCTATATAGGCCAAAAAAAAAGTAATAATAGTACAGTGCGAAAAAGTCACTAGTATATATGTTTTTTTTAGCGCCGAAGCAATTTTTTACTCGACGTGAAGCAAAGGCGTCCCTAGAAAACTACGCGCATCGATAGTATTTTGTTTTTTTTCTGCTGAATATGCATAAACTTTGGGCGTATTCGCGTTACCACAGATATAGTAACCACATTTTATATCTGCGGAAAACCCTGGAATTTTCTGTTTTTAAATGGACATTAAAGTTTTATTGAATTGAATACGCAATAAGTCAATATTGGCAAATTAATGCCCAAACTCAACATGCCAATACCTTTTGAGAACAGGCCATAACTTCCATGATTACGAAGATATTTGTATATTTTTTTCAGGGTTTACAAACTCATTAAACAGGGTCATAAAATATTCATCACACAGTCAAATCAAATTGTTCTAATTATCTTAATTCAGTGGGTGAATTTGTATTGTTAATCAGTCTTCCTGTGAAAATCCACATGTATAGATAATGTTAGTTTGTGACATTATCTATACAGTTCAGTTGTTGTTAAATAAATAAAGTAAATATTTTAATTAATAAAGAACTTTTCTAAGCATCTAATAGAACTCAATCGATGAAATATCTGTTAACTAGTGATTTGGAATATCTCTTGCACAGTTTTTTCATTTCTTTCAATCATTGAAAAATTACATAATAATTTCATTAAATTCTAGTAACTTAGCACAGACAGGCCCAACAAGTTTAATCAAAATCAATCAATAATTTTGTTATTTCAGACAAAAGAGAATACATACAATATACATTATGTCCATATACTACTTGATATAGTAACAAGAAAATAAAAAAGTGCATACAAAAATATTTAGAAATGTACCATTACTAATAATCATTAATAACATTTGTTTTGAAAACCAAACAGATTGTATTGGCTTTGTAATGAATCCAGTTCACAGAAATGTACATGATGTCATGATTTGGTTAAATCGATCTCGCTGTCCAACTCCAAGAATCAAAGACAAAATTGGATGAAATTTCACAAACTATGGAAACTCCAAAACGGTGTCCACTTAAATAAAAATACACCTGTAATCTTTGTCAGAGTTGTGTCAACACGCTGTACCTGACTGTAATTGATGGAATGCCCAGCATTGTGAAAAAGGCTCACAAGAGTCCTTGTTCGCGCTACTTGGTGGATACTCATTCGGAAGCCAACATGTTTGGGGGTAAGAGTTTTACCCTTTGAGATAGCATGCACAGTGTCTTGGCCAAAACTAAGGGATAGCCTTCTGGTGGTGTCACCAGCATCTTTATCTGTATGTCCCGCCAAACAGGTGGGCCAACCTTGTTCTGACACTACGTCTTCCAGTTCGTCTTTTGTCTCATTCAAAATTTGTACTACTACTTTCGCTGGAACTACCTGGAATAATTGCTGTGGTTCATGGGGCACAAACTCAATTTTCTATGGAGCAGCCTTTGCAACTTATCGTTAAATCGTGTCTTGTGCTGCGTACGTGTAATTGCCAGCATCAACTTTGACAACACAACAGCCCAACATACCTTTCCCAAACATCAAATAAGCTGCATATTTCACCTTTAGTTACTCCTATGGAAACGTTATGTGCAACTTTATCTATACACATATCTTTAGGTTCAGAGCCTTTACAGTCTTTTTCTCACAATCAGCTTTCTTCGTGAACTGGATCTCGATGTAACACTTGAGGTGGTACCTGTCATCAGCAACTACCACATCACTCACCCCGGCTAACCTACACCTCATAATACATGTTTCGCTGCATTGATGACTATTTCAGAAACATTGTTAGCGACAACTTTGTTTTTTTTTTGGAAGAAACCGATTGACAAAAAATGCATCAGTCAGAATCTAATGTTTCCATGTTGCTTCGTAAGGTCTGATTCTTTGAACTTGTTGAAGTTTCCTCATCAACACAAGGTGATTTTTTTAGCCTCAAAGTGTTTCTTTGGTCTGCCCAGATGCAATGAACTAATGAATGTAACATAACAGTTTTTATGATAAACCATTTCGTAATCTTGATATCGTTTACATTCAACCACGGCTTGCAGTACTCTGTCCAGGCCACTGGTGCCAAGTTTTTGAGTGGGGTCTTTAGAAGATTCCTATTAGCAAAGAAGGCATAGGCTCCAGTCAGTAGTTGTGTCAATGCTTCTCTTCCTCAACTGTATGTGTACTGCTGCATCCATGGCTGTAGTTATGTTAGTAGCTTCATTCTAGTTATATTGTACTCTCAAATGTACAATGCGTCACTACAAATGGCCATACCTGTATTAAAACAGAATGACGTGTGTTACTTTGTTTAATTTTATTCCATTCACCAAACAAAAAGCATGTTTGAAGGTACCGTCAGAGATGCAATTGAAACGCCAGGAGATAAGGTGTCTCACAGAATGTGTGTCCATCTATTAATCTTTCAGGGTTGACAAACCACAACTACCACTACCACAGCCGCTTCTGTCCTATTTCATTGGTTTCATTTCGTGGAATATAAAACATTTATATAACGTATATGTGTGTGTGTGTGTGTGTGTGTGTGTGTGTGTGTGTGTGTGTGTGTGTGTGTGTGTGTGTGTGTGTGTGTGTGTGTGTGTGTGTGTGTGTGTGTGTGTGTGTGTGTGTGTGTGTGTGTGTGTGTGTGTGTGTGTGTGTGTGTGTGTGTGTGTGTGTGTGTGTGTGTGTGTGTGTGTGTGTGTGTGTGTGTGTGTGTGTGTGTGTGTGTGTGTGTGTGTGTGTGTGTGTGTGTGAACGCTGGAATTGCATTCAATATCTTGTACGTACACTCACAACATTGTTTGTGATACTGGGTACACCATACAATTAGCTATATTACATAGGATTATGAAACTGACACCGTTGCAGTGGGGTCAGTTACATATAAAACAACAAATCATACAATGACACCATCTCTATATAAATCTGGCAGCAATGAAAAATAAAGGGGTAACGTTATATTTTGGGTTTCATTGAATGCTATTACATTATTTATCGAATCAATTGGTGTTTTTGTGTTTGGAAATGAACTGGCGTTATTTTTTTATAAAAAATAATTTGCACGTATTATGTACGTAAGAAGTTACAGGAACTAGTGGACACCTTTAGTAAAGAAAACAAAATAAAATGTTGATAATATATTTTGGTATATTTTATGTTTTTTTAATGAATGTTGCTATAATATTGATATGAATACTCACTCATGACATAGTCCTCTTGATTCTAGATATTTTGATACCAGATATAGTTATGTAGCTCTATAATCAATAAAGTTACAGCTGATTATGTATACATTGCAAATCGCGCCAAAATCTTAACATCATCGTCGCTAAATAGCTCACTACACAGTAAAAAAATTACAATAGAAAGTGTCACCCGGGCTGGTTGTGACCGGTAAAGGTTACTCTGGCAATGCCCTAAGTGTGTGGGGTATATAAATACAGGTCAAACACGGACAACTATCTAGGCTGTTGTCCTAGGTGTCCTGTTTTAAAGATAGGAATTGTTGTGCATAGCAGCTTTAACCATGTTGTTGTTTGCAGCACTAGACGCATTTTCATTAGTTTTTAATAAAGCGCGTTTACAGAATGAGCTCTAACAATGCCATTGTTGTATCAGAATGACAAAGGCAATTCAACATACAAAGGGGTCATATCAATATGTTTTATTAAAAACAACGAAATAATATTTAATTTGCTCTGGAAAATGAAATTATTAAACAAAAATTAACACGAAACACAGTTTGTAGAACACACTTTCAAAATAACATCTAAGATAATTACATGTACATGCATGCATACATACATACATACATACATACATACAAGCATTTTAAGAAAAAAAATGTTGGTGTGGACACGAAGTTTCGATAATCGTGGGGAAAATATGCATAACCGAGGCAGACTGCTAGAACAGGGTATTGTTTGGAATCATTAATTAGTTTATTAATAATTAATTTCTAATGAATTTTGAGTGATGTGGAACTGGAAATATACTACAAGATGTAATACAATATGATTTCAAGCCATTATTGTTTTTGTTCCCTTTAAATATTATTTTAAAAGTGCCTGTTATTGCCCTAAACATTTTCCATTATCCATTTCGTGCTATGCAGAGCAAATTAAATATTATTTCGTTGTTTTTAATAAAACGTTGATATGACACCTTTGTGTGTTGAATCGCCTTTGTGATTCTGATGCAACAGTAGTATTGTTAGTGCTCAATCTGTAAATGTGCCATATTGAAAACAAATGAAAATGTAGCTAATGCTGCTAATCGCAGCAATTCCAATTATATCTCCTCATAAACGTCTATATTCTAATGAGGGTAGTTTCAGTGCGTTTAGTCTTTTTTCACAGTCATAATTAGTCATACCTGGTAATTCTTTGGTTGGTCATCTTCGGAAGCTTGGTGTTGTTTAGTGTCATACAATATTCAATTGTCCCAACATTGTTTTACCAATAGTCATATGCTTGCATTTGTCAGGATGAAATTCTGTGATGGCCCGTCCAAACGGCAGATCAGACCTGGGGCCGAAGTACTCGGTACTCGTGTACTCGAGTACATTTTTGAAATACACGTGCTCGTAGAAATCATGGTCATGTACTCGTATTCGTGTTCAATGTACCCAGATTCTACGAGTACTTCTGAGTACATTCTCAATATGATATTGTGAAAATTATTTAATTTCTTATTTTATCAAATCATTAACAACTACAACAATAATTTCAAAAAGTATGGTAGCAAATTGTATTACCGGCATATGAATCAAATAAAAAAAATGTCTTGCATGCATCTCAGCTGAGTTATATAGGTTATCTAATTCAGGATCATTAAAAACACTTTCATGATGTCAGTTCTATTGCAATAACCATGATATTAATTGCAATGTAATATTTATTGTTACATTTAGTAAATGTTTTTTAATTTTTACTTAGTATTGATGAGTTTTCACATATTTACACCGTAGATCACTTTTCTGCACATTGAATGCACTGAAGCCACAATGGCTTCACTTCAAGAGGCAGCATCTTTTGATTCTTTCTCAGTCAGAAACCCCTAGTTCATATCCATAGTTGTACTAGTTACCAGTCTAGACCATAATCATTGTGTTTATTTAATTAAGCCAGGAAGTCCAGTAAGCCCATAATGAAAGGGTCATTCATCAGTTAGCCATAAAATGCAACACAAGTTCAACGTAGATTGAAATAGGCCAAATAATGACATTTAGATTCATTAATTAAGGAGCAGGAAATTAGGCAAGCATACACCATGAAAATAAGATACATAAAATAATATCAGCAAGCATGCCGGCCCCCAAAAGGTGTTTACACATAATTAGTAAATAATCAATCAACCAACCGCAATCAAACCCGGAGAGCGAGAGCGTCTTTGACCCGGGGAACCGGGGTCAACAACAAACAGCCATAGACATAAATCATAGTTGATCGTCTATTGGCGGTGGGGTCAAATAGTTTCGTCAATCGTGTTTGACGCCATATGTACCAGCTGTAGAACTAGAGCAAGGAGAATGCTGCCGCTCGTCGTTTATGTCGGCATCTCCGTCGTGTGTGCTGTCATAGCTGTACGCTACCTCTACCCTGTGAGTGCGAATTTTTATTCAGTATCAAAGTCAAATAAGCTGTCTTACAGTTAACTAAACATTTTCGATGTACCCATTTGATTTGGTAGGCGTTGCCGGCGTAGGCGTAGCCCGTAGGGCCACAGTCCAGACTACTCTCGAGTGCCAAATAAAGGTATAGCCTATAGGCCAAATAAAAGTATATGGTGGCAAATCGGTCAAATTTAATAATAGTATATTGCCGAATAACAGTATAGGGGAGCAATTTTTTCAAAACAAATAATAGTAATCCCAACACGCTGTACCTGACTGTAATTGATGGAATGCCCAGCATTGTGAAAAAGACTCACAAGAGTCCTTGGTCGCGCTACTTGGTGGATACTCATTCCGAAGCCAACATGTTTGGGGGTAAGAGTTTTACCCTTTGAGATAGCATGCACAGTGTCTTGGCCAAAACTAAGGGATAGCCTTCTGGTGGTGTCAACAGCATCTTCATATGTGTGTCCCGACAAACAGGTGTGCCAACCTTGTTCTGACACTATGCCTTCCAGTTCGTCTTTTGTCTCATTCAAAGTTTGTACTGCCACTTTCGCTGGAACTACCTGGAATAATAGATGTGGTTAATGTGGCACAAACTCAATTTTCCATGGAGCAGCCTTTGCAACTGTCGTGTCTTGTGCTGCGTGTAACTGCCAGCATCAACTTTGACAACACAACAGCCCAACAAACCTTTCCCAAACATCCAATAAGCTGCATATTTCACCTTTAGTTACTCCTATGGAAACGTTATGTGCTACTTAACCCATACACATATGTTCAGAGCCTTTACAAATCTTTTTCTCACAATCAGCTTTCCTCGTGAAGTGGATCTGGATGTAACACTTGAGGTGGTACCTGGCATCAGCAACTACCGCATCACTCACACCGGCTAAACTACACCTCATAATACAGTCATGTTTCGTTGCATTGATGACTCTATCAGAAACATTCCTAGCGACAACTCTAGTTTTTTTTTGGAAGAAACCGATTGACAAAAAATGCATAAGTCAGAATCTAATGTTTCCATGTTGCTTCGCAAGGTCTGATTCTTTGAGCTTGTTGAAGCTTCCTCATCAGCACAAGGTGATTGTTTAGCCTCAAAGTTTTTCTTCGGTCTGCCCAGATGCAATGAACTAGTGAATGTAACCTAACAGTTTTTATGATAAACCATTTCTTAATCTTGATATTGTTTACGTTCAACCATGGCTTGCTGTACTCTGTCCAGGCCACTGGTGCCAAGTTTTTGAGTGGGATCTTTACAAGATTCCTACTGGCAAAGAAGGCATAGGCTCCAGTCAGTCGTTGTGTCAATGCTTCTCTTCCTCAACTGTATGTGTACTGCTGCATCCATGGCTGTAGTTATGTTAGTAGCTTCATTCTAGTTATATTGTACTTTCAAATGTACAATGCGTCACTACAAATGGCCATACCTGTATTAAAACAGAATGACGTGTGTTACTTTGTTTAATTTTATTCCATTCATCAAACACAACGCTAAAAGCCGCTTCTGTCCTATTTCATTGGTTTCATTACGTGGAATATAAAGCTTTTATATAACGTATTGATTTATATAACATATTAATTAATATATATATATATATATATATATATATATATATATATATATATATATATATATATATATATATATATATATATATATATATATATATATATATATATATAAACGCTGGAATTGCATTCGATATCTTGTACGTACACTGGCGAAACGTAGATGCTTACTTCTGAAATGGGCCTTGGTTACATCTACATATACACTCACAACATTGCTTGTGATAGTGGGTACACCATACAATTAGCTATATTTCAAAGGATTATGAAACTGACACCGTTGCAGTGGGGTCAGTTACATATAAAACAAGAAATCATACAATGACACCATCTCTATATAAATCTGGCAGCAATTAAAAATAAAGGGGTAACGTTATATTTTGGGTTGTCATGGAATGCTATTACATTATTTATCGAATCAGTTGGTGTTATTGTGTTTGGAAATGAACTGGCGTTATTTTTTTTTATAAATAATTTGCATGTATCATGTACGTAAGAAGTTACAGGAACTATTGTACACCTTTAGTACAGAAACCAAAATAAAATGTTGATAATATATTTTGGTACATTTTTAAAAATTAATATTGCTATAATATTGATATGATTACTCACCCATGACATAGTCATCCTGATTCTAGATATTTTGATACCAGATATATTTATGTAGCTCTATAATCAATAAAGTTAGAAAGTGTCATCCGGGCTGGTTATGACCGGTAAAGGTTACTCTGGCAATGCCCTAAGTGCATAATTCACATAAGGACGTAAACAATGTAATTAAAGCGTTGCTGGGGTCCAAGGGTTACTACCAAAATACCCAGTGTGAGGTATATAAATACAGGTCAAACACGGACAACTATCTAGGCTGTTGTCCTAGGTGTCCTGTTTTAAAGATCGGAATTGTTGTGCATAGCAGCTTTAGCCATGTTTTTGTTTGCAGTACTAGACGCATTTTCATTTGTTTTCAATAAAGCGCGTTTACAGAATGAGCTCTAACAATACCACTGTTGTATCAGAACGACAAAGGCAATTCAACATACAAAGGGATCATATCAATATGTTTTATTAAAAACAGCGAAATAATATTTAATTTGCTCTGGAAAATGGAATTATTAAAAAAAAATAACACGAAACATATTTTTTGTAGAAATCACTTTCCAAATAACATCTAAGATAATTACATGTACATGCATGCATACATACATACATACATACATACATGCATTTGAAAAATAAATTGTTGGTGTGGACACGAAGTTTCGATAATCGTGGGGAAAATATGCATAATCGAGGCAGACTGCTAGAACAGAGCATTGTTTGGAATTATTAATTAATTTCTAATGAATTTTTAGTGATGTGGAACTGGAAATATACTACAAGATGTAATACAATATGATTTCGAGCCATTATTGTTTTTGTTACCTTTAAATATTATTTTAAAAGTGCCTGTTATTGCTCTAAACATTTTCCGTTATCCATTTCGTGCTATGCAGAGCCAATTAAATATTATTTCGTTGTTTTTAATAAAACGTTGATATGACACCTTTTTGTGTTGAATCGCCTTTGTGATTCTGATGCAACAGTAGTATTGTTAGTGCTCATTCTGTAAATGTGCCATATTGAAAACAAATGAAAATGCAGCTAATGCTGCTATTTGCAGCAATTCCAATTATATCTCCTCATAAACGTTTATATTCTAATGAGGGTAGTTTCAGTGCGTTTAGTCTTTTTTCACAGTCATAAGTTAGTCATACCTGGTAATTCTTTGGTTGGTCATCTTCGGATGCTTGGTGTTGTTTAGTGTCATACAATGTTCAATTGTCCCAACATTGTTTTACCAATAGTCATATGTTTGCATTTGTCAGGATGAAATACTGTGATGGCCCGTCCAAACGGCAGGTCAGACCTGGGGCCGAAGACGTACTCGGTACTCGTGTACTCGAGTACATTTGTGAAATACACGTGCTCGTAGAAATCATGGTCATGTACTCGTACTCGTGTTCAATGTACCCTGATTCTACGAGTACTTCTGAGTACATTCTCAATATGATATTGTGAAAGTTATTTAATTTCTTATTTTATCAAATCATTAACAACTACAACAATAATTTCAAAAAGTATGGTAGCAAATTGTATTACCGGCATATGAATCAAATAAAAAAAATTTCTTGCATGCATCTCAGCTGAGTTATATAGGTTATCTAATTCAGGATCATTAAAAACACTTTCATGATGTCAGTTCTATTGCAATAACCATGATATTAATTGCAATGTAATATTTATTGTTACATTTAATAGATGTTTTTTAATTTTTACTTAGTATTGATGAGTTTTCACATATTTACACCGTAGATCACTTTTCTGCACATTGAATGCACTGAAGCCACAAAGGCTTCACTTCCAGAGGCAGCATCTTTTGATTCTTTCTCAGTCAGAAACCCCTAGTTCATATCCATAGTTGTACTAGTTACCAGTCCAGACCATAATCCTTGTGTTTGTTTAATTAAGCCAGGAAGTCCAGTAAGCCCACAATGAAAGGGTCATTCATCAGTTAGCCATAAAATGCAACACAAGTCCAACGTAGATTGAAATAGGCCAAATAATGACATTTAGATTTATTAATTAAGGAGCAGGAAATTAGGCAAGCATACACCATGAAAATAAGATACATAAAAATAATATCAGCAAGCATGCCGGCCCCCAAAAGGTGTTTACACATAATTAGTAAATAATCAATCAACCAACCGCAATCAAACCCGGAGAGCGAGAGCGTCTTTGACCCGGGGAACCGGGGTCACCAACAAACAGCCATAGACATAAATCATAGTTGATCGTCTATTGGCGGTGGGGTCAAATAGTTTCGTCAATCGTGTTTGACGCCATATGTACCAGCTGCAGAACTAGAACAAGGAAAATGCTGCCGCTCGTCGTTTATGTCGGCATCGCCGTCGTGTGTGCTGTCATAGCTGTACGCTACCTCTACCCTGTGAGTGCGAATTTTTATTCAGTATCAAAGTCAAATAAGCTTACAGTTAATTAAACATTTTCGACGTACCCATTTGATTTGGTAGGCGTTGCCGGCGTAGGCGTAGCCCGTAGCCGTAGGGCCATAGTCCAGACTACTCTCGAGTGCCAAATAAAGGTATAGCCTATAGGCCAAATAAAAGTATAGGGTGGCAAATCGGTCAAATTTAATAATAGTATATTGCCGAATAACAGTATAGGGGAGCACATTTTTCAAAACAAATAATAGTAATAGTATAGTGCAGAATAACAGTATAGGGAGCAAATTGTTTAAAACAAATAATAGTACAGTGCGAAAAAGTCACTAGTATATTTGTCTTTTTTAGCGCCGAAGCAATTTTTTTACAAGCCAAGGTGTCCCTAGAAAACTACGCGGATCGCTAGTATTTTCGGTTTTTTTTCTGCTGAATATGCATAAACTTTGTGCGTATTCGCGTTACCGCAGAGATAGTAACCACATTTTATATCTGCGGAAAACCCTGGAATTTTTCTGTTTTTAAATGGACATAAAATTTAAGTTTTATTGAATTGAATACGCAATAAGTCAATATTGGCAAATTAATGCCCAAACTCAACATGCCAACACCTTTTGAGAACAGGCCATAACTTCCATGATTATAAGGATATTTGCATAATCTTTTCAAGGTTTACAAACTTATTAAACAGGGTCATAAAATACATCACACAATCATATCATTGACTTGGTCTAATTATCTTAATTCAGTGGGTGAATCTTTATTTCGTGCTATGCAGAGCAAATTAAATATTATTTCGTTGTTTTTAATAAAACGTTGATATGACACCTTTGTGCGTTCAATCACCTTTCTCACAATCAGCTTTCCTCGTGAAGTGGATCTGGATGTAACACTTGAGGTGGTACCTGGCATCAGCAACTACCGCATCACTCACGCCGGCTAAACTACACCTCATAATACAGTCATGTTTCGTTGCATTGATGACTCTATCAGAAACATTCCTAGCGACAACTCTAGTTTTTTTTGGAAGAAACCGATTGACAAAAAATGCATAAGTCAGAATCTACTGTTTCCATGTTGCTTCGCAAGGTCTGATTCTTTGAGCTTGTTGAAGCTTCCTCATCAGCACAAGGTGATCGTTTAGCCTCAAAGTTTTTCTTCAGTCTGCCCAGATGCAATGAACTAGTGAATGTAACATAACAGTTTTTATGATAAACCTTTTCGTAATCTTGATATTGTTTACGTTCAACCACGGCTTGCTGTACTCTGTCCAGGCCATTGGTGCCAAGTTTTTGAGTCGGATCTTTACAAGATTCCTACCTGCAAAGGAGGCATAGGCTCCAGTCAGTAGTTGTGTCAATGCTTCTCTTCCTCAACTGTATGTGTACTGCTGCATCCATGGCTGTAGTTATGTTAGTAGCTTCATTATAGTTATATTGTACTCTCAAATGTACAGTGCGTCACTACAAATGGCCAAGCAGCTAAAAACTGTCAACACGAAACACAGTAGAATACATTTTCAAAATAATATCTAAGATAATTACATGTACATGCATGCATACATACATACATACGTACATACATACATGCATTAAAAAAAAATGTCGGTGTGGACACAAAGTTTTGATAATCGTGGGGAAAATATGCATAATCGAGGCGGACTGCTAGAGCAGGATATTGTTTGAAATTATCAATTAATTTATTAATAATTAATTTCTAATGAATTTTTAGTGATGTGGAACTGGAAGTATACTACAAGATGTAATACAATATGATTTCAAGCCATTATTGTTTTTGTTCCCTTTAAATATTATTTTAAAAGTACCTGTTATTGCTCTAAACATTTTCCATTATCCATTTCGTGCTATGCAGAGCAAATTAAATATTATTTCGTTGTTTTTAATAAAACGTTGATATGACACCTTTGTGTGTTGAATCGCCTTTGTGATTCTGATGCAACAGTAGTATTGTTAGTGCTCATTCTGTAAATGTGCCATATTGAAAACAAATGAAAATGCGGCTAATGCTGCTATTCGCAGCAATTCCAATTATATCTCCTCATAAACGTCTATATTCTAATGAGGGTAGTTTCAGTGCATTTAGTCTTTTCACAGTCATAAGTTAGTCATACCTGGTAATTCTTTGGTTGGTCATCTTCGGAAGCTTGGTGTTGTTTAGTGTCATACAATATTCAATTGTCCCAACATTGTTTTATCAATAGTCATGTTTGCATTTGTCAGGATGAAATACTGTGATGGCCCGTCCAAACGGCAGGTCAGACCTGGGGCCGAAGTACTCGGTACTCGAGTACATTTTTGAAATACACGTGCTCGTAGAAATCATGGTCATGTATTCGTACTCGTGTTCAATGTACTCATATTCTACGAGTACATCTGAGTACATTCTCAATATGATATTGTGAAAGTTATTTAATTTCTTATTTTATCAAATCATTAACAACTACAACAATAATTTCAAAAAGTATGGTAGCAAATTGTATTACCGGCATATGAATCAAATAAAAAAAATTTCTTGCATGCATCTCAGCTGAGTTATATAGGTTATCTAATTCAGGATCATTAAAAACACTTTTATGATGTCAGTTCTATTGCAATAACCATGATATTAATTGCAATGTAATATTTATTGTTACATTTAGTAGATGTTGTTTAATTTTTACTTATTTAGTATTGAAGAGTTTTCACATGTTTACACCGTAGATAACTTTTCTGCACATTTAATGCACCGAAGCCACAAAGGCTTCACTTCAAGAGGCAGCATCTTTGGTTCTTTCCCAGTCAGAAACCCCTAGTTCGTATCCATAGTTGTACTAGTTACCAGTCCAGACCATAATCCTTGTGTTTGTTCCATTAAGCCAGGAAGTCCAGTAAGCCCATCATGAAAGTTAGCCATAAAATACAACACAAGTCCAGCGTAGATTGAAATAGGCCAAAGAATGACATTTAGATTTATTGATTAAGGAGCAGGAAATTAGGCAAGCATACACCATGAAAATAAGATACATAAAATAATCTCAGCAAGCATGCCGGCCCCCAAAAGGTGTTTACACATAATTAGTAAATTATCAATCAACCAACCGCAATCAAACCCGGAGAGCGAAAGCGTCTTTGACCCGGGGAACCGAGGTCACCAACAAACAGCCATAGCTGTCTTGTTTTACTAACTGGTGTTCTATTTATGTCTATGTCCTTTGACTACTAGTAGGGTCAAAAGGTGAAATATTGATAGTTAATCATGGCTTGATTGCCTCTACAAATATGTCTAGTAAAGTAAACATTTGGGACTGGCTACTTCCAGCCAAGTGAACTGATGGGGGCTATTAGATTTATGCAAAAGGCTACATTCATGCAACAAATATGCATCTGTAACATTTGCATTCTGTATGTATTATATAGTAGTAATACGTACTGTGTAATGTGTGTGCTGTGTATGCAATAATATGCATTGCTATTATATGAATTAAATGTCTCTATTAAAAGAATGCACATTATTAAAATTATACCATTGGAAGTCCCATTGTTGAAAAGAGGTTAAACTACATTCCAATATATAAAGCACTGGAGTCATTTATAATTCCATCATTGCTTCCAATAACAAGATGTCAATTTGCAACTATGTAATACTAAAGATATAATGTTAAACATTCATTAACCGGAAATACAATTTATAATAAATTTGTATTAATATTAAATTTTTAATCTTGGTTTTGTATTAATATTTTTATTAGGTCCAGGCCCAGCCAGCTTGGCCCGCTCACACCAGGCCCGACCCAAGCCCGATGTGTTTAATATTTTTTTCAGCCCAGGCCCACAATATGTAGGCCATGACCCAGCCAGTCTCGGCCTGCAACATTTTGTAGAGACCCAGCCGCGAGCTCGCAGGCCGGTCCGGGCTTTGGGTCCAAGCCTTGCCCGGCCTGCAGCTCATGGTGGACACTAAATTTTTATTTATAGACACATGAACAACTAAGCTAATCAAGTAGGAGAGCTTAGCTGTGATCAATGCAGATTGACAATACTAGGTACGTGTAGGATTTTTTGAGACTGTGGCTTGAGGTAATATATACTTTTTGTGTTGTAGAGCCATCAACTATAAATAGTGTTAAGAGTTTTATCAAGTCAGGCATATGCAGGGTTGTTTGATTTAAATCATGATTTAAATCGCTCCAAAAAAATCGTTGATTGATGATTTTTTTTACTTCCGTTTTTTTTATCGCTGATTTATATGAATTTAACACAAATAATTGTTTGCTAGCATCGAGATCAACAAAGTTTTGTGTGTTTTTTAATACAAAAGCACAAAGTGCGCACACTTGTGTAGCAGTATTGGCACCAGATAGCCTGATAGTCAAATATTTTATGACATGGTGTATACCAGATGAAAAAAAATTAAATAAATATAAAAATCCGATTTAAATAAAAAAATTTTATTAAATTTTTTTTTTTTAAATCATGATTTTTTTTCATCCCTGGGCATATGGTGCTAATCTAGTTGAGTCATCATTGATTATGATGGCTTGCTTCAATTCATGTCATTTAAAAAAAAATTTCCAAGCCATTTGTAACTTACCTTGCAAATTTTGGCAGCATATCAACTAGTAGAAACCTTGTAAGTAGGGTACTGTTGACAGAGTCAGGCCATTGGAGTTGTTAACCCTGGTCAAGTTTTAAAGGTGGAAACTTGCATAAAAAATGTAAAATTTGATAAAAGTAATGTTCTGGCCCATAGAATAATTAAAATACATTTTATTATTTTAGTTACATTGCAAAATTTTACTTACAAGCTTTAACATTAATAACAACATTAAATCGCAAGTATTGATATTTTAGGTTCTTCTTTTGTTCACTACATGTTGTTCACTTCTTGTTTTTCACTCTATGCTGTTCACCCCATGTTGTTCACTCCATGTTGTTCACTCCTTGTTGTTCACTCCATGTTGTTCCCTCCATGTTGTTCAATTCATGTTGCTTCTGGGCAGTTCCACGGTGTCGGACGTACATATTTACACTTGAGTCATGCACTGCATGCTGGGATAGAAAGTACCACAACTTTTTACTGCCATATACTACAGGAACCAACTATGACATCATTGTCATATATAAACTTCCTTCCATCCAATAGTCATTCTAGACATACAATGAAAAACATGCATGGTGTCGGACGTACTCACACGAACCTGAATTTTCTACCTGAGTAAGGTCATGTCCAATTCTCTACGATGTGTGAGGAATATTTGAAATGTTATGTTATATGCTGATAGGCCAGGAGTTCATCTCTTGACTAGATCCAATAAAATGTTGTGTCTGTGGTACACTGAAGAAATAGAGAATAATTTGTTTGGTGTCGGACGTGCATTTTTTGGTGTTAGACGTATCCGTGTGAAATACAACATAACAACTAGATAAAATGATGCTTACATTTTGTAAATAAGGTACTCACAATGACAAAACATACTTTTGAGCTAGATTGAATCTTCTACATAAATGCTTACACTTAAAAGCCAAACTATTGATGCTGTCTACTGTCCAGACAATGAGGAAGACCTTAAATAAATTGCATCAGAACAAATGGCCAAGACTGCCAACAACAGTTGGTGCATCAATCAACATTCACCTTGATTGCACTTGTCAAGTAAACAAAATCTGTGACCTCACCATGGAAATCTGCCCCTTCAAACTGCGCAACCACCCAATCACCTATAACGAGTTTGATGTCCTGATGTACTTCTGTTGTGCATCAACATTTTCTGAAGTAATGGTATCAGTACTATAATCCAAAGAGTTGTCACATACTCACTGTTACTTCCGTTAAGTCCAGTGAATCAGATTTTTCGGTAATCAGCAAGTACTTATTGCCTCGTGCTTATATGCAGTGCAACTGGTGAGTATTGACTATTGGGAGACAAACTTGAAATTAATGAACACATTAAGCTTGGTGTGCTGTAATTCACCCCAGACAATGGCATAATGATTGTAATATTTGTCCATGCATAGGTAGTATAGAGTGTGGCTTGGGCATAATTTGACAATCCGCACATGGCAAAAGAAAGATGGCCACTGCCCACCAGACTACAGTAAATAAAAATGTAACTTTTTTGGTGTCGGACGTACATGATTAACACTCATTACTAATTTAAATAAAAGTCAGTTTAAAATATACCTAAAATTTTTATATCATGTAAGTTAACTAAGTATAATGTCTGGGATTAAACTCCATAAAAATTAATAAGCCTACTTATAAATTAAAGTAGATATAGTGAAAGTGTTTTAATGGAATTTGTCATAAAATATTTTCGTTATCATTGTCATATCATTAGTTGCATTATAAATGATAACATAACATCTGTTGAAAACGGATTAATGTGGCATCTAAAACTATGGAATATCACCTTTCAAATGATACCACACTTGCCTCATCTGAACCTGTTTCTAAAAATGACATGTTGGTTTACCTGAACGTGGAACTGCCCTTCAGCTGTATAAATGAGTACCTGGCGATAGACTGTGATAGATATGTTAACGAATAGTCTATGCACAGTAATGCAAGGAGTGTGACAAGGGGTGTGACAAGAGACTGAGCCTCCCTGTTGGGGAGTGACAAGTGTAGTGACAAGAACATTACACTGTGACACACAAATATAATAACTGTCCGAAAGGGAAATGCAGGTTAATTGCATTTTAATCAACTGACAAAATAAAGGATACCAACAAAGTGTCACATGCTTTAATATTATAATGCATGGGTTCCACATTATTCAAATGATTAGTCTGAATTTATGGAATGAAAGCAGACGGCAACAACATTGCTGTCAGAGGCAAAGCTGTCACTGTGTCAGAGGCAAAGCCGATACTTTGGCTTCTTTTTTCAAATCTTTCCAACTTTCGATCCTGAAAACGATTACAGCAGTTTCATCCCTGTGTACTTAATTAATTATATCATCGCACACAAGACATTTTACAAATAGTTAAGATGCAGCAATTAAACAGGTGTTTATAAAACCTACAGAGTGGGCGGAGTTTAACGCGTAAACACAAAGTGCATGTGATATCAGACAGCCTAAACAAATAGTTTGGAAGATTGTCACTAGAGGGACAGTGGTGTCTGTTTCTTTAGCGTACTATCTAATGTTGTATATTTATGCAGCCGAGTGGTGAGCTCTAAATGTCAGACATTGCGGAATTGCAATTGATTTTTTTAATTGACTGGAATTGGAATTGACCCTATGTCTGCTAAATGCATCTGGGCATCAAATAAAGTGTATGACAGCAGCAAAGCCTAAATATGTATTCTTTAGGTTTTAGTGGATTAATTTTGTTCTAATGAAGGAAAGAAATCTTTTTTGTTATTTTGAATGTCTAATGAAATACTAATTTAACTACCTTGGTAATAATTCTAACACTGTTTAATTTCACCCGATTTCCATATTGTTAAATGTTTTCTTTTTGTGTAGGGCCCAAAAAAGGTCACAACTGTTCCTGGGCTGGATGCATCGGATAAGCAGTATGTATGATGAACAGTCACAAATTTAAACATTAATGCTGACTACGCAATTACATTTTTCATTCGTCTCATTTCAGATTAAAAAAAATCGAACCCATCTATTGTCGATTACGACATGCTAGCTCATTTGTGAATTTTGTTTGAAGAGACATCAGACTATTGACACTTTCACAAGCTACTTGATCAAACAAACAAAGTCACTTGTTTGTTTCATTTTATGTTACTGTCACACTCTTTACTAGACCAACTGTGCCTACTAAACTATTCACACACTACAGATTTGATACATATACCATTACAATGGGTCAAGCTCAACACAGTGTGATTTATTTCAAGATATGTATTTAATTTTATCAAATAAAACTAAGAGACTGTAATGATCAGTATGTCCAGTTTTGTTATGCTACCTAATGCAATTGTCACAATGTTTCAGTGAAGGAAACCTTCCAGACATTCAGAAAGCTGGAAGTCTGCATGAGTTTCTTATGGTTCTTCACAAGAACTATGGTGACATTGCTTCCTTCTGGTTTGGCCAACAACACACTGTTAGCATTGCCTCGCCACAGCTATTCAAAAAGCACGCCAAGCCTTTTGACCGCCCTCGTAAGTTTCTTTATGGAGCAGCACAACTATTGAAGTTAGCTCTCGTGCAAATTTTTTATTTACTTTTGGTGATACATAAATATGTTCCATCAGTGTATTTTCAGTAACTTTTATAACGGAAGATCCTTGCCAAAAATTATTGTCTTGTCCGCAACAATTTTTTCTATATTAAATGCTATTTGTTATAATTGGTTTCAATTTTTTTCATGCAAATTGAAAGATCCTAAACCTGAATTATTAACACATTACATGTCTTTACTAATCAAAGTAGCGAACAATAGTTATCATACTTCACGTCATAAATACCATGCACAGAATTCCCATGTGGTATTTTTAACATTATTATTAAGACATATTTATTTGTTTCAGCAATTATCTTCCAAATTATGAAGCCCTGTATTGGGTCCAACAGCATCCAATTTTGTAATGGAGAAGAGGGTCGCAAGAGACATACGATGTATGGCCGATGCTTCAATGACAAAGCCATGAGTGCATATTATGACACCTTTTATAAAGTACGTTGTAACACAGTTTTACGCTATTCATAGCTTTTTGTGATCCGTGTAGATCTGAGGATTTACATTACTGTTTAGTATTAATGAATGGTGCCATCTATTAGACTATGCTAGATTTCGTTGGAAATCTGCCTAGCATCAAAACTAGTGGCTGTTTGACCACTGAGTGTGTCATTTTATACCAGTGAGATGAACACAAGAAAATGTAATTAATCATGATTTCTCCATTTGAAGCAAACACATATGAAAACGGGATATGTTGGGGTTCCAAAATCTGGAAAATCTATACAATGTAGCAGGTCTGGAGATAATGATAGCAAAAACTCACCAGGACTATTTGGTTGTCTCTATTTTCACTCCAATCACCAATGGCACTTTTTCTCAGTTTCACTCCAGTGGCAGTTTCAGGGTTATTGTGTACAATTACAGGAACGCACTAATGCAATGTTGTAGCTGGCTGATGGGTTGGTCCAGAAATGGAGGAACGTTCCTGGAGAAGAACACATTGGGCTGTGGGAACAGACGGCTGCCATAGCCATCAAGGCCATGCTTGAGTGCTCCTTTGGAAAGTACTTCAGTGACGACACTGCTGTAAACAACATAAGAAGAAGCTATGATGTGGTATGTCTGTGTGTTTGTTCAAGAAGAAGCTATGATGTGGTATGTCTGTGTGTTTGTTCAAGAAGAAGCTATGATGTGGTATGTATGTGTATTTGCTCAAGAAGAAGCTACGATGTTGTATGTCTGTGTATTTGTTCAAGAAGAAGATATGATGTGGTATGTCTATGTGTTTGTTCAAGAAGAAGCTATGATGTGGTATGTCTGTGTATTTGTTCAAGAAAAAAGCTATGATGTGGTATGTCTATGTGTTTGTTCAAGAAAAAAGCTATGATGTGGTATGTCTATGTGTTTGTTCAAGAAGAAGCTATGATGTGGTATGTCCATGTGTTTGTTCAAGAAGAAGCTATGATGTGGTATGTCTGTGTATTTGTTCAAGAAGAAGCTATGATGTGGTATGTCTATGTATTTGTTCAAGAAGAAGCTATGATGTGGTATGTCTATGTGTTTGTTCAAGAAGAAGCTGTGATGTGGTAAGTCTATGTGTTTGTTCAAGAAGTAGCTAAGATGTGGTATGTCTGTGTATTTGTTCAAGAAGAAACTATGATGTGGTATGTATGTGTATTTGTTCAAGAAGAAGCTATGATGTGGTATGTCTATGTGTTTGTTCAAGAAGAAGCTATGATGTGGTATGGCTGTGTATTTGTTCAAGAAGAAGCTATGATGTGGTATGTATGTGTATTTGCTCAAGAAGAAGCTATGATGCGGTATGTCTGTGTATTTGTTCAAGAAGAAGCTATGATGTGGTATGTCTATGTGTTTGTTCAAGAAGAAGCTATGATGTGGTATGTCTGTGTATTTGTTCAAGAAAAAAGCTATGATGTGGTATGTCTATGTGTTTGTTCAAGAAGAAGCTATGATGTGGTATGTCCATGTGTTTGTTCAAGAAGAAGCTATGATGTGGTATGTCTGTGTATTTGTTCAAGAAGAAGCTATGATGTGGTATGTCTGTGTATTTGTTCAAGAAGAAGCTATGATGTGGTATGTCTATGTGTTTGTTCAAGAAGAAGCTATGATGTGGTATGTCTATGTGTTTTTTCAAGAAGTAGCTAAGATGTGGTATGTCTGTGTATTTGTTCAAGAAGAAGCTATGATGTGGTATGTATGTGTATTTGTTCAAGAAGAAGCTATGATGTGGTATGTCTATGTGTTTGTTCAAGAAGAAGCTATGATGTGGTATGTCTGTGTATTTGTTCAAGAAGAAGCTATGATGCGGTATGTCTATGTGTTTGTTCAAGAAGAAGCTATGATGTGGTATGTCTATGTGTTTGTTCAAGAAGAAGCTATGATGCGGTATGGCTGTGTATTTGTTCAAGAAGC
>BSQZ01000130.1:380000-510000 GCA_033239005.1 Lamellibrachia satsuma | reverse complement strand
CAGCCAAGTTGCATTTACTGCACGAAAACTTTTCGTTCACATATCTCTCTATTGTCAGGTACTCATCTATATAGCTGAATGAACTGATGCAATGTGGAGTGAACAAAATTGTCCAAGCTTTGAAACAGCACCAAAAAAAGAGGATTCAAACCCGGTTTCTCTTGATTGAGAGACTGATATTCTAACTACAATGGCTCCGCGCCCTATGAGGTGAAATGGGGACAGACCTCCATAGTTGAATTATGCTGTTGTATTTACCACATTCATAATAATCTTATGATACTTATCACATAATATTCTGCAGTTTTCTAAGGTTGCACGCCTTGTTCTGTGCTTTAGTGATGACCTGGGGCTTGTATTTCCTCGCGACCCGCCCGGACGTTCAGCTGAAACTATTCAACGAGATTCAACACGTTGTTGGCTGCAACGAAGCTGGTGAACAGCTCAAGGTCACCCCAGAAAACATCAACAAACTTGTGTATGTATAATTGTTGTGTATGAATACAATTATGTGAAGTGTAATCTCCAGTGAGTATAAAATGTATCGCTTAGGTTATGTTTGCACTGATAATTGAATCTAGGTGGTCTACTTGTATGTAAGCAAATGGGATGGATTTTTACTGAAGTTTTTACGTTTATCCCTTGACCAGGATTTTAAAATATTTTTTTCCTAATTTTTATTTTGACAATTGTACATAGAATATTACTTCCGCAGTCTTCACCAGCCTTGTCTGTCTTTTTCTGTGCATTGCAGCGTCGGTAGGCTTTGTTTGGTCCATTCACGAGATTTTTAAATGGTGAGCCAGCATAAATGTCTCGCTTCTGCAGGTAGTTGCAATGTCGCGTTTTTAATTTTTTAATCTTCTATTTTATGTTATTTATTTATTTTTTATATATATTTTTTAAACTTTGCAATCTATTATGCTACTCTCGTTTGTTTTTAACTGTTTTTAGTATTACGATTGTGATATGTAATGTTTAGTTCCGTGTGTTTTTGGGTGCATGCGTGTATGTTTGTGCTGACGCCACAACACTACGAATTCCTTGTACTTGCTACTTGGTAATAAAACATATCTTATCTTATCTTATGTTATCCAGCCAGTTTTTTTCTGGCGGCCCCATCTCTCTTCCCAGGTTGCTTTGCAGGATGCTTTTTTGAAATGTTGTTGTGTGGTGATGTGGCCAAACCAGAAGACCTTACATTGTTTCACCGTTGACAACAAGTGTGACATGTCTGTCTTCGAATTAGGCTCTTCCGGAGCAGTTTAGCGATACCAGTAGCCTTTGACTTCGATTATATATTTACTTAATGACCGAACCATGAAAACGACCACATAGAGCCACCAAACCTCTCGTATATCTACCATAGGCATACACATGTGACATGGTCAAAACATTACTCTTCCTTCCATATAAAGATAAAAATTTACAAAAACGAAAACTCGCCATCTCCTGTGCCTAGCTTTGCGGAGCCAGGCATGAAACAAGAAGAGTAAAGTTTGACCACATGACACGTGTAAATTATGCTTCATGTGCTCGGTAACCAATCGTTTGGGCCGCGATCACTGCCCGTTGTGCTCTGAGTCTCCAAAGAATGCTGTCCGAATTCACCAGGCCGCTTCGATCTGACATGTACTGTGGTCGTTGATGCCCGTGTTTCTGCCTGTGTTCTATGGATTGATGAATCAACAACATCATCTTTCAAAGAGATTTAAGCTCCAGGATAACCCAGGGTGTCATCTTCTGTGGTTCGGATCACGGTCGAAACAAGTTTTCTCGAAGCGAGCAAAGCCGTGTTTCGTCGGCTTGAAGTTTGCTTTTTTAAACAAAGTTAGCTCCATAGGGAACTTACACCAACTACACGTTGCTCTATTCTTACTATTGTTTGCATTACAATCGAATGCTGCACAATAAACCATTCTGAATCTCGCTTCTAAATGATCACTGTCAATGGAATGATGAATGGAAAGTCCCAATCTCATAGCACTTCCTTGTCATTAGTGACGTCATGTTGAAGCTTGCCAATAATTGCGGCAAAAATATGCATACCTGAGGTAAGTCAGTAGAGCAGAGTATTAATTATAATTATTAATTAATTGACTTCTAATGAATTTGTCAGTGTTGTGGAAATATACTACAAGATGTAATATAATATGATTTCAAGCAATCGTTGTTTTTATTCCCTTTAAGCAGCTCTGCTGGAACGTTGTCAGCACCTGGCGATTTCTCTTTTTTCAATGTGTCAAATCTCATGTTGTATGTTTCATTATGTAAAAATCTGATCTATAAATCAAAGTGTGTGTATGTGTGTTGTGCGTGTGTTTGTCTGTTGTGCAGTATGCACGGCCCATTTGTGGACCGATCCATGAAACTTTGTAAGGTGACACAGAGGGCTCTTCTGACGTACATGGGCTGGGGTCGGATGTGGAACCAGCCCCATGGGGCCCACGGGGATGGGGGTCAACAATTCAAAAGGGCTGTAGCGAAAGTCGCAACCATGGAATTATTTATTCTTCCATGTCATCGTAAAGATAGCAGTTATGCCTACACATTTGCCGCTGGATGTATGCTGACATTTTGAATACTTTTCAAATGTTTGTCTGTACTCCATCTAGGTGTATATGGATAGAAGGGTCAATACATAGCATAACAAACAATAGCTACATTATAGTAACATTGTATCTACACAGAGCCACTGCTTTGTGAAAAACTACATGGTAGTAACAAAAGACCACTGAGCTACATAATAACGTAGATCAGTGGAAAACACCTATGACTGCCTTTTCTTCCCGTGTAACACTGGGTAGCTCTGCTAGTACAATATAAAACTAACTATACATCACCCTTCCATTGTTGATATTTCCCGTGAGTGTTGTATTGGATTGGTTTGGTTGTCTTCAGCTATATGCGCCAAGTACTGGACGAAACACTGAGGTGTTCCGCATCTGGGACATATTCAGCTCGGTACGAGGATGTCGAATCTGAGCTGGGGGGACATCACATTCCAGCAGGGGTGAGTACAGTTGGTAGAACAACCCTAGGGTGACCATGGCATAACTATATGTCCGCTGCTGTCCTAGTCTACCAAATGTTGCATTTAAAAATTTGGGGTTGTTTGGATTATCAGATGTTGCAATAAAAAGAGCTTCAAGATAATGTGTACCATATTCGACTTATTAAGTGTATATGCCCTAATTAGCGTGCGCTCCATTTTGTAATCAGCAGATCCATTATTATAATAATTTGACTAGTGCGGAGCAATTGAAAATTGTTGCGTTAAACAGTTGTCAGCAATTTTAGTTATTCTACAACAGTCACCAAATGACACCACTAGTGTTAAACAATGTAGTCTGGAAATTTTGGTGAACGCTTATAAGAACAGTTACCTTGACGTTTTTCCATGGCCAAACTTTTTTCAATTGTACTGCACTCTTATTAGGTTGAATACGGTAACTTAGCAATGTGCAATAATTAAGTCAATCACAATTGTACTTTATGCTTATTAGGTCGAATACGGTAACTTAACATTGTGCAATAATTATGTCAATCACAATTGATGGCTTCCAAGCTTCCTGCAGATATTCTCAAAATGCACAAACTCCAATAAAGTTCACCTTATAAAAAACATACTGTATAACGAGTGATGTCCCTTGCCATGGGTTGAGAACATGAATGGTTGAGTCCATCTCCCTAATGATTTGCACACTGTAGAATAATTGACTCTGATCGTAAGTATGGTTTGCCGACATTGTTATGTGATAGATAGACCTGGACAATAAATAACATATGGAGGATAGATTACTGTACACTGTATGCTAAGTGTAACAGTATTCACAGTTCACTCTCTGCTCACAGCAGCTTAATTATGGCTCCTTATGAGACTCCAAAACCTCTATTGGACACAACAACTGACGAGGTTCTACAAAGAGTATGACAACAAAGACAATTACTGGAAATGATAAGACAATTATTGGAAATGATAAGACAAAGACAATTACTTGGAAATGATAAGACAAAGAAATTACTGGAAATGATAAGACAAAGACAATTAATGGAAATAATAAGACAAAGACAGTTGCAATTTTTTGAAGAATGTATTGTTATATTGAGAAACAGCCAGATTGAAAACACGTTATTAAAAAAAATCGAAGGAGTGGCAAATAATAAAATTATTAATTGTTTAAATATGACTCCTTGCATTACCCAGGCAAGTTTTGATAGTGCAATGCCAATGGCAATGACATCATGCCCCCAAAATCATGTACAACTACTGGTTTCTTAAAGCATTCATATAGTATTAGGGAACTTATGTGGACATTTAACATTGAATTTTTTATATTTATTTAGGCATCTCTACATAATTTCACCCCCACACATATGAAATTGATGGAGAACAGACATACAGAGTCACAAACTACTTTATAGCAAAGATGTGTGATAATACATTTATTGTTTGTAGAAGGTTTTAAGCATTAAGGATTGCGAATGAGGTGCATCTTCACAACTAAGAACTCTTGTTGCAGACTCCTGTGATCCACGCCCTTAAGGTCGTCCTTCAAAACCAGAACCTCTACCCTGACCCAACCACGTAAGGGTGTTATATGCTTGTCGACATACAGTGATTGTTTGATGCATAGTGCAATGGTTCACCATCATGTTGTGCCATCTTCTCACAGAAGGTCGGCTGTCATGGATCACTGCTCATGTCTGCTCTGTGCTATTCTTATCAGATCTTTATACTTCAAGTTTGGATTTAGGATTGGCGGAAATCAAAGTGACTTGCTCGTGACAAAAGCTCAGCTGCTTTCAATAGGATTGATCATTTAGTCTTCTCACAATGCTCTTCGGTGGTTCAAATCATATTTTTTTCAGACAGACACCAAAGCATTAATATATCTGGCACATTATCCTGCCCACAACACCTTCCATTCGGAGTGCCGCAAGGATTCGTCCTTAGCCCTGTTCTGTTTAGTTTATATACTGCGTCTCTTAGCCCAGTCATTACTGATCATAATCTCAGTCATCACCTGTATGCTGATGACGCACAGGTTTACATATCACTTTCACAATCAAATGCACAAGAATTTGTTTCGACATTTAGTGTATGTATTACTGATATCTTGTTTTGAATGGAATCAAATAGGCCATAGCTTAATCCAGATAAAACATACCTTATTATTATTATTGGCACTAAGCAACAACGAAATAGAGTCATCAACCATTCTCCAGTTAAACTGCTTGGCAGTGATACCCCACTGATACGTTCCCATCAGATACTGTTTGTAATTTGGGTGTTGTCTTTGATAGTGACTTCAACTTTCGCCAGCATATTTCTCAAGTATGTAAATCCTGTTCCTATCATATACGTGCTCTCCGTCGAATTTGGCGTCACACATCTATGTCTACTGCTAAAATAATATCAACGGCATTAATTAGTAGCCGCCATGACTAATGTAATTCACTACTAAATTTCTAAAAGAGACTTAGCTAAACTCCAACGAGTACAAAATTATCTGGCACGTGTGGTACTCAGTGCGCCTCGGTTTTCACCATCACTACCATTACTTAAACAGTTACACTGGTTTCCTGTTTCTTATCTTAATTAAGGATAAGCTATACACTTTTATATATCGTGCTCTATCTACACAACAACCACCCTACTTGGCTAGACACCTGCATCTTTCAAATATCCCTAGGCAGCTCAAATAATCAATTTCACAACTTATTGTGCCTAAAATAAAATTTTACTTGGGCAAACGTGCTTTCTCTGTCGCTGCACCTAGGGTCTGGAATGAACTCCCCATCACATTAAAAACATCTGAAACTATATCATCTTCCGAAAAAACACATATTTATTCCAAATTGCATTTCCACCATAAATCTTCGGTTGTCCCTCATTCTGATAATGACTTTTGCACGTCCCTGTTCATGATTATGCTTAATGATTCTGTTTTGTTGTGCCTTGGAGCTCAGGTTCCTGAGGATATACTCCACAGAAGTTAGTTAGTATACATTATTATTATCATAAATGTAGGGTGGAACATAAGCATAACACAGAACTGTGGATATTAATTGAGAATCCAATTGGAATCCCATTTAATTAATAAGATAAAAACAATACAATAAATACAGAATGGCGTATAGTAATACATCACACCTCATAGGTAGTTACAAGCATTGTCAGCTCACCCACTTGGCAGTGCAGATCCTGTATCAGGGCGTAATCACGATTTGACAGATCGACGAAGATTCACAGTTCCGTGAATTCACATGAGAATATACCGGGATGTGTTCCTACGGTACCTCAACCTCAATCATATAAGGTCGGCTTGCCCACCACCAAACAGTCGCACGTGATGTCAGCAGAAGTGTCGGCGGTCACACGAAGCAGTGTCGTAGTGTGATGTGGGAGCAACACACTCATAAATCGCACGGAGTGGCAGCAAATGTGGTGGCAGGAAATGTGGTGGCATATCAATCACATGGAATGAAGGCAAACAGGAAGACGTTACGCGGATCAATCGAACTAGATGGTAGCAGACATGACGATGTCACACGTGTGCAGTCAGGCATGATAGCAGCAACGGAGAATTTGTCACGCATGGTATTGTTGAACAATAATACAATAAATGTGAACTCACCCATGCGTGGTTCAGGCCCAGACAACGTGTAAGTGGCGACGAATACCAATGGCGCTAGAAGTTCCGTCAAGTGAAGTCAGGTGGACATTAAGATATCTCGACGGAGAAGAATGTTGACTTGTATACGTTGTCGAAGACTTTCAAAGATGTGATGAAGAGTGGTTAACTCTTGTAGATGCAATCACAACCCATGTACATAAGCCCATATATCGGAGATGAGAAGACTAAACAACGTTGTAGCACTGCACAAATTATTCATCTGCTTCTAAATTCATGCACATTCGTTAAATACTAGGATAGCGACATCACATTCCTAGGACTTCTGGGTTAAGCCCTATACAAAATTCAGTTCTAAAATAGCCACATTACATAACAAACCAACATTCTTCAGATACCAAAAAAAGTCAAATTACACATATTTCTTATAAATTTATTATCACCAGAATCTCTGCACTGAGATGGTAACAACGCTATTAATTGTATCACTGAAATCCTACAACTTAATGCGTTATATTTATAAAGCAAATATTCCGAGATGTCTAGAAACTGTCAAAGGTGTGAAATCATTTGTCGCACCTTGTTTTTCTGCTGATCAACAACTGGCAAATTCATGTATTAATATTCTTATACCTTCACTAAATCTGATTCCCAACGGTGCTATTGTATCAGTCTCGTCAAACCGGTACTACACACGCTCAATTTTACCATCCTAACCGTAGGAATAATGTTCAAATTTATAATAGTACAAATTCACTGAAATAGTTATACCTTAGTCACCAAGTGGCACCCTTGCATTTTACAAATATCACTCCCACTTATTAGATGGCAGCACTATTACGTAGACTACTAGTGAAAATTATTTTAATTTAAGTTAATGGAAAAGTGGCAGAAGATAAACTCAGAATCAGTCTCCCAAACCACTTGGCGACAGTCATCTATTTGTGTGTCTCTTGGTCTTTCCCTGCCTCTTGCCGTCCACCAGTTCCTCCAGTAGTTCCCGTTACATTCCTTCCTGTCTTATGGTGTGCCCCACAAATTTTTTTTGTGTTTCTGTATTTTGTTGAAAAATGTCTTGTTTATTCCAATCCGATTGAATACTTCTGCTTCTCGTGACATGTTCAGTCCAGTTTATTCGTTGTATTCCTCCTCACCTCAACTGCTTCCAGTTCAATAATTACTTTAGCTGAATGTCATTTTGACTGGGATAATATTCCAATTTGACATCCAGTATCTTCCTACATACATTTTTTAATTCAGTAGTTAGTATCAATAATGTTTGCTGCAAGTTTTCCACACAAAAGCTACACTCTCTAGTTTCATTCTCATATAAAATAATATCAACTGACTGTTTTTACCAGTTGATGACGTCATGTTACAAATAATATTAATAATGATTATTAATGTTTTTTTTAATCTTGAGATTGAGTTTTAGGTTAGAAAATATTTTAATGGAACTAAGAAGCAGTGTATATACAAGTTATAAATTAATTAAGCGCGTAGACTTATCACAGCGACATTTTGTTCCCAATGGGTAGATATGTTGGTTGAGTTGTTATTAATTTGTTTACAAAGCCTATGTAAATTATACCAATAAAGCATTTACGCAACTTACTCTACACTGTGGCTCAACTTACCCCACACAAGTGTTAGTTGAGCCAACTTACCAAACCTATTTGAATCAGCTATATATGTATGTATGCTATATGTATATATATATATATATATATATATATATATAAGATTATATATATATATATATATATATATATATAATCTTATATATATATATATATATATATATATATATATATATATATATATATATATATATAAGATTATATATATATATATATATATATATAAATTGGCATACAAGGATTTACTAATAATGAGAGTTTATGTGAGTAAAAAATTTTGACAATTCTTTAGGCTAGTTCATTAAATATATCATCATAATTTGAACTGATTGTGTGCATATTGAGTTGACTGTATCTCATGACAACAGTCTATGCTGCCAAGATTATATATATATATATATATATATATATATATATATATATATATATATATATATATATATATATATATATATATATATATATATATATATATATATATAAAATTGGTATACAATGAATTACTGATAATGAGAGTTTATGTGAGTAAAAAAATTTTGACATGAATATAATTACATCCTAGACGTAACAAAGAATGAAAAATGGCTCTCAACTAACACTGCCTTCCCCTATTGACTAAATATAGTATTATCTACATTATAAAACAATGTCACACTGAGCAGGCATATTAAATGTTATATGTGTGTTTACTGTAAGATATACATATGTATGCTATTTGTTTTTTATTAGGTTCGACCCACACCGTTTCAGCCCAGAAAACAGGAAGAAACTGCCAGCGTTTGCATTTGAGCCATTTGGGTTTGCTGGGAAACGCAAATGTATGGGGTGGAAGTTCGCCATCACCGATGCCACGATTGTCTTTGCTGCGATTGTTGGTAGCTTCAAGTTATCCATGGTTCCGGAACAAGTCGTGGTGCCGGACTACGGATTTACGACGAGGCCATCTGAAGAAATATGGATCACTGTCACCAAGAGAAGTTAGATGGAACACTGTTTCATACATAGTTCATTTATACACAGATGGGGGTCAGGTTTTACCTGTGATATCTTTGTATTTATGCTATCTGTTGGGCGATTCCAGCATTATGTGAGACATTCAGGCAACATTTTTTATCTTTAGATCTTTGCAGATCCATGTTAATTTGTTGCTGACTGTTTTGATTTAGTTGTACACAAATTATTTTTCATCATTAATGGAGCATCATGTGTGCGATTCACAACAACCTACGTACAGATGGGTGCATTAGTTATTGTCTCAAGTCGGTGATGTCATAGAAGTATGTTAACAAATTGCTTTATCATAATTAACTTTATGGAATTGAATTCAATTATACAACATGTTTACATCGGAATTGGTGCATAATGAAAACAAATGCCAAACCTTTAAAATGGCAGCAAGTGTATGCATATATGGGTCTGCTTAATTGAAAATGCACTGTTTCCCACTATCAGACAACCTTACATGTTGATCCACTACGCCTTCCTGAGCAGGCTTCCATTTGTGATGGATTACCTTGACACTAATAATTATAGATGTTGACAATGCGTGTCATACTTCTAAACTTTTGGTGATATAAAAGAGGCTTGTGAATTTATGTTTCTTTGAGTGGGTTCACTGGAAAATACTTATACACTACTGGTGGCTGCTTCATTTATTTAATTAGACACCATTCTTTAGGCTAGTTCATTAAATATGTCATCATAATTTGAACTGATTGTGTGCATATTGAGTTGACAGTATCTCATGACAACAGTCTATGCTGCCAAGATTCCATGACAACACAACAACCTGATTACAAGGATCCCACAACAAAATGACATGTGCTGATAGGATCCCACAACAACATGACCTGTGCTGACTGGATCCCACAACAACATGACATGCTGATGGGAAACCACAACAACATGACTTGCTGACAGGATCACACAACAACATGGCATGCTGACAGGATCTCTCAACAGCATGTTGTGCTGACAGGATCCCATAGGAACATGACATGCTGACAAAAGCGTCATATTTATAGCTCTTTGTTTAACCTGTATGGTAGTATGCTTTAGGAGGGGCCCGTTATTGTTGGGTTAAGCTCAACATAAGTGAGGACGCCATTGTGCAATTTCCAACACTCATCAACGTCTTATTAAAGTATTTATTGCATTGTGGTAAAGTAGCTAACCAGCAGTAAGACCAGCACGATGGACATCCTCAAGAAGATGATGTACGCAGACGATATAGCCACAACACAGAGAGCAAATACCAAAGTGGAATTACAAGAAGCACTGCAGAAGTGGAACAATGTATTCAAACTTCAAGAAGCATGCCTGGGGAAAGCGTGTTATGAGTTGGACAGCAGAGAAAGAGGTTGAACATCAGATTTGAGGGGAGGGAGATCAAGCAAGGGTTGGCTTTATGTACTGTGACGGAATGGTTACAGAATATGAGCGTTGGGAGACAGAGACACATCGATCGTCGGATGCAAGCTGGAGCGAATGCATGTAGCTATGCTGGACCATTATGAAATAATTAAGTTATTGCAAAGTGTTATACATCATTGGAAAGGTCTGTTATTAAGATGTGCTCTTCCTCCTTGTTCCCTGCTGTACAGGGGTGAGGGTCAGGTAAAATATTGTCAAGCCACTCTTTCTGTTCTTTCTTTCCATAGTTTTATATCGGCCGCTCCTCTCCATCTTTCATCCTCCCCCGATCTTCTCATGTCCCTCCTCATGCAATCCTCCCATCTCAGCTGTGGCCTTCCCCTTTTCCTGCGTCCTTGATGTTTTTCCACCTCTGCTCTTTTTGCTAGTTTGCTTGCATCCATTCTTACCAAGTGGCCTGCCCATCTCATCCTGCTTCTCACCAATCTTCCTGTTAGGCTACATTGCATCCCAACCTCTTTCCTTAGGTCGTTCATCCTTCTTCTGTCCACCCTCTTTGTTCTAGTTATTCGCCGAACCCAGTTATTCTCACACACTTGCAGCTTCTGTTGTTGTTGTTGTTCTGTCAACGCCACTGTCTCCAGACCATACAGGCATGCTGGTGTAACACATGTTCTCAGGACTTTCCCTTTCAGCTTTTTTGAAATTTTTCTGTCCAACATGACTCCCTCTACCTTTCTCCAAGCATTCGCTCCCGCTTGTGTCCGACGTTGCACTTCTGCCGCTGAATGCCCATCCTCCGTAACCATTCCTCCAAGGTACACAAAACCATCCACTTGCTTGATCTCCTTACCATCCAACTTAATGTTCAACTCCTCTCTCTGGTGTCCAGCCAACTTCTGTTTTCTCTAGGCTCATTCTCAGTCGGTGCTTCTCGAACACCCTCTTCCATTCCTCCAACACTTCCTGTATGTCTTGTTTGCTTTCTGCTATTATGGCCAGATCATCTGCATACATCATCTTCCTGAGAATATCCTTCGTGCTGATCTTCCTGCTGATCATTTCCATCACCATGATAAACAGTAAAGGGCTAAGGGCACTTCCTTGCCTCAAACTGATGTTAACTGGAAACTCTTCTGAAAACCTAGATCCAACCACAACTCTTCCTTTTGTTCTCTCATACATTACGTTGCTTCCACAATCCTGGCTTCTGCTTCTGGCACTCCCATCCATCTCACTGTTGCCATCACCATCTCTCTAGGGACTATGCCTTCTCCTGGTCCATAAATCCCACTGCCATTCTCCATTGCATTTCCAACCTCTTCTCTACCATTTATCTTAATGCAAACATCTCATCAGTCGTCCCTCTGCTCTTTCTGAATCCTTGTGGTTCTTCACCCAATTCTTGCTCTACTTTCTTTCAGATCCTCACATCCAGGATCCCCTCTAGCAGCTTCATGATGTGACTTAGAAGTGTGATTCCTCTGTATTTCCCTGGGTCTTGCACATCTCCCTTCTTCTTCCATATTAGGACTATTAGCCCTGTCCGCCATTCCTCTGGTACTTTACCTTGACTCATACATGTATTCAGCAGCCTCTTTGTCCAGCTGATTCCACTCTCACTTGCTGTCATTACCGTCTCCACTCGCATCTCATCAATACCACGGGCTCTTCCCTTCTTCATCCCTTTCATCACGGTTTGCATCTCTATATCTGTAATATCAGTTAACTCCACTTTCCCCTCTACATATGATGGTAATTCCAGATCGGTGTTATTTCTTTCCTGGTTCAGTAGCTCCTTGAAGTAGCTTTCCCAGATCTTTCGCACTGCCTCTTATTCTGTCACTAACTTCTCATTTCTATCCTTCATCATCGTCCCACCCTTCACGTCCTTACTATTCTCATCCCTATCTCGGGCCGTTTTGTATATTATCTTCTTTCCACCATCCTCATCTAGCTTGCTATATACATCTGCTTCCGTATTTCTCCTCGCCTTACCAACAGCTCTTTTTGCTGCTCTCTTCTTCTGCCCGTATGTGTGTATCATCCTTGCATCCGGTTCATTTCCTCTCTCTTTGGTCTTCTCAATTTCTTTCCAGGCATTCTTTTCGCATATTGCCTCTGCAACCTTGCTTGTCCACCATCCTTGGTTACTACTCCTTGACATTCCGCCCTTTCCTGATGCTCTTCCACATATCTACTCTGCAGCTCCCACAAATGCTTCTTTGTACTTTTTCCACTCTTCCTCCAAACCACCAACTTCTTCACTGAGCTCTTCATACTTAACCGTCATCCACTCCTTGTATTCAACAGCGACGTCGTCTTTGCACCTCCACCACTTAATAGTCCTGCGGCCCACAGGCTTAGTTTGTTTCTTCTTCTGCATACGCACAACGAACACCATTGGCTTATGCTGTGTCATGACATGCTCTCCAGCCACAGCTTTACAATCCTTAATCTTCCATAGCTGCTGCTTCCGGACTATCAGCAGATATAATTCCGTCTTGTTCTGTCCACTCCTGTATGTGATATTGTGGCTCTCTCACTTCTGGAAGAAAAGGCTAGCCACTGCTAACCCATTTCTCGCCACCAGCTCCACCAGAGCTCGACCCTCTCTATTCCTCGCTCCCTGTCCATACCTGCCAACGCTTTCCTCTTCACCTGGTTCCACTACTCCAACAGGTGCATTGAAGTCTCCCGCAATACACAACATCACCTCCAGCTCCACCAATCCTATCATCCTCTCCAAAGCATCTCTCAACTCCTCTTTCTCTGCCTCCGTCCTTCCCGTCTGTGGCCCATACATAGACATAACACACATCATCTGTTCCTAATTATCAGCCATGCCATCACTATGCGGCCCTTCCATCTCTCCACTCTGACCATCGTCTTGCTGATCTCTTCGGATACAATGATGCCTACTCCGTTACTTCTTCCATCTCCTCCTGCGTGCACTTAGTCTCCTGGATGCATAATACTTCCAGTCTCCTTCTTTCCATCATTTCCACCACCTCTACTCCTTTCCCACTCGTCGTCCCCACGTTCAGACTGCCTAGCCGGACATCTAGATCGCTGCCGGCCTGACGATCTCCTTGATCTTCGCTGTCTTCTCGCCGCAGCCAAGGTAGACGGCGCGTCGGTTACCCCGGACGCGGTAGCCCTCTCGCTCAACAATATTTGTACCATCGTTATATTTGGGACATCTTAGCCACTCAGCACCGCTGCCCTGGCTGACCTGCTGTTGCGGTTTTATGTATGAGTTTTCCCTCTCCTAGATCACCTGCCTACCAAGGCAAATGAGCGTGATCTACCCAGTACTATTTGCCCATAGTTGGGGGTTGGAATGGTGCAGAACCGGGACGTGTCCACACGCTGGTGGGCCCTGCACACTCCACCTTTAAGGCTCCAACCTGCTCCGAGATCCCTGGCACATTCGCCTGGGGCCGCAAGGTGCCCAGTATCTACAGTGTACCACGAGGAGGTTGTGCTAGAGTCTTGTCTATGGAGAGGCTATGTACCAGCAGGGGAGACTTACGCACTCGGCTCCCTTTTCACTACAAGGAGTTATCTGGCGGCTGTAGCTAAAAGCGAGAGTATGAAGCACACACTACATACTACACACTACACTACAGCACTAGGCACATCACAGAGACCTGTGTAAACACCACACCACATATATAAATGTAAACACCACACCACATATATACATGATAGTATCATTTGTATGGCTGTATTTTAATTAGTTTTCATATTAAAGCATTTTAAAAACAGCCCGTCAACTTTTTCAAAAGACGGTTTTTCTGTTTTGATCAAAAAAGCTTACCTGGCCTAAAGTAGACTAATATTAACTGCAATGTACTTTTTTTCATATACTGGAACTTGCTACATTCAACATACAACTGTAGCTTCATTATTTAGCCTGCAACAGAGTTGAAAATATTGTAATGTGACACATTCGGTCACATTATAAGGAATCTTGTTATATACTTAAATATGATATACTGTATGTGCACTGAATAATGACTGTTCATATGCTATACACACATGTATGTTGTCTGTGCTGCTGTGTATTTAATAGCTGTAACTGAAGTGGTTTTGGTCACATCGTCAGACAAGAAGGAAATTAAAGGGAAATATTGGAGAAAATAGTTGACAGTAAGACAAGAAGGAAATTAAAGGGAAATATTGGAGAAAATAGTTGACAGTAAGACTAAGAGGCACACGCTGGCCAAGAGCCACGTCTGCAAGGCATGGATGGTGAACATGAAGTATGAAGATCTGGTCAGAATGACACAATGCAGATATGAGTAGCTGTTTGTGATAGCTGACCTTCCGAGAGGGGATGGCACAACATGATGGTGATGTTGAATCATGCATGGTTACATAGGAAATAAAATGTATACAGACAGTGTTTGATGCGTATTTATGTGATGAAATACCACTGAATATTTAAAATAGTTGTGAGCCTAAGTATAATATATATATATATATATATATATATATATATATATATATATATATATATATATACTATTTATTGAACATTTAATATATACTCTTGATTGCCGAATAAGCGTCCCTACAGAGTTTTCGAGTTATACGCATTCTAAAAAGTCTTGTGTAGGCGTCTTGCCCCTTTGCTGGGGCAATACGCCCAGAGAAAGGGTCAAATCACCCAGTGATAGGCGTTTCGCCACACAACAAATGAGGGAATCGTTTTGACATCACATTTGTCACGTATAACATACATCTGATACCTACCAATTAAGCATATACATTTCCGTATTATACGGCTATTGGCAGTTTAGTATAACTGATACAATTAAATAAATGTGTCATGCATACTGCAAGTCGTCTCATTTATGTCAAGCTAGCACAGTTCCTACTATGGTCGTGTATAATAATTATTATATTGAAGCAAATGTCACAATTGAAAGGCATTACGGTAATATTTTCTCTATTGCTATTAGAAATTACAAGACATGAAGTGACTGTCCTAGTCCTCGTCTGATTCACAGTTGGGACACACACACACAAACATACACACACACGCACGCACGCACGCACGCACGCACGCACGCACACACACACACACACACACACAAACACACACACACACAAACACACACGAACGCGCATAAACGCCCTCCTCATGTTTGACCATGTCTCCCCGCGAAAGAATGAACATACTATGGGAATGTTTGGCGCTCATAGACGTGTTGGGCGCAGTTGCTGGATCTGCGCAATCTGCAGATCGGATACTACTCGCAGATCCGGCAAATGAGCCCAACAGACGCGCTGGTCGTTTGATGAAAATCGTCTGCATCAGTTCTTCGGCCCGAACTGTCAAGGTAACAATTGGCATTTAAGTCAGACTTGTGCTAGAAGTTACCTATCTATGTCATCAGTTTAAGCCAGACGTATGCTACATTTGTCCCAAGGAAAACATACCCTATCAGTTTAATTCATTAATATATCAACTAATTGAGGCAGTCCAAACAGAAGATGTACAAGAAAAATTATCACATCCTGGAGAACATTGTAGAAACAGTTGTATTTTGTGGAAAACAAAACTTGCCACTCCGAGGCCACAGGGATTACCGGACAAGTACATCGTTCAACGGGGTAAACTTCTGGGCATTTCTGGAGATGATGGCCAAATACGATGACACACTCCGAGAATATCTTAAGACCGGAAGGAAGAATGCGCAGTATACATGAAGACTTATCCATAATGAAGTGATTGAACCAGTAGCCGAATACATTAGAAACGAAAATACACGAAGCCTTGAAGACGAAAATGCCTTGTTTTCTATCATAGCAAATTGGGTCACAGATCTACATGGTATCCAGGAGATGATGTCAGTGTGCTTGAAGATGCTGGCTGGCTGTAAAGTCAAAGAGTTCTTTTTTAATTTTTATACCTTCAGAGGGCAAAGGGGAAGCTATAAATCACGCTGTCATAGAGTGCCTGAAAGATCATAACATCGACATCAGTAAAGCCAGGGGACAGAACAACGATGGTGCGCAGTGTATGTCCTCGGATAAGGTTGGCGTGCAGGCGAGGATAAAGCAGTTATCCCCACGAGCTTTGCATATACACTGTAGCTGCCATGTCCTCAATTTGAGTATCGCCACTGCCTGTAAACTACCTGCCATCCGTAATATGATCAACATTCTTAATGCAGTATTCGTTTTCTTCTATCTGTCCCCCAAACGACATTGATTCTTAGAACGAATTATAAAAATATCTGCCAAATTCCACAATCGATTTAACCCAAAAACAAGGAAGGGCATAGAGATTATTGCTCTACTCCTCGGGATCATTACAGAGACGCGAAATGTACAACAAGTTGTGGACGGGTTGATGTTCTGGTCAGACACGCCAAACGTCTTTTCGCTGAGGTGAAGGAATGGCAGGGCTATTGGAGAACCACAGAGCCCACACAGTCATCGTCCTCGCCTAACCTGGCTGAATGTCTCGAGCACGCAGATGAACACATCTTCCCGAACACCAACACCCTGTTGAGGCTCGGTTGCACTGTTCCTGTTGGAAGTTGTGAGGCAGAGCGTTCATTCCCCTGCCTGCGACGGGTCAAACCCTACCTATGCAACAGGATGGGGGAAGATCGACTCTCTGGGCTCACCCTGATGAACGTGAAAAACGGCTTGGAGATTGATCTGGAAACAGTTTGTCAAATGTTCATAGAAAGGAACAAACGGAAAATGTTCTCAAGTTACATATTGCACCAATAATCAACGTGACTCAAATCAGGTGTGCTAATATTATCACAATGGAAAAAGCTACGAGTAGTGGAGCTTGTTGTGTAATGATTAACAGATCTGCTGATGAACAACGGTTATTAAAACACTGCTGATATAAAACGAGTTTCTAGTATCTAGTTGTTTCCAGCACCCGGCAACGTTCTATTAACTGACTATAGTCTTTATAATAATTATTGTGGTTAGAATGTTATGGTCTTTTGAGATCTCATTCAACAAGTTAGCCTTTTTAGAACTTTATCACCAAGCTGACCTCAGTGGTTCTTTAACGTCCCAAATTGAGACGGGACCGACATTAACGTGATCTCCGAGTTAGGAGGGATACACAGTCCACAATGTTGAGAGCCAGGGTTATACACTAAAATGTACAGCGTTCAGTTTGCATCTTGAATTATGAACTATAGCATGAAAGGCGGACGTGCTATTCACTATATTTACATTATTGGGTTATATAATATAAGTACACAACGTCAATTAGTTATGTCATACTGTTCCTCTGGTGTATGCATTTCTATGATGAGTTTTAATTGACCTGGCTCAAAGGGATCAGGAAACGTTTTAATCTACCAGTTTGCACTCACTGTTGTTATATGGTACTACTACTACTTTTAGCAGAGTGTCTCCCGATTCAAATTCAGATCATGAATCGAATGGTGCGCTTTATACAGAGTAGTTTAAAATGCAACAACAGTTTGGATATGCTCTCTTGAGAAGGCAATCTAGCCCTTCAGGGTATTGGTTCATATATGTCTAAAAGTTTCAGTTACACCTTATCTCTGTTCAAACTTGATGCCACGACTTTCTATCTGCAATATGAAACCTAACTATTTTTATTATATTATTCAGAACCACTATCAGAAGGGGCTGGATGAGAATCTATTAAACACAGTTTCCTTGGCAAAGGATGTGCTGATTAATACAGAGAATGCGTGTAGCACTTTTTTAGTCAAAGACGTATTTGTCTCTTTGTGTGCAAAGATACTTCAATTTACTTGAATTGTACACGTTGTCGTACGAATATATATATATATATATATATATATATATATATATATATATATATATATATATATATATATATATATATATATATATATATATATATATATATATATTTACTATTACAACAATACCGTGCCTCTAATTTACAATAATGCTGATACAGAGTTAAGACGATCACGTGTTATTTTAGTCAATTGTAGCATACTCGTTTTTTATTAAACGTTTGTATAACTATAGTTGTTTTTAGTCAATATTGCAATAAATGGCACGACAGACGTTTAATATTGTCTTTTCGTTTGGACATTTTCAGACACACCGCATTTTCTTCGTTGGAATAGGTGCAAATGAAACATAATACGCTGCCTTTTGCCGAAATTCTAGACTCAAAAGTAGTTGCACCTCGTCAACTGTAAATTTGACATTCGAAGTTATACTTATGTGACGAATACAAGAAAATACATAGGACTTTTTTTCAGCAAATCCGTATTAAAACGGAACACGGACGAAGGCCGTATTCCTCCCAAAAATGCGTATTGTATTCGGAAAATTCGTATGATTTGTACAGTTGAAGTGTTTTGTGTAAAAACGTCAAATGGGTGGGAAGGGGGATACTCCCCTCCTCACTACACTGGGTGTGGGAGGGGTGTATCCTCCTTCGCCTTCGGCGCTTCATACATAACCATGGAAACCCCCCTTTACACCCTAGCGCCACTAGGGCGATAAAGAACGCATATTTAGTCTTGCAAACAGACACTGGTAAGATGTAACATGAACATTTAATGCAGAACAAGAAAACTTCATCTTCGGACTCTTGCCTCTCCTCGTCCGGAACGACCGGAGTCTGCGCATCCCGAATCGGATGTACCGAATGGGCGTCGTCAGGTGTGACAGGGTACAGTAGCTGTGTTGGTATGCTCAATCGAGGTTCTGGAGTGGGGTCATACGTCGGCGTATTCGTCGAGTCACCGTATTGATACGCCGTTGCCGGATCAAGTGTATGGGCAGCAACCTTGTAGCATTCCGTTCGTTTCACTCGATATGAGGTGGCTCGCAATTGATTGCCGATGAATTTACTGACATTGAGCCAGACCCCATCTACATTCACTACTAGGTACCGACACCGAGAACGTGACTTGTTTCGGTCACAGTACAGATACACAATGTCACTAACATCAATACTTAGTGCTTTGGATACGGTATGACTGGGTGACTTCGATAGTTGACTTGGAGCGTGGATGGCATTTCGCAAAGAATGCTGTTGGCGAATGAGGTCGTAATCGGTTTGTGAACTGGTCTCGCTGGGTCCACAACTCTCTGGCGGAAAACCCCATGTTTCGTATACGAGTGTTGAGGTTTGCGGTGGCAACAGATAGAACAAGCTGCGTGACAGCCCCGCCTGTGGGTTGTTGGTATAACAGTTCATGCTCGAGCTCGCGTACAGCCTTTTCTGCAACCGGATTTTTATTGACGTTCTTGACGCGTCCAAGTTCACTCGCGAGTCGATACGCGGACAGCAAGGCGTCCTTGATGAGAGCAGCGAACCCTGTGGCGGGGTCAGTGCGTATGACAGCAGGAGGCCCATCTAGCTGTCGTAAGCCAATGCACAGCTTGACCAGAGAGTCTCGTAATGTGTCGCGGCGTTCGTCATCGATTAAACATGAAGCAGTGTATGACGTTGCGCACTCGCGTAGGACCAAGATGAGTTGTTTCTCACGTTTGATGACGTCTGCGGCATAGGAAATTCCTACCACCTCTGGAGGATTGCCTGTAGACTGTGGGATAGTCGTGTGTGGAGTATCGCGTAGTGAGGCACATTGGTTAAAGTTACGCGACGCTGTGTCGATTGCTTTGTCCAGGTCCAACGCGTACATATAGCGATGCATGACCTGTTTCAACTGGTAACACGAGGGATGGTCCAGTTGAATGTGTAGTGCTGTCACTAGCCCGTCAAGGACCATGCGGGGAACGATGATGCAATCTCGTGCTGGGCTGAGTGGATCGTTACGACGTACGACTAGCAGACCATCACGGGCGATGGATGCGACGTTTAGATATCGCTTGACGTCTTTGGCATTCGTTCTTTTCTTGGATGGTCGGGTCCCTTGTGTGAGGTGTGAAAGTGTGAGTCGCAAATCAGGGCATTCGGCTTGGATAGCTAGCCACGTTGATCTGCTGGTGAACGGAAGTCGAGCCCTCCCAGATGTCACATATTTGGTAGTGACGCATTGCATGACTCTTCCATTTGCCTGACGAAGGTGCATACTTGACACTGTTGTTCGAGACATGTCGGTGCGTTGCGACTAGCAAAGTCTGATGGGACATTTGATGAGACGGCGAGGTGTTGGACAGTTGCCTGATAGCGGCTGACTACCGACAAGAATGTAGAGACTCGCGGCTGCAATGGACAACGCCTCTACCTCGCAAGGCAGCCACGTAGTTTGTCGCCCGAGTAATTTCGCACTGAAGAATCCGGCCAGCTTCAATTTGCCAGCACTCATAACGTACAAGGTAGCCCCTAGTCCGTACTGTTTTGGTGGAGCCATTGTCGGAGGGTCGAGGCAACGTGATTGCCTTGTTCGTATGTAGACTGTCTTGTGCATGCTCGAAGGCCTTCCGTAGCGAGTCTGTCCAAATGATGTGTTCAGAAGACTGGCGCTCGCCAGTTGCGTTATGGAAAGGTGCGACTAAGGCAGAGCAACCGGGTATTACACGCGCTAGCATGTTGTAAGCTCCAACGAATGCGCGCATGGCTTTCACAGTCTTGGGAGCTTCACAGCTGGCTAGGGTAGCAATACGGTGAGGACTCGCCCGAATGGTACCCATATTCCATATCCAACCGAGAATGGTAGCTGACGTCGGAAAAATCGTTGTCTTGGTGGCTGATAGTCGCAAACCACTGTTGGCAAAGCATTGTAACAGCCTTTTGACGTTTTGTTGAAGTTCAACAATGGTGTTGCCGCCGCAGTAGATGTCGTCTGCAAGTTTAGTGACACTGCCTTCTTGTAGCAGATCTCCCAGTATGCGACATAGCAATTCTTCGAGTGCAGTTTCTGACCCGGGCATCCCCATTGCAGAGCGTGCATACACGCGTACGCCGCGGAACGGCGTGACGACACCGCAGTACCTCATTGATTCACGGGACAGTGGTATTTGATAGAAAGCATTCGATAAATCTGTTGTTGCGATGTGCTTCCATTGTGCGATTTTACGCAGGGTGCTATTAACGTCGGGCATCAGGGATGGTTGTGGTTTGCTATAGCGTCCCACGTCTGGGAATGCAGTGACTAATCGGTGTCCACCGTTTCGCTTCTTAATGAGGAACGACGGATTGAGGTACTCGACGTTCACAGGAACATCCTCAGGTCGGACGACAACGCCCATCGTCTCAAGTTCGTCGAATTTGCTCTGAAGCTCAACGAGCTGATTTCGAGCGTATTGTGGTAGGCGGCCTTTCCGTTGAGGTTGTTGAACAGAGCCCATGTTTACGACCGCTTCGAAAAGTCCAACATGGCCGTTATAGCCAGAGTAGTTAGGGTCAAATACATCGTCGTATTCTTTAATGATGGCGCGGAATGATGCACGTTCATCGGATGATAGTTTCATGTCCTGATCGATTTGGACAGAGGCAGAGTGCTTGCTAGGTGTAGATCTGCGAGGTTGTAGGTCTATGGCCTTACTGATAACGTCAGAACGTAAGGGAGTGTTTGTTGGAATGTCCGGTACAAACACGTCTCGAATTTGGCAAAAGTGTTCGTTTCGTTTCAGCAAGCGAGTGGTGCTTGTCAGGTTGGGTATACGTACCACGCCATCTACGCTGGTAACGAGCGAGGGCTGTGGCCACCGGTCACTGTCTCGTGTGAACTTGTTGCCTGTAGTGTCAAGGCGTGGCTCCAAAGCGAATGTGGAGTCCGTAGTAAACAAGTCAGTGGGGAGGTTTGCTTCCACGAACTCGCCAGGCCAAACCGTGGTATTGGTGGGGGGCGCTCGCAACACGTGGGTGCGTCGAACTGCAAGTCGGTTGAGAGATTCATCGGTAGTACCATATGTGTAAGTCGTGCCATCAGACAGCGTGATGATTCTCTTAGCTGGACGTATGGTCACGTCATTGACTTCCATAAATGGAGTGCCAGCTAGAACTTCGACATCCAAGTTCTTCACGACTAACCCACAAAACGAGAAGGTGTGGTTTTTGCGCGTTAGACGCACTGTAGTCTCGCCAATTATGGCCAGGGGCGATGTCCCATCAACTTGATGAGCCGATTGAGAAGAGGTCTTGATCTCACAACCGAGTCTCAGAGCAGTGGAATGTCGGATCACGTTGCCTCTTGCACCGCTGTCGATGGTGACTCGGACCGTGTGATGGCCACAAAACGTGTCCAGATAAGGCAACTGACGTATGTCGATGCGTTGTGCCGAAGCGAGGCCTAATGGCTGTTCTCATACTCGTCGTCCTCTTCGTGTACGTCAGTGAGTTGACGGATCTTAGCCATGTAGCGACGGTCTTGTTCGGGAAGATATGGGCATTCGCTCAAGAAATGCTGCACGTTGCTGCGGCCAGCTTGTTTGCAGAGTGGACATGCTTTTTTGTACTGGTAGACCGCCTTGGAGCAGAAAATTTAGATGGTTGACGCCTTGAGAATGACTGTCTCTGCCCAAATTTGTTCTGTTGATGGTGAGCCGTAGCTGTACGCATGATCTTTGCATCATCGGCGGAAGTGATTTCACCAAGTAGTGAGTCTAGGGCCTGGGAAATTTCAGGCTTAATCGACGCCAGTGTTCTAGCTCTCAGTTCAGTGCCGTATCGTTGCTTGACGAGCTTTGGGAGAGCCACGTTAATTAATCTCAACCATGTGAGCACAACCATGTTTTCGAGCGAAGGTGTCATTTCTTCGTCGACATTTATGGCATCACCATGGTGAAGAATAACACTCCCTCGCTGGAGCATGAGTAGTATGCAGAAGTTTTTGGGACCCCCGTTATCGCATCGATCTATAGATCAAAGGAAGAGATCAAGGTAAATGCCCCTAATATCGCTCAGAGTGCGCGCAGCCAATGAGAGAGCAGTAGAGCAGTAGAGCGCCCCCTGGCGAGCGTAGCTGAGCGTAGTGCATGCTGGGTAAGGTAAGCGCCCCCTAGGGACTGGAGGAGGAACGAATATTGACCTAGTTACGTTTACCGGAGGGTCATTAACCTAATAAGGAGACGAACACAATCGTACGGTGCACACGTATTTTATTGAATATAACAAAGCGGTAGCAGTACAAACGAGGCGATCGTGTGTGATTGGATACAACGAGCTGGGTATGATGAATGCGAAGACGATGACGAGGCGACTTGCGAATGGTGACCATCGCGCCAGAGGTCGCGAACTTAGGGGTGTCTCCACCGCGCCAGAGGTTCGAGGGCGAGCTTACGGGTGGAGCGACCACCGCGCCAGAGGCTCAGTATGATGCGTGATAGTACGGTATACCCTTTTTCAGCAGCTTAATCCAATCGAACACGCGACAATCGTTAGCGACCAGATCGGTGCGGAAAGCATTGACGAAAGTGCTCATGGGAGCACCGTTACAACGAAACATGATATAAGTGACGCAATATTGTCCGCAAACGTTAGACAGAGGACTCTGAAGCGTCTTGCTGTTATGAGTCCACTCGGAACAGTGTTTGTTCAAGAAGGTGCGGAACGCCGCGTGACGAGGCGGCAGACCGTACGAACAGAAGTATTCGCCGCGCCCGTCGGAGGACAGGTACAGCGCTATCCAATGTTCGCCCGGTTCGTCGCCGTCGTCGGTGTTGCACACGAAGGCGATCGGCAAAGCGTCAATTGTTGCAGGCAGTCCATCTCGGGGTACGACGCCGCCAAAGACGGACCGGGTCTTCGGATCCATCGCCAGTAGACGGGCGATCTGCAGGGTGTCCATCTCAGTAGTCGTGGATGACGTTGCGGTTCTTGTCGATCTCCAGCACGGACTCGAATTCGGCGTAGGCGACGACGTTCACGGTGGCCCGAAGCGCTTCGCGGAAATGGAATTCTAAGCGCAGGTTGCCCTTTTGTATCAGATGAAAGCAGGGACCGTCGCACTGGTCGGGGTAAGGTCGAAACAGAAGAAGGTGTAGCCGTCTCGATAGTCGTCGCGAGTCAGACCGTTCCCCGTCCTGCCATAGCTTGCCGGTCGAGGTGAACATGCTCGCGTAGCTCCTGGCGAAGAGGTTTTCTGCGAAGTTGGGTTGGAAGGGTTTGGCGGGTATCTGACGACCGTCCACGTACACGGAGACGAAGCTGATGGCGTTGTTCTTGGCGTGAAAGGGGTTTGTGGCGTACGTGCCGTTGTAGGCGTCGTTGTCGATGCAGCACAATACGAGACGTTTCGGCAGGGAGCCGAGGAACAGGTTCTCGTGCGTGTGCGACAGAGCGCCCGTGGGAATGGAGTACACCTTGCATTCGACGGGTCGTAACGCATACTTGACCGTGGCCTGCTGGAGAGCCATGATGTGCGCCTTCTGCACGGCCGGAGTGATGGTAGCCTTCTTGACGAACAAGGACGCGTTGACGATGATTATCTTGTACTCGTTCTGTCCACCGGCTATCAGCGCAAACTCGAGCGTGCTGCGCACCAGGCGTAACTTGACGTCGACACCGTTGATCAGGAATTTATCCTGCAGAAACATATCCACGTGGAGACGACCCATCATGTCGACCACGCGACCGCCGGCTATGTAGTCTCGTCGAGTCACGAACCCGGGGTTAGGATCGGGTCCGGCGGCCAGCTCGGCGGCGTGCATGCGACTAGCCTTGTCCTTGTACCACAGCTGATTCGTCAGCTGCGTCGACTTGGCATCGAATCCGTAACTCAGCAGCGTCTCTATGTATGAACGATACGGGTACGAGTTGGAGGACGAAGAGGTCACGAGCGTGCCGTTCATGGAGAGGTCGACGTGGCTGAACAGCGAATGCAAGAAGTTGTTCACCGGTCCCACGGGCTCGCCCGCATCGATAGGGTTACCGTCGGCGCGCGTCACCTTCACCTGCAGGTGGAGCATCGTGTTGGCGAGATCTATGTAGTCGTCACCCGATCCGGGGATGAAGAATTCTATCGGGCCTCCAGAGTCCAGAGAGGCCATGGGTTGATGTTCCACCACGTGACTGTCGGCGATGCAGTTCTGAGTGGGGGGTACGGTAAAGAGATCCAGCTCGGTCATGACCCCCTCGCACGACTGTCTATGCACGAACGCCATCGTTGTCGTCGAATATGTCGGCCGTGCTTTTCTTGGACGTCCGTTTCTTGCGACGTCTCGTTACTGCAGTGCCGAACGTCCTTGCACCCGCTCCTCTTATACGTTTACCAGGGGGTCGCGGAATACTGCTCAGCACGGCATCGGTGACGCGTCGTTTGGCAGCCGTTTTTATGTTCTGGCCCGATAAGACGTCGCCAGCTATGCGAACGCCGGTCTTCAACGCTCCCCTACCCAACGCCACGGCACCTCTCTTGATGAGCGGCATGGCGCTGCGCAACAGACCGCCGAACAGACTGCCCAGTCCGTGACCTCGCTGGTATTGCGCACCGGCGAAGTAGGGCAGCGCACCGCCAGCCTGACGCGCGTAATAATCGTTGTAATTCATCAGAACAGTCCGGTCTTGCGTCGACGAAAATGAAGCGTCACCGACACTCTACCGTATTCGAATGGTACGCGTCGACCCATGTCGTTCCTTATATCCACCTCGATCGAGCTGAAGCTCGAGCACATCAGGGGTACGTAGTGCACGGTAGTGAAACTAGCGGACACCCTGTCACCGTGACGTCCGCTAATCGGAAGGGTACGCAACAGAGGCGCGAGAGTGTCACCCACTATACGAGACTCCACGACGTCCGTGTAGACGTAGAGGGTGTCGAACCCCTGCGTCAGGTTCACCACATCGGGAGCCTCGATGTGGAAGGGGTACGCCGAGTCGGGATGTTGGGAGTCGTTGGGGAGGACGGGAGATGACGTAACCGCCTTCGACTCGCTGGCTACGGGTTCACGGAATCCCAACAGGGACGCGGTCGCGCTGTGGTGCGGTATGGTGAACAGGGTGTTCTCTGTCATGTGTAACGTCATTTTCTGAGTGACGGAACTATAGCTCATGTGAGCCTTTGTCTCCTCCGTCTGCATACTGTACAGTCCCTTGTTGACGTGATACATCAATGATATCGGATCGTCGTAATACCCGCACGGCAACTTCGAACGGCGGGACGAGTCCGTAGCATCGATCGTGTTGAGGAAGAACCAGACATCGTTCTCCGTGACGTTGTACCAAGTGTGCGGATACTGGATCTCAGCCAACCCACACTCCCACTCGCCGGTAAGATCGATGCGTTGAGGCAAGGCCGTGACGTAATGGGTCAAGGTGTTGCCGGGGTGCATCTTCATGGAAGCGTTGCTAGGCAGCGTCATGTAGAAATCAGTCGCCATGACGTCTCAACGTGGGATTGGGCAGTAGGTAACCCAAAGAACTACTCAATAGAGCCGTCCACAGATTAGAATCGACGTGACCTTTCGTCAGGTTGTAAATGCTGATCAGAATGACCGTGTACAAGACGACGACCTGACACAGAAACACGATCTCCTCTTTGGGGCACTCGGTACCGAACAGATGCCAGGGAGTGCTGTCTGGCTCGTTCGGTGCAGCGTCAGTACAGTCCTCGTGTTCGTTCACCTCTTTCTCCTCGTCTATGATGGTGGTGGTGCAGGTCGGTGGTGGTGGTGTCGCGTCGTGTGGCATTGCTCGAATGCAGTGTCGGCATGTGCGAGGCTAGTCTTTATAGTTGACGAGTCCCTTGGCATCGATCCAGCTGTTGAAGTGGGAGGAATGGCCGAACCATTTCACCAGAGCTTCCTTTCGTCTACCGACCGTACGGCGTTTCAGTACCGCTTCAACACGGTACACCTTATCAAAGGGTACCGTCACCTTCTGCAGCTCCAGTTCGTAGAAGGTACCCTCCAGCACTTCGCCGAGATCGTCCCGCAGCCGATACACGGGTGGATCGGAGGGGTGAACCTCGTGTATCGTGAACAACTCTTCGCTCCAGTTCGTCTCGTAGCCCTTTTCGAACGTGCGTTTGTACTTGCTGACACGCACGCGATCCGACACGTGCAACTTGGGCACGCCCTTACCATCGTGACCGTACAGACGTTGCCACACCTGTTCCTGGTTCTGTGCATTCACCTGTGATGGAGCCATACCGATCATGCGGTGGCGGGCATTGTTATACGATCGCATCAGGTCCGGAAGGATGTCGATGTACCGCCACGTCTGGTGTTTCGTGAAGTAGCGCCACATGCGCCTCTTCAACGTTCCGTTGAACCGTTCCACGACGGCTGCCTTCGTCTCCGCGTTGTGCGTGTAGAAGTAATGTATGTCGTAACGCTTCAATAGCGCCTGAACGGATTTGTTCCGGAATTCTGTGCCTTTATCCGTCTGCAAGGTCTGGGGGCGAACGTCGACGAACGTGGATTGCAGCGCCGCCACCAACGACGCCGCGGACTTGTTCTTCATGGGAACACACCAGGCCACTTTCGAGAAGACGTCGATCATCGTGAGGAGAAAGGCCATACCGTTGTTGAAGCGTTTGAACTTCGACATGTCCACGAGATCGGCCTGCCACTGCTGATGCATACCACCCACGATGACTTGTCGTCTCTTGAAATGACGTCTCGCTGGTTTGTGTAAGGTGTAAGTGTCCTGTGCCGACAACCATGCCTTGACGGTCTTCTCTGGCAGGCGCGTGACGCGTCGCAAGCCAGCGACGCCGCCATAACTGCCTACCTTCGTGGGATCGAAGTAGACCCCACTCAAGGTGCGGTCTCCCCTCTGTGCCATCAAAAGAGGAGGACCGATGCGTTGACGGGGGCGGTGACGTTGACTCCGGAGTACGACTGCTGACGAATGACGAGGAGCACGCCGACGTATACTAGGACACACACTATGGCACCCACAACGCAAGCGGTGGAACAACGGTTTAGTAGCGTAACCATAGTCTGAATAACACCTGTTGTATAAGAACGCCGGCTGCAACGTCTCCCAGCAAGGTGAGTCCTTCGAACAATAGCGCAGCGACGAGGGAACGGTACGCGTCCTGTGGATCGACGAGCATGACGAACACTGTGCTACGGACACGCGTCGTACCACCTTATACGGTGTTCCGTCCAGCCAATGACGACGAAGTCTTGCGTGATGCGGGGGGAGGGTGGGTGGGTGGACGAGGAATGGTCCGTTCGTCGAGCGAGGGGGGTTCGAATAACGCCTGTTGCATATAACTCTGGAGTATACCGTGAGCAATCATGTAAAGTCCACTGATAAATATCGCACCGACGATGGAGCGGTACACGTCGTCCTGTGGATCGGGCGACATGACGAACACTGCGCTCCGGACACGCATCGTACCATCCTATAGGTTGTCCCAACCAGCCAATGACGACAACGCCTTGCGTGATTCGGGGGGTGGAGTGGGCATGGTATGTTCCATTCGACGGCTCTGACGGGCGAGGGGTGACCAACTTAGCGATCGTCGTGCACTACCCGATGCAGCACGCGGAGTAGTAAGTGACCGGCGAGAGGGAGTGACCGTCGGCTCCGGACGTATGTAGGCTCTCCTGGAGACGTTACCGACCAACGTCATGGGTAGGTTGATGGCACGGAGTTGTCGGGCGAATGGCTGCCAACCCGTCGGAGCGGTCTTACTCTTACTCTTACGCAACAGATCATTAACGAGATCCACCACGTTACTTCCGACAACCGGCACGCCCTCGTGTATCAGTTCGCCGCGAGCGGTCCACGCGACGTCTCTCTTGAGATGCTCCATCAAACGGCTGGCTTTGGCCTTCATGGTCTTGGGAACGGTGGCCAAGACGGTGGCCTCCAGTCCGCTAATAGGTGCTCGTGCTGTACCCTCCGACCCCGACTCCGACGTCACCTCCGGCTCGTTCACCGTGACCACGCGTAGCGGTTCCTTGACGCGTTTATCGACCAAGGCGTTGTACCGCTGCAACACCTGATTATACAGGGTCACCTTGGTCCCGTCGTCTAGGTCCGTTCTATCTAGGATGGTCTTCATCTCGTCATCGAGGGCTTGCACCTTCTTGCCTAAGGTGTCGGTTGCGGGTGGGGGTGGGGGTGACCGCAGCGTGTCCAACAGTCGCGGGTCCACCAAGGCCATCCTGCGTGCGTGCTCCATGTATCTACCCCCCTGAGGTCAGCGCCTGTCGGAGCAAGGGTAGCAAGACCGTACTTGCCAACGGTGCTAGGAAGGCCGATAGGAAACCGCCGCTCTGTCCCTCGCCAACCTGCGGCTGTAGCAAGATGCGTCTTCTTCTGGCAGCGAGCGTTCGTTTATTAGCCAACTCGCGTAACTTCGTCTTGTATTTATTCAATCGTCGCCTCTGTATGGCGCTCAATGGAATGTTCTTTGTTAGTATGTTGTAGGCACACTCGGCCAGTGCACACAGCAGATCGGCGTCGGCGTTGGCGATGATGGCCTTTTTAATTTTGTTGTTCTTGACTCTGGCCAGGGCCTGTATGCACACGATGTGTCTCTTCACCAGGGCAGACATGATGCGAATGAAGAGACTATCCACACACGCGGTCGTTTTATACCTTCGGCAGGTACACGTACTGAACACGGTCGTCTGGAAATATGGCCGTGCGCAGACGCATGTCCTCGGGCGTGTCCTGTTTGAGATCGATCAATAGATAACCGTACGGTACCACCGTGGCGTCTTTAAACGCCTCTTGCACGAACTTGCCGCGTCCCGGATACATCTGCCGCGCCAAGGTCGCCATCTGCGATGCGTCGCGTGGATTCTTGAACACCACCATGTACTGGGAATTCAGACTGATGGTGCGACTCTCTTTGTTTTTAGGGAACAGGTTCTGTACGAGATACAGCACGGACGTGTTCCTGTGGTGACTTTTTTTAGTGAACAGGATCGTGACCCGTTCGTCCGTTTCCGCCATGAGATCGTCTATGACGATGAGGTTCCTCGTTGTCGGAACGAACATGGCCGCCGTCGGTAACCCTTCCTCGAATCGCACGTGACCCAAGTCCGTCGTTGCGTAAGCCTCTTGCCATTCCCCGTAACACCACGTTATTTGTTCGGGTGGAGGATCGATCATCGCAGCGGCGTGACGCAACATACGCGTCACGAAAGTACTCTTGCCGCATCCCGTCGGTCCGGCGACGATGCACGTGAAGGGGTGTTTCCATCGGGCATCCATGATTGCGTATGAAACGAGTGCAGCGTGCATCGCCTTTTCTATACGTCCACCGGACCCGTGGTCACCCCGTCCTCGTGCACCACGCGTTTGGGGTAAAAGTACGTGAGTGCATCCCTTTCCTGCACGTACGTCATCACGCTAGAATTATGCACCCGGAAACCACGGTTCGTTCCACCTCCGCTCCGACGGTTGGTGAGCACCGCCAGGAACGCGTCGTTGTCGATTGTGTTGTGCCGTTTGTTCAGTCCTTTGGTGCTGTACTTGTCGGTCGCTCCGAAACAATAGTACGTCTTGCTACACAAGCCCACGAACCCGGCACCGGACCACTCGACCTTGAACAGACCCGGTGTCCTCTTGTCGAACGCTCTTCGCGCCTTACAGCACGCATCGTCTCCGACCCACGATCGATTGGCGAGACGACAGCGCACGTAGTCGTTCCGATGGTCGTCGCAACATTCCGACGGGAGCCATTCGGAACGATGTCGGAAATAATGTTCCCGTAGTTCCGGGGTCACGAGGTCGTCGACGGACTCGCCGGCCAAGGCCAAATAGGCGGAATCTGTATCCATCTCGCAGTACTCGAACAGAGGGCGCTCCACGTATCTGACGATGAAGTCGTAATAGAACTGCAACATGCGCATCTTGGCGTATTGCAGAACGAAGAATCCCACGTGTACGGGTAGGGTTTACTTGACGACTTTCTTGTTCAACTCTATCTCGTACGCGTCGTCGACGACGAGATCGAGTTGTCGGAACCGTTTATCGTTGACCAGGAGCGATGCCGCCTTCTCCGTGCAGTAGCTGACGTCACGATGTCGGTCAACGTTGGTGATGGTCTTTCCGTAGCCCGAGTTCCCCAGCAACTTCATGGTGTCCGCGATGATGGTCTTGTCTCGGTGAACGTCGCCCTCGCGTCGGGCCTTGGACACTGAATCGCCGAACCGTCGGAAACACGGAATAGGATCGTATTCGACGACCTGGTACACGTGCAGCACCTCGAGACCGTGGTCCATATACCATCGCAGCAGTGGCGTTGCGAGCAGTATCTTATCGCCGCAATAACTACCCACGAGCATGCGTCGCGGAGTCTTCATGATGTCGTGTTCTTCGGCGTATCGACGCATGAACGGACCGAGATCCTCGCGCATCATACTGACGTTCTTGAACACGGGCTGCATCTCGGCAAAGTGCGCGCGCAATTCTTCCGGTACGCGTATGTCGCACTCGATCATGCCGAACACGGTTCCCGCACGCACTCCGTTCAGGATCTGTTGCGACGTCATGGTCCAGCGCACGTGTCGACGTCGAGGAAATGCAGCATCCAGACACTCACGTACGGCCGGGGTTCGTCTCATCTCTTTCCACTCGCATTCCCACAGCTCGACGACTGTGACAAAGTGACGTAGATAGGCGGTGGTCTTTCGGGTCTCGGCGAGCAGTTCCGCCATTGGTTTCCCGTTGACTGCGTTCACCTCGTCACGGTTGCACGCACAACCGTGGAAGTAGCACCCTTGGAACTGATAAGCCGTCTTCGTCTCGCTACACCATCCGTCCACCCGATGTTTGCCTATTCTCTTCTCTCGTCCGTTGATCTGATGTCGTATGGGACGTCCCGTGCGTTCGGATTCCCACGTCAACCATTCCCCAGCCATCTGTCCGTACAGCTGCGCCGATTCGGGGCGGAAGTCATTCTCTGCTCGTCGTCGCGTGTACCATCCCATAGGCATGTCTTGCATGAGCGACCACAGGTACAGCGCGTTCGCATCGTAGCCGACGATCGCTCGGCACGGACGAGCCGCCTCTCCGTACTCGTTCTGACGTAGCGTGGTGACACCTTTCTCGTGATAGCGATGAAAAATGATCGACGGCCCGCCTACGATGTTCTCTTTGACGAGGTCGTGCAGGTCTTTATTCTTCTCGTTGAAGACGGTAAAGTAGGTCTTCTCTGGAAGGTCGTTGAACAGGTACAGCAGGGTCAGACCAGGTACGCTGATGCCTTGCTTGAACATGTCTATTCCCCGTTGTCGATAGAACGCGAACTGTCTGTCGATGGCCTGTAGAAAGGGAACCACGTCCCTGTTGTTGTACCAGACGAGAAAGTCGCGCAACGTCGTCATGCCATTGACGCGCCAGGCCTCCTGACAACTGGCGTAATCCTCGTCTGAAATACCTTCGTTCTTCAGTCGACTGAAGAAGGCCTCTTTCGGTGGAAGAGCGGTGTCGTCGAGTCTCTCCAGCCGGTCCATGTACTCGTACGGGAAATGACCTTTCGTCACCTCGCATCCGTACGCTTTCAGATACTTGTCGTAGCTGAACCCGGGGGCTATGTAGTTGATCATGTCGAGGAATTGCAGTTGATCCGTCGCAAGACTCATGAAAGTGTTGTTGCGTTTGATGACGAACATTGACCCGACGCCATCGTCCTCGTCTTTCTTGTTGCCCTCTTGCTCCCTCTCGTCCTCGGTCTCGTCTTGCTCCACGGTCTTTGAAGTCGCCAGGAAGTACGGTATGAGGAACTGTTTGATGGCATTGAGATCATACTTCCCCGAATTGAACCCGATGACCGGTAACCGACGCATCCATCCATACAGTTGTCCCATCAGCGTTTTGTACGGATTGGTTGCCGGTCGAGCATCCTTGTCAGTGGCTGAGCGTGCAGCCTCCTCCCGTGCGTCCCAATTCGACATCTCTTCGGCAAGTTGGTCCAACACGTGATCGTATGAGCCTTTGATCTTGTCGTACGCGGCCTCGCTCATCGATTGCAGGATGGTCATCATGTCGCTCACCAACTTGTTGGTGTCTCCGTCCGTGACGATGCATGTCACCTGTTTGTGTCCGGGTACGTTGGATGCCACGCTGACGCTCAGCGGGACGTGACGTGCAACCCAGTGAACCTGGGCACTGTCGGACGGAAGGTGTTCGGTGTCGAACCAACACTCGAAGTCGAAGGTGGCTCGGTACGGATAGTACTGCAACGCTTCGGCCACTCGGATGTTCTCGTCGGCCAGGCGTTCGAACACCGATGGAGTCGAATGGTACACGCCACCAGGATAGACTCGGCGCACACCCCCCGTACACGTGCTCTCGTGGTTGCGTAGATGCCATGCGTCTTTCCACAACGAGTCACCGCACTTCCGACATCTGTACGAGTGACAGTACATGCGTCTATCCTGGATGAGGGAAAAATGCGTCCCGTGAAGATTGAGGTAGAGTGTGTCAGGGTACGTACGTACCGAGCGACGAACGAGTTCTGCAGTTGGCTTTCCATCCTCTCCATCCGGTGGTACTAGACTGTACACGCACACATTCGTTTGGAACGTGGTCTCTACACGATAGAGGTCGTCCATCGTGACCCCGGCAAAAGCTGTCATGGGTACGTCGTCTTGGGCGTAAGTGTCGTACAGCGTCTTCACAGCTGGTTCCAATCGCCGCTTGTCACATCCTCGATGCAGGGCCAGACATCGGAAGAGACACAGGTTGTCATTGTACCTTTTGCTATACTGGGGCTCCTTTTCCAATCCGATTACGGCTTTGTTCCTCTTGATGTAGGCTGGAAGGTCAGTCATTCCTACACATCCTATCGGGTGTTCGATGATGCGATTGACGTAAAATGAGACATTGGTCACGAGTTCGCACACCCACGCCGAATCCGGTCTTTGATTGATGGCCCATTGCAGGACGTCGGGTTCTCGGATGCGTTCGAGGAACTCATCAAAGTCCTTGCTGTTGGTGATGAGACTGGGCTCGTCCAGGTAGCGTCCACAGCAGTTGCACGAGGGATGGTAGTACTTGTATTGACCCGTGTTCTTGTTCCTCAGAATGAACCCGTAACTGAGGTTAATCTTGAAAGCGTTGGTCTGTTCCTGGAACACGTTCCTCAACGGCGTCTCTAGAACGGTCGTGTCCAGAGTCGTTAACCTGTACTCGTACCTGGACTGCAGAGGACCTCTCGCTACACGTGTCCGTATGCTCGACCAGTGCGCTCGTACGACATCTAGCAGTTCCGTCGACAGGTTGTCGGCGAAGGGGAGTCGAGCAGGTGGGTCTATGGGGTCTGCATCGGTAACGAGTGGATGGTGGGGTGTGGTGGGTTCCCTGATTGGTCTCTTTGGAGATGGTGGCTTCGTGACGTGTTTTCGTGCGTGTTTGGTCAGGGCACGGTGGCTAGGGCACCTCTGTCCACATTTCGCACATGTGTACACTGTGGTCTGTTTGCTATTACTGCTAAGACGACATACGGACCTCACGTGTTGTTGCAGATCGTCCCATATCTCAAACGTCGCATCACATTTACACGAATATTTCGTTCACTTTGACTGATCGCTAGGTAGCACCTCTATTGGTTGCGCCACCGAATACGTGTGTTCGCTCACTGCCGGTGTCGCATGACTCACTAGGTGGCGTTTTAACGCTGCGTACGTGTCGAGCACCAGTCCGCAGTGCCGACATTGGTGACGTTTCATGCTGCTCTACGTGTCTACAACTGAGAGAGAGTGGTCCTTAGTACAGCTATATAGTACGTGTGGTGGTGGTGGTGGTGGTGGTGGTTGGTGGTGGGTGTATGACCTAAGGTGTGATCCTGTGGTATTGGCTACTGTGTGTCCGATATCGCTGGCTACGGGTTCTCTTTCACCTATGTATACCGTGGCAACACCACTGACAACACGTTTCAATCATTGTATGACTTTTTTTTATTGAGTATATACTGTCATAGACATAGACATAGACATATACATATTATACACATATACATATACACGGTTAGACTTATATAATTACTATGATGTTGATGACTGTACGGTTTGTGGGAGTGTTCCATCCTCGACAGGGACCCTAGCTTACGTTCGATTATCGAAACGCCAGTGGCTAGTAACATGATTATTAACTTGTGGGCTTTTACACCGCGACAGAGGTTACGTGCAATGATGGTGATGATGTACTATATAAGTCGGTATGTATATATATATATATATATATATATATATATATATATATATATATATATATATATATATATATATATATATATATATATATATATATATATATATATATATATATATATATATATATGTATATAACTATTACTCTATGTCATGCCACTACAATATGACAGTGACTAAATACAATAAAAGAGAGAGCTACCGTTGCAAACGGTGCTTCTTAATATGACTACGTTTCTACCATACAATGAATACGTATCTGTAATATGACTACATACAATAAAAGAGAGAGAGCTACTATTTCCCATACAGTTCAACACGTTACACTAATTAAATGCCGGCGTTTCTACCATGAAATCAATAATTATTTGTAATAGTCTATGTAGTGCACGTGTCCTCTCGTCTCGTGCTAGTACGAGTGTCTCCTCATTCACCTCCTCCTCCTCCTCCTTCACTTCCTCCTACATAAAGAAATACACCTATTGTTCATCGTGCGTCGATATGATATATTCTATTAGTAGCACTATTAATTGACGACTTGCACGCCTACGTGCTTCAATCGGTCGCACAGGTACGTCATCATCCTACAGAACAAATTAAAAGTTACTAACATTTCACTCCATATTACTTAATACTACCTACTAATAATAATATTCTGTTGACGACATCATATACGGATTGATCAGTACTACAGCTCGATTCCGAATGCTGGCTGGGAGTATGGGTGCCTCGTCGTACACTTCATTCTACATAACAACAACACTATTACTACTACTACTACTACTACTACTACTACTACTACTACTACTACTACTATCATGGTTATAAGTGCATACTACCTAACTAACTGTCGACTACCGACTACCGACTACGGTTCATCGGGTCGTCCGATGGCGCATCGCACATAGTTCATTAGCATGTTCTGGTATGAAGCCGCCAATATACTAAACGCTACTTCTCGGCTCACATCCAGGGTCGTGTCTTCTATCGTGGATGGGGAGGATGTCCTCCACTTACGAGCTATTAACGATACTATATTGTTCTGTATTTCTATATGATGGGAACACACCTGTCGCGTAGTCTCATCATCATCATTGGCCGTCGACGTCGACGGCTTCCGATCATCATCATCATCGGCGGTCGATGTCGACGGCTTCGGTGAAGTTATGGTGCGTTGGTCAGGGGTGTGTTTGTACCCTCCGTCTGGCGACAGGACGATGGTTGAGTTGGGTAGTACGTAGAGTGTAGGTGCTGTTGATGTTGTTGATGTTGTTGTTGTCGGTGGTGGAGATGGTGGTGGTGACGCGGGACTGAACTCGAAGTCCTTGTCGTCATCGTCTTTCTCGGGTGCTGGGGATGAGGTGATAGCATCCTGTGGTGGTGACGCGGGACTGAACTCGAAGTCCTTGTCGTCATCGTCTTTCTCGGGTGCTGGGGATGAGGCGATAGCATCCTCATCAACATCATCATAGTAATGAGGGGGGGTCTTGATGATCCAAGGATCATCCTCCTCCTCCTCATTCTCATCCGTGTCCGATAAATTCTCTACAGGACCCCACGGTAACTGCTGCGTCGCCGCCACCACCCCTCCTCCTCTGGTGTTGTCATCTGTCGCCTCTTCATCCGACTCAGTCTCCGACGAGGACCCCCACGGTATCTCCTGTGTTTCTGGGTATTCATCTACCGGGTCTGTCTTCTGCCGTTTCCCCGATGGCGTCACCTCGTCCTCGTCATCGGCATCATAGAGCTCGTCCCACTGGCGCTTGTATGCTGTCTCCAGCTGCGTTAGACCCGTCTGTTGAATAGAAAGAATCGGTTACATTCGACATATTTTCATCCACGTCTCCCTGTATATCGTTGTATTGGGCGTACATACTCTTTCTAACCAAATCTGTCACTTGCTGACGCCATTTCATGTTCCCACACGTTGCGATGACATCTATCGATAGCCACCGCAACACGTGCATGACCATGCTGACCGATGGTACGTAACGTTCCGTATCATCATCATTTAAATTCATTATGCGTTGCACCTCGTCACAGGCAAATTGCACGCTGGCGACCTTTAGTGCCTTATAGAAGGTTTGTTCGTTCGTCATGGCTTCGGCTCGATCACGTAGCCTATCTAAACCACTCACCGTAGCCTCCATATCATCGCTACTGCTTATGGATATGACGTCACGCTGTGACGCACTATCGTCCGAATCATCGGATATTGTAATTAATGGTGGGGGTGAACAGCTGTCCGCAGAAGAGTCGAATAGTATCTCCGAGCTATTAGCATGTAACCATTCCATTACCTTAGAGCGTCCATCGTTGTCGATGACGTCACTGCTACCGGTCGCAACTGCAGTGGCTGCAGCAGCGATGGTCGCAGTAGCCTGTGAACAGATGGATTCACACTGTGACTATTTCCATGTCTGACACCGTGTAATTTACATACTGTCCCGCCTCGCGTTTCCTAACGGTCACCATGACTTGGGCCCCCCGCAACATGTCCAGTGCTGCATACCGCTCGGCGTCTCCTTTCATGTTCATGTACTCGTTAGCGGTAAATCCCAACACCTGGACAGCCTTGGCATTAAATAAGGTTGCCCACACTTCACTACCGATGGCGTCTTGTAGGAGGATACGCATAGCGAACTGATACACTACACCACGCTGCCATCGATGAACCGGACACACATACCCGTTGTTTTCGGGACTCACACGTTTGTTACACTGCTGACATGATGGATAAACTATATATTTGTCTTGAACAGCACATTGTACTATGGTTAACGGCCGTCTAAATATATAAGTCCCGTTACCTACCTGTCTCTCGAGTTGGCTGACTGTCATCATCATATCGGCGTCTTGGGCGGCCATTTCTCTCTCTGCGTGCTGCTGCTAGTGGTCTTGAAGTCGTCTGTGAATCGAAGTGTGGTTGTGTGTCTCGTTCACTCTGCGCCGGGTTTATATACACCTCCAACTGCCTATGGCGCGATTTCTTATCACAACCCTTGGTCGTGCGCGCGTGATGCTGGATGTCTGGCATCTATATCTCGCTGTACTCTGTTCACCGGTCTTGTGACCGGCTCGCATTACGTCTGCTGATGCAATCGAATGAACTCGCGTACTCGCTCGAGTATATGTCCTAGCATGTTCTGACCGGCTTGACCGCTGTATGTTAGCGCCCCCAGTATCCTTCACGACTCTTGACCCATTCCTGCAACTGGGAATACCCAGTGTCTAGGAGTCGTTTACGTAGGGTTGGATCGCGATATTTAACAGCAACTAACGCATACATTAGTGAATATCGTTGTTCGTTCCACGATGCGCGTAACTGTTCTTTTTCTCGTATGCTCTTGCTGAGGTGTTTCGCCTGTAGACCAGTGCGCGTGGACAGCATTTTTTCTGCGGTTTGCAGGTCACCGTGATGCATGCATTTCCGCCATTGGTAAGCGCTTTCGACACTCGTAAATTCTTTATTCCACACACGTATCCTGCACACGTAGAAGTTTGACAGGAAATGGCGACCGCCTCTGAAGCGTATATCACGGTTCATGGTGACTTTATAACGTTAAATTGTACAGTTACTGTCTTAAATACACGCCGTTCTAGCGCTCTCGAGTACTAGTCACCCCCACTTTTTTCCTTGCGTGATGGATGCCCGGTGTCGGTAGGCTGACAGTTGCCGGCCGCTTATCTGTTTTCTCATTAGTGTCGTATTGTTCCTCGGGTTGCGTCAGCTGTCTGGTTTATTTCTAGCATGGTATATATAGACGCTGCGTTCGTCGTGTCGTCATTACAACCGCCATTGCCTTCGATACCGTTCAACACTGCTATCATGCCTCCTGTCGTTATGGTGCTCGACTTTGCCGAGTTTTTGACTCTTCTCACTGCTATGATGGGAGATGCGTTGATCCCTCTAATGCGTCGTGTGTGAGTATTTCTTTTATTTCTTTATTTCTTTATTTATTTATTACTATTATACTTTCATAGCTCTACATAACTGTACATAGATAATAACTCTTTTCACTGTACATACTGTTCTATCGTTCCTGTGTATACATGTCTTGCCGTGTGTTCGTCGGGTCCAAGTTCCATATGTAGCGGCTTGCCAGCCGATCGGTTTCGTATTACCTCGTTGCTTGGTTACGTCTGTTATATATATATATATATATATATATATATATATATATATATATATATATATATATATATATATATATATATATATATATATATACATATATATAGATGTCTATGCATGTTCTCACTCTGGTTGTGTCCTTTACTTACAGAATCCCTCGCTTTCACTGGGCACGCGTAATGACACAGTTGCTCGTCAAGACAGTCCACCGCCGGACCTGTCAGGCGACAGAGCTATTTCGAGACGAGTTGTACGACGCCGGTCTCCTGACGGCATTCGCCGACCATACAAGCCGTTGGCGTCATGTCATGTCGGACATTGAATTCTATTACGGACCTGGATATCGTACTTCTACAGTCCCTGAGTCGTGGGACGACGACGACGACGATGATATCGCCGCCGCCGTCGCCTCCGACACTCACGAGGACTCGGACGATTTCCGTCTCGCATTCCGGGCTCACATGTTACAGTGGGAGTGCGTCATGCACCAACTCCTGCTGTTACATGTCCCGTCACCCCTCCCTATTTTGCGTCGCCTTAACAGAGACGGCCCCATCCATCATCCGGCCCTCTTCCGTCGACGACGCTCCGTCTCCCTCCGTATTGCATTGGCCCGCAAGTTGACTGCGCGTTCAGTTCGCCGCTCACTCTTGCCGGCTTTCAACTGTCAGCCCGAATGAACACTTCTACAAACGTTCATTTTTAATAAACTTTACTACCGTCATTGTTTCATGTATTACAGTTTGCATATTCCCGTCTTGTATTGCATTGTTTCATGTATTAAAGTTTGCATCACCTTATATTCCCGTCTTGTATTGCGTTTTGTTGGCATATTATATTTTCCACATAGTCCATTTTCGTCCTGCTACATTTTATTTAATGCCATATATATATATATATATATATATATATATATATATATATATATATATATATATATATATATATATATATATATATATATATATATATATATATATATATATAGTCCATGTTCGTCCTGCTACATTTTATTTATCCAACGGTCCGATTTCCGTCGTCCAGCGGTTATTTTATAGCCATGCATGTCGGCTAATTAATAACCATTACATATTCCCCTTATGTTTATCGGTTTCACCTTTATTACGTCTTTTGTTCACTCCATATAACCCGCTATAACACACATCAATAGCCGTCACTGCCACATTGTTGCTGTTTATCACCGATTAGCTCGGCTCCCTTGCTACATTGTACCGATTAGCGTCCTTTGATCTCGCGCTACGGCTCACAGCTGGATAAACGCCTCGGCTTACACTTAACTCCAGTCGTTCGGATGTCCAGTCGACATTAGCTAACCACTCGGACTGGTCACTCCGTCGGGTCACGGTTCAGGTCACACGGTGTCTACGTAGGTGGGTGGGTGGGTGGGTGGTGGGTGGGTGTATTTATTTTCTTTTTTCCTATGTCCACCATCGATGACTACTGGTCAATATTCGTTCCTCCTCCAGTCCCTAGGGGGCGCTTACCTTACCCAGCATGCACTACGCTCAGCTACGCTCGCCAGGGGGCGCTCTACTGCTCTACTGCTCTCTCATTGGCTGCGCGCACTCTGAGCGATATTAGGGGCATTTACCTTGATCTCTTCCTTTGATCTATAGATCGATGCGATAACGGGGGTCCCAAAAACTTCTGCATACTACTAGCAAGTCTTCAACGAAGGCCACTAAGCGCTGATACAGATCTTCAGGACGTTCATCAGCCTGGAGCTAAATGTCGGCAAAGTCAAGAAAATGGGCGCCCGTAGACTGAAATCCGTAGTGTAGACGAATAGTTTGTCAGATGCAAGATAAACTAGTTGAATTCTTGACGATCGTGTTGCGCGATATAACTGGACAGTAATTGGCTATCTGGCCTAGCATCAGCTCTAGCACGTACACTTGCTGGAGAGCCGTACGGCCGCCTGACGCAATCACGTCATCATCAGTACGTGACACCTATGTTTGGTTGAGAGGCACACTTCTTCCCCCAGTTGGCGTCAGTGGTAATAAATTGCGTGAAGTTAGGGTCGAGCGATAAAGTAAAATAAGGTTTTAACGCAAGTTCTCAAACGAGTTTACGGTTTCGGTTTTCGTGAGACACCACTGTTTCGGTGCACGTTGCGTGTTGGCCATGTTAACGTTAGGCTACTACGATTTTACTAGTGCGACAAAGTCAAAGCCGTCGTTCAAGGCTAACTGCTTGCGCCGATTAGTAGGCTAGAAAGTCAATGCGATTCAATTTGCTATTGTACACAATTCGGTGTGTGAGTTCGTTATGAACACTGCCACCACGCCATTATGGTGATAAAGACCGCATATTTAGTCTTGCAAACAGACACTAGTACGATGCAACATGAACATTTAATGCAGAACAATAAAACACGACCAACCGAAATCAAACCCGGAGAGCGAGAGCATCCTTGACCCGGGGAGCCGGGGTCACCCACAAACAGCCATAGACGTGAATTATAATTGATCGTCTATTGGCGTAGCTGGATCCGCCCCTGGCATATTCTAGGAGTCAGACTACAGTTGAGAATTGCATTGGTGGCCATGTTAACGTTTTGTCTGATTATAAGAAAACGTGACCATAAAAAATTCAGAAAATTGTTCACAGCAACTGCCATCATCTCATTGATATACTGACAAAATTTGATCAAAATCACATACGTCCAGCTCTTTTAAATCGCCCCGACGGGCGATGCCTATCAATTTTGACAAAAATAGCCATGCATTCATTCGCCCACGTGACCCATAGCAGAACAATTCCCATAAATCCCTCTGTCAGTTAAACTCTTTAAAAAATGCACTGTTTCACAGCCAATAGCTTCTACAAACAAACCTGTGAATATCCCTGCTCAAAGGCACTCATGTCACATAATATTAATTTATTAAGTTACCATTTTACAATTTCATACGCCCTACATTCGTGTGAAACAATAAACAGGAAGGTCAACTGTGGCCTTACCCATCTAGTTGTCCATAGCAGTGGCTTTAACTAGCAAAATACCACCTACCTACATAATAATGTAGATCAGAGGAGAATACATATGGCTGCCTTTCCCTATGCAACGCCGGGTAACTCGGCTAATAATTATACATGTGTGTTTTATTGAGTAGGCCTATCACATAGCGTGTGTTGGTGCACTCGTGCATCTATTGTCTGCATAGCTTATGTAAGAAGCTATTTTTTTAATCTGTGTAAACTTCAAAACATCTTTTTTTGTAACGGTATTGCTTGCTTTTATATTAATAACATACAAACAATGCGCCTGCTTCCTAGTTACACATGTTTACTGATCTAGATCCTAGGGTAGACTGTTTTACTACAGATGCAACGCGCAATATTCTATAATTGTACTAATGTCCCTCTGGGTATTGCACTAGAGTCCAAAGGTTTCAACTATGCAGCCAGTCCAAATTTACCCTGCCAGCTGGTATCAGCTGGAGTATCTCGTGACGTCCTTTTATTTTTCTTTATTTTCTTTTTCTCACAACTGAAATTAGGGTGTCATTGTAGGGAGCGATAGCATACCGGTTAGAATGCCGGACTCTCAATAGAGAAACCTTTTTCAAATCCTACTGCGGTCGCTTCGAACCTTTGTCAAGTTTGATCACCCTACGTTGCCATAATTCAATCAGCTGTTTAAATGAGTACCTAGCAGTGCAGACAGATGTGGATATGTGAATGAATAGTATTCGCGCAGTAATTGCAGCGTGGCTGAATGCTTCCCAGAGAAGTTGAAATGGCCTTGGAATGAACAGGTCTGTCAGAGGGTGAAGTGTAAATCGCTTTGAGCAGTCCTAAGGACTTGATACCGCACTGTTCGATCAGCCATTGTGGTGGCTTAATGTCACCACGGTCACAAAGTATCATGCGTCTTGGTGTACTTGGTGAAGCATGTACTCCTCTAGATATAGCAGGGAGAAAAGTTGTGTGTAAACGGATTGATGAAAAAAATAACCAAGTAAGTGAGAGCGGACGAATAGGTCAGCCTCCTAGAAAAAGACTGTCCCAGCAAAATACAACGGCTATATTAAAAGAACACCTATATCTAGAAAGCGGACGGTACAGTTATGTCAAACGGTGCCCGCTGACCCAACCAAGGGCAGAGTAGCCAAAGGTAGAGTGCACCCAGACTTGTTGTTCTAGAAGCGAACAGCATAGTTCAGCAGCCTACCAGCCTGTGGCCCAGTCACTACGTATCACAGCTAGAACACTGATGATACACCAGGGACTTATATATGACATAACTGCACCTTAACATTTCAGGCGTTTATAATTTATATAGCAATAGAAAGTTATTGTTTTGCCTAATCGCCTTTTTTCAAATCGGCCAATAATGCCCATGTTCATTACTGTGTAATAAATTAATGAAAATATTACAAAGCATCGCACAGCAACAAATGGCAAAAGGTTACTATTAGTACCTTGTTGACATGAACATTGGGAATGGTTGTGTGTCCAAACTTCGTGTATTTCCAAATTGAAAAACAAAATACACAAAAACTGAATGCATTACATAATTATTAAAATGTACATCGTTTGCCACAACTGGTCACATAATTGTTATGCCTTGGTGTTTGTTAAGGGAGGTTAATTATTCAAGGTTGATTTGATAGCACTTGCTTCTTTATGTCACACATTTTTTTTCAAAAGGAAGCAACTGAAATTAAGTCACCAAATAATCAACGTCATAATCGTTGTGCCGAGCCAGTCGCTACAAGTAATATAATATGCCGTTTTCACAGAAACCAGACGACACTTTTATCTAAGACGTCCATATTCAACATTAGAAGTAAATATGCAGTGTTACTTGGTTGTGGCTGTGTCAGCTCGACCAACGTTCCCCACCCCTGCCCTGGCACTTCTCTGTTTACTGGGAGTTTGTGTGTCGCGTGTTCATCATTCATGACCCAGGCACGTTAGTCTTGTGACTCATATTTGTGTGTTGCACTATCGTGTTTGACGCCATAAGCGCCAGCTACAGAACTAGATCACAAGGAAAATGCTGCCGTTCGTTGTTTATGTCGGCGTCGTCGTCTTGTGCGCTGTTATCGCTGTTCTGTATCTCTACCCGGTGAGTTGTCAAACTTACGCTAATCGTGGGCGTGGTGGTGGTGGTGGTGGTGGTGGGAGATGATGTACTAGGTAGGCCCAATAGGCCTTGTTTGAAGCGTTGGCAAGTTGTGACGAGAAACATGCGTGAGATCGTTGGCGGATCCCAGATAGAGTTACATCATTAATCACCCCCATCTATTGATATAATGATGAAGACTGGGTACTGTACATTATAAACACTGGGCCTCCAGTGGGTTCTTGCCGTGCAGCAGCATGAATGTCACTGGTCCATGCCAACACCACTTTATCATGTGTCAACTGATAAGGGCTTAGCTGTCTTGTTTTACTAATGGGTGTTCTATTTATGTCTATGGCCGACCCACAAATAGATACTGTGTGAAAAGGGGTGTGCGGTTTCCCAACAGGTGGCAGCACTTTTAGTAATTAAAATTCCCACCGGAGACAAAATATATGGCTTTAAATTAACATGTATCAACTTCAAAACGTCTTAGGTAAATTTGTCTTTGTGTGTCGTATTCTAAACAGCCTAAACTAGGTCTAGGGTCTAGTCACTTGAACAAATGTAATATCATGATAGAACATTGGCAATTGATTTCAATTAAAGATGACACCTGACAGGAACCCAGAACTGTTTATTTAATTAATTAATACATATTTATATTAATAGAGATATTGATATTTTAATACAGTAACAATTCATAATTTTTTATTTCAATAAATGTATGATTAAAATGGCAACATTTTTATTTGTACATAAATTTTATTAATTTCTTTATGAAAGCAAGCTAGCACATTAATTAAGGTCATAAATATACCTAATAATACAGGCAAGTATCATTAATAGTAACTCAGTTAATAAGTCAATATTGGCTAATTAATGTTTAACATCAACATAAAAATGCCATAACTTCCATGATTATGAAGATATTTGTATGATTTGTTCACCGTTTACAAACACATTAAACGTGGTCATAAATATACATGACACATTAATTTCATTACTCATTTGATGCAGTTGCTAAGTCAGTATTGGTTATTTAATGTGCAAACTCAATCTTTATCAAAAGGTCATAACTTCCGTCATTATGAAGATATTAAATTTGTATAATTTGTTTAGGGTTTCAAAAAACAGTAAGTAGAGTCATCAATATACATCAGTCATGTATTATTAATAGTAACTCAATATATAAATAAATCAACACTGACATGCCAAGTCAACAGACCAACACATTTCAATAAAAATGCACAACTTCCATGATTTTTAAAATATTTGTATACTTTTTTGCAGAGCTTGGGCTTTGTTTTCCTGCCAAATAATATATACAAAGAACGCCAAAATATTTTTACATGCTGACTATAGTGAAATAGCTATTGGAGAAATGTATAGAAAAAAAATTTCATTGCATAAATATAACACAATTTAATATATATTCTGAGATTTTGTAATTTCTTGCATTTACAGTACACTTAGCTACGTACTATGCTTCGCATGTAAATGTACATGCACCTATTTATTTTCTTACACCAGGTATTCAAATGCAAAAATGGGTCAAATATCAAAACATTTTATTAATGTTACATATTTATACATCTGAGTGGTAAGCTCTAGATGCATCCGGGCATCAAATAAATTGTTTGACAGAAGCAAAGCCTAAATATATACTATTTAGACTTTAGTGGATTAATTTTGTTTGAATGAAACTTTTTACAGCTAACTTTATTCATGACATAAGATGTTATTTAGATGAACCAAGTCTGGACAAATGTCTTTTTGTATGACTAATGAAATAATAATTTAACTACCTAGGTAATTATTGTGACATTGTTTTATTTCACCCGATTTTCATATTGTTAAATGTTTTCTTTTTGTGTAGGGCTCAAAAAAGGTCACAACTGTTCCTGGACTGGATGCATCAGATGAATAGTACGTATAATCAACAGTCATACATTTATACATTAAAGCTGGCTCCATAATTATATTTTTTGCACATATAATTTAGCAAAAATCGAACCCATCTAGTATCGACTATAACATGCTAGCTCATTTGTGAATATAGTTGATGAAACATAGGCTAGATTGACGCTTTCACAATCTACCTCATCAAACAATCAAAGTCATTTCATTAAATCATTTTAACATAAAGTCATGCTCTTATTAAAACAGCTGTTTATATTAATTCTGTTAATATGTATTATTCACACACTACATATATAAACTCAATATGTTTTGTATTGTGCATTCTTTCAAGATATGTATTTAATTTGACCAAATAAGTATAAATTATGACACATGTTAACTTTTGCTATGGTACCTAATGCAATTGTCACAATGTTTCAGTGAAGGAAACTTGCCAGACATTCAGAAAGCTGGAAGTCTGCATGAGTTCCTTATGATTCTTCACAAAAACTATGGTGACATTGCTTCCTTCTGGTTTGGCCAACAACTCGCTGTCAGCATTGCCTCGCCACAGCTATTCAAGGAGCACGCCAAGCCTTTTGACCGTCCACGTAAGTTTCTGTATAGAGCAGCACCACTCTTGAAGTCCTTCTCAATTCAGTTTTTAACTTGTCTCATTCCAGACATTTATCGCAAAAATCTAAATAAGCCTACCTAGTATCTAATACAACATGTTAGCTTGCTTGTGCACATTTTTTATTTAGTTTTGGTGATACATAAATATATTCCATAATTATGTTATCAGTGAGTTTTATAAAGATCCCTGCTAAAGACGATCTTGTCTGCAACAATTTGTTTATATTAATAAATACTTTTATAATTGGTTGTCGATTTTTTTCATGATAATTGAAAGTTCTTAAACCTGTAATATCTAACAACATGTCTTATCTAATCGAAATTAGTGCTCCTTTTTATGGAATTTTTACATGTATATGTACTGTAATTTGTTATAAATAAAATACATCATCGTCATTATCAACCGTCTAAAACAATAGAAGTAAATATGCAGTATTACTTGGTTTATTAATTTTGTGCCATCAACAACTCAAGCCAGATGTAAAGATGTGAAAAGGCCAAATGAATTAAATGTATTAAGTGTATGCCTAATGGCACACTATTACGATTAAGAACATGAAATGTGGACTCCATAACATATGCCAAGCCTGTGGCTGAGACTCACGCAAAGCTGCTGGTAGTATTTATTACATTATTAATTATACATATATATTAATTTATTTCAGCGATTTTCTTCCAAATGTTTGAGCCCTTTATTGGATCCAACAGCATCCAATATTATAATGGAGAAGAGGGTCGCAACAGACATGTCATGTATGCCCGGTGCTTCAGTGACCAAGCTCTGAGTACATATTACGACACCATTGATAAAGTATGTTGTAACACAATTTTACACAATTCATAGATTTTTGGCGATCCGTAGAGATGTCAGGATTTGATTTAAAGTTTAGTATGCAGAATAATATTAATTGAATTAGAGAAATCTGCACTATAAAAATATCATTGCTGATTTTTTAACCAACTCCAACAATAATAAACGTTTAATAAAAGTTTTTTGTAATTAAAAATGGTCAAGCTAATAAAATTTTTATATTTTATATGAATTTTAGTTGTAATGGCTCGCAATATTAGAGCCTGGCATGTTTTACGTGTAATGAAGTTTCTGTAACAAACGTGTCTTGGTTATGAGTAGACACAGACATGTATGTATTAACACTCATAATGCTCCAACATGATTCAGTACTTCATCCCTGCCATATATTTTTTGGTTTTACATTCATATTTTTGGCTTGAAAATCCATATTAACATTATAAATCCATATAACACTTATAATTGGTTAACCAACCTATAACAATCCTATTTGGATCAAGTGTTGCCATCTATTAGGCTACAAAATATACCTGCATCAAACAAAATCAGCTAGATTTTGTTGGAAATTTGCCTAGCATTAAAATTATGCTCTTCAACCACTATGAGTTTGTTGTTTGATTTTATACCTGTGAGATGAACACAAGAAAACATACGTTATCATAATTTTTCCATTTGAAGCAAATCCTTATTAAAACGGGATATGTCGATGTTCCTACCAAAATCTGCTAAATCTATACAATGTATTAGGTCTGGAGATAATGACAGCAAAAAACTCACCAGAACGATTTAATTGTCTCTACTTTCACTCCAGTCACCAATGGCACTTTTGGGGTTAATACGCACGCACACACATCCTCTTCAAAGCTAATGGCCTTTTAGCTGGTGTTGACTACCGGTATTGTTTATGCGCGTGGGTGGAAAGTTCAAGAGGCATTCTATCAACTTTATAAATTTCATGGAGATATTTGTAGGTTTCATTCATGTCTCTTGCTCTTCTGTAGTAGAGACAGCTTATGCACGTTGGGCTTGTTGCATTGATGTGCACAGTAATGTCCTTGAAAAGCAGAATCATTGTCAATCTTCAAGTATGATTTTCTCATTTCAACTCAAATGGCAGTTTCAGGGTTATTGTGCACAATTACAATTACCCGGGGGTATGCAATAATGCACTAATGCAATGTTGTAGCTCACTGATGGGTTGGTGCAGAAATGGAGGAACGTCCCTCGAGATGAACACATTGGGCTGTGGGAACAGATGGCTGCCATAGCCATCAAGGCCATGCTTCAGTGCTCCTTTGGAAATTACTTCAGTGAAGACACTACTGTAAACAACATGAGAAGAAGCTATGAAGTGGTACATCTGTGTATTTGTTCAAGCCATTCCGATTAATCAATTTCGTCAACAATTAATTGGTTCATGCTTCCGATCACGGAATCGATCACAGTCTTGTGTAATTGTGCGATCTTTTTTGATTATATTCATTCTGAATTTCATTCCCTGTCATTCTATGACTTACCTGTCCGGCATTCTGACCTGACTCTGAGGAAAAACACAACAGGAAAAGAGCCTTTGTATTATTAACTCTTGATAATAGCGTCAACAAAGTCGGGCTGAAGTCACTTTCTCGAATCCTGTTGGCGCTTCGCTAGGTGGCAGGGAACAAACGAAATAATGAAGGAATTGGCCCGAGGCAGCACCTCTTCTGGTGAACGCGCATACCATGCATGTAGGCCTAGATACGTACATACCTGAAGTCTCCAAAATGGTAAAACAGCAAATAAAAATCTTTCATTGTCACATAGATATATATAATGTTATTTATATCAAATGTCCACATTGGTTTGTATGTTGAAATACCCCACCCCTGGGGAATTTTTTATTTGTCTTAATGTACAAACCATATCCATGGTTCCCGGGCACGCCTACAAAGTTTCAGATCCATACATACGAACAGACAGGCAGACAGACATACATACGCGCAGACAGGCAGACAGACATACAGACAGGCTGACAGAGTCACAAACTACTTCTTTATACAGGTGATGGCTGAGATGGCAAGAAGGCTGGACGGAAGCGTGCCAGAAGAGGGCAGTGTGAGGGAACAGACGTTTCAGAAGCGTGAGTTGGTTGTGACAATTGATACAAATCCTATTTAAATACAAACCACATGGCTCAGTGGTTAGAACACTGGACTGTCGGTCGAGAGGACTGGGGTTTGTTATGACTCACTGATTTGTGCAGTGGCTCAGTGGTTAGAACACTGGACTGTCAGTCGAGAGGACCGGGGTTTGTTATGACTCACTGATTTGTGCAGTGGCTCAGTGGTTAGAACACTGAACTGTCAGTCGAGAGGACCAGGGTTTGTTATGACTCACTGATTTGTGCAGTGGCTCAGTGGTTAGAGCACTGGACTGTCAGTCAAGAGGACCAGGGTTTGGTATGACTCATTGTTGGGTGCAGTGGCTGAGTGGTTAAAACACTGGACTGTCAGTAGAGATGACCGGGGTTTGTTATGACTCACTGTTGGCTGCAGTGGCTGAGTGGTTAAAACACTGGACTGTCAGTAGAGAGGACCAGGGTTTGTTATGACTGTAGAGAGGACCAGGGTTTGTTATGACTCACTGATGGATGCAGTGGCTCGGTGGTTAGAACACTGGACTCTCGGTCGAGTGGACCAGGGTACAAGTCCACCTGCTGCTGTTTCGAAGCTTAAGCAACTTTGTTCACTCCACGTTGCCTGTAGCTTTCTGAAGAGACACTGAGCGCTGTTGGTCCTTTCTACCTGGTATCACGGGAAGTAAAGTATCCAACCCGGGGTAAATGTGTAACCTGTCAAGAACACCATATCTAAACTATACGAATCAAGGCAGGAACATCCATGATTCTGCTCAGTCAGTTCTGCCAACTGCATAAGGATTCAAATGAATGACATCGAAGCCATATTACTGTAACAGAGCATAACGTTGTTGAAGACTCAAAACTATGGAAGTCCAGGTTGATCTGCACCACGTGGTTGGTTGGATATGTGACTGTTACACTAACTTCTAACATCTCAAATGGGCTGTCACTATTTTGATTCCTCGACAGATTTGTTGGTGAAGAATCCAAATAAAGATAGTCCATTTTATGTGTTAGAAGTCAGTCTAATAGACTGTATCCAACCAACCACACAGTGGAAATCAAAATGGACTTCTATTGCTTTGACTCTTTAACAGTGATATATATATATATATATATATATATATATATATATATATATATATATATATATATATATATATAATGCTGCTCCTTCTAACTGCTTTCAAGGTTCATCTGCACCTCCAGGAACCAGCCTTAACACTTTTATTTTGGGTTAATTCTCCATTGGCACAACTATTGGTATGGTACATGAAACAGCCAACGACTAATGCGATAGAGCATAGGGAGGGATTTCGAACATGCAGCCGGCTATTTATACCGTTATAGTATTGTCGCATAAAAGACTGCATGGGTTTACACTAGTGTAATATTAATAATGTTGCTTATTTTGTAAATTATATTGGAAACATCATTAGTAAAATGTAATATAGGTCATTCTCCAAATAGCATATGACAAGTTATTTTTAATTACTGAGCAGATATTTTGTCAGGAATCAATGTCTTGTAAGTTTAAATCACTGGTGTTATTCAGAGCTTCAGTAAAATCGGGAGCATTTCTTATCCTTGTCATTTATGGTAGGAATATTAAAAAAAAAATCCATGGACTATATTTTAGAATGATTACTGTTGGTATTGTTTTGAATATAATTGTAAGGTACAATTGGATGTATGTAAAGTGCCTGAGAACAATCTCGATTAATTGGGTGCTATATAATTACTTTTATTATTATTACAGAAAAGGACATTATCCGTGAAATACTGAATCATAATATGGAAATCTACAAGAATAACCCACCATCTGATCCCAGGATGACTTTGATTGATGTTCTGAGTAGGTCAGACATGCCAGACACAAAGGTGTCTGATGACATGCTCACAGTGTTTGTGGCTGGCTTCCATACGTCAGCACTGCGTAAGTGACCCCTTCAATACTAATTAAATGATCACATCACCGTTTTTTGGGGGGGAATATCACTTTTTAATCTTTGTCCCACTTTCCTGCTTTTTGGACAAAATGTCCAACTCTTGTAATTGTCAACAACAAGCAGAACTCACAGTAAAATCAACCTATTTGTTACACAGTGAGCTATTCCAAGTAGATGTTATTTCTTTGGTCTCAAGTGATTTCACATTTTCTTGCACGTGCTTTCACCTCAAACGCAAATGGCACATCAGAATGGTGTCAAATGAATTGAGTTTAGTCGTTAAATCATGTAAGGCTCAAAATAGAGGATATCCAAAATTGTGAACATTGCGTATCAATGCTAGGTATATAAAGTTCCGCTAGATGGCGTCACTTTTTTTAATTGACATAAATAGCGTCGTTTTTTGTGTCCCATATTTGGTACGAACGTGTGACTCTCGGGTCACATGGTCGCGGGAAAAGCCAAAATACTTAGTATGCAAATGATGTGGCCGAGTTTGTTTACCTTCATATCGACCAAAGAATGTCTTCTTTACATTATGGGTGCGGAAATTTTGTCATTCCGATGCTTTCGTGACTCTACGAAGGTGAGTAAATTTTGTTTTGCGAATGCTTGATAAAAAGTAGATATAATAGAAAGAAGAATTTTATATTAATAAAAAAGAACAGTACAATAATTGCTTAGCTTTAAAATGATGTGCATGTTATTGTAGTGCACAGCTGCAGTTTTTCCGAAAAACGTGGTCAACATGACCCAGTGCGCGCTAATTTGTTATGTTTTGTCTTTTGGAAGCCACGGTCAGGGGCTTCGCGTGAATGTGTATTTTAAAAACCCTTCGACGCATCGTAATCCATTGACATCCGTATTTCTGCAATTAAATAATTGCATGTTTTTATTGATAAAAGTTATTATAAATGTATTATTTTTGTCTATGCGTCAATATTTTTATGTTAAAAAGCAAGATGATTTGACAGCGTCATGGTGTCTTGCAATACGCGAATATGAAATCTTTCCGAAGAATCCGAGCAATCCACATTTCAACAATTAACTGCTGGCACATTTTGTTTATAACATTTGTTATAATGTATTTTTGTAGTTTGTGCCGCAGTATTTACTATTTATTGTGTCAGAAATTATGTTTTATTGGGTTTTTTTGGTTGCGTTTTACTGCATACCTTTTTTACTGATTGTATAATTTGTAAATTGTAATAACTGGAGTGAGTTGTGTAGTGTTTCTAAGGTATGCAATGATAGTGAATAGTTTATTATGAATAAAAAAAATTTTATTTGTATATACAGGTGTACCTATAATGGCTATATGTTCAGTTGCCTTCCAGTGCTCACTGTTAAAAAAAAGTAATAATTTTTTTAAGCTGCAGATACTTTTCACTTTAATATTTGATTATGCATATTTTATACTTAATATCTGCAACTATTTGTGTTTTGTTTATTTTAATATGCAGTGATCATTTATGCCAACTTGAATATTTTCTTAATTATCGTTATTTTATTTTACACATTATTTGACATCTTAGATTTTAGAGATCCAGTTTTTGTGTGTGCAAGATTTACTGTTATACAATGTACTTTTGATATTTGTAATTTTTTCATCTGATATATATATATATATTTAATTATTCAAATGTATTTTGTGTTACAGGTAAAGGTATACAACAGCAACTTGTGTGTACAGACTTCAGCTAGTTTGTGATTCATATGGATTACAATCGGCTGTTACGATACCAATGAATGAAATTATGAACACCTTCGATAACACTGTATGCACTGTTGCAACATCATATAAGACTTCATCTCTGGAGAACTGTTCTATTATTCAGTGACAATTTGAGATAGATTCATCGTCCATAGATGAGCGACATCAAAGTGATCAATTCTGGTTTTGACAAATGTGCTGGCGTCTACGATAGCCATACACTCTTACACATGGAAATTATTGCCATACACTCATCTAACATGATAAACAAAATCATGAGCTTGATGCTGAGACAGTGTGCTTGTGGAACATTGACACACCATTGCATTTGCCTGCAAGAAATATAAACATGATGAATGTAGATAGGCATTGACATTGTCTGAGGAAAAGTATGTACATATCGAAATATGTGAAATATTTACAATTAACTGTAATATAATCTAAACACATACAATTATTTTGATGCCCCTAGCCCTGTATGGGTGGACCAACTTATTACCATGCTATTACTCCCTGTAAATAGGTCAAGTGTGAAATGCAGGTAAACTAATTAGGTAATGTAAAAATTACAAGGTCACATAGTTTTCAAGTTGATAAATTTACATTTTGCATCCATTAAAACTTGAATAGGCCTATTACCTATTAAATAGTAGCTAAATTAGCCAATTAATCCATGTAAGTAGGTCAAATGTGCAATGTAGGTGAATTAATTAGGTCATAAAAAATATGGATTTACCAAGTCACATTGTAAAGTATATGCCAGTTTAATTTAATTAGTTTTTAATAGCTAATGTTAGTAAGTCATTTGGAGGTTTATTCGATGTATTAAGGCTAAATTAGCAACAGAAAAACAGGTGTCGAAAAGTTTATAGTTAAACCACCCAAGTGGATATGGAAAAAATCCATATGGTGCATAAGATTGATGGTACTGTTTAGACGCTTCTGTCTTCCCTTTAATCCTGACATTTCCTAAATTGCTCTGACCTGGGTCGCCAACGTAATTGGGAAATGAGGGGGAGCCCTGGGAACCCTGGATTTGGCCCAATTCCAAGAGTTCAAAAGTTTAACATGCAAAACTGGGCAAGGAAGACTGGCAGACGTCATTGTCCAGTGGTTGAGAGGGTGGGTGAATTTAACAAGTTGACCAATAGTAAGGCATATTGGGTATTTAAGCAATCACAGCGCATCTAGTGACGGCGTCTGATTTTGGAAAACTGGGAGTATAAATACCCCGGAGGAGCGTTTACAAGGGGGCGGCAAGACTATTTTAAATTCACACTGAGGTGTGTAGTCATGCTGAATTTTAGGCATCCAAATTTTCAGTAAGGGTGGTCCTGGCAGGCCATACCTTCTTTAGCATTAGATATAAAAATTTCCAGTCAGAATTTTCTTGTCAAATCTTCTAGACTTTAAGAGTCTGTATACATTTTAAGTGATGTTTACATTCACTACTTTTCTTTACGGTTTACAGTGATAGATGTCATCACTGTTATTTTTATTGTCATCGTGAGTGATTATGTTGCTAATGTGTACGTAGCCGTCTGATGTACAAGATTAAAATCACTTCGAACCTGGAGGACAATGCGTTGACTACTCTTCTGTAGTAATCTGTATGTACTCATTGGTCGAGTGAGTATAAATTCAGTTATGAATATCGACCTGGCGAGCGCAAAGAAGACGGACAATTAACATATATCTACATCTGTGAGAAATGCCTTCCAGACCATTGCGTACGGCCTCGAAGAAGACAATAAGAGGGAGGCATGTATCTTAAAACGTGACATTGAAGTCGATACATTGACAATTTCCATCCCATAAAGGTTTAATAAACCCATTTACTAATTAATTACAACCAAATAATGCCTTTACTCCATGTAAATAGGCCAAAGGTTAAATGTAGGTCAATTAATTAGGTCACGTCAAGGTCATATATTATTAACATTCCTTTCTAGGTCACATACCTTTTTATTTCACGTCAATATGTTCAACACATTAAAAACTGCTATTTTCATATCAATGAAATACAGTCTTCAGAATTCCGGGTCACAAATTGAATAGACAACAATGCTAATTTTCAGAGATCAAAAAGTGGAATAACTTTGGAAATAATATAGATATCAACAAAAGTATTATAAACTTCATAGGACACTGTATCCTGTGGAACCATTTAAATGATCATCTTATCGATTTGAATTTTTTTTATACACTACCTATCAATGCCAATCATGGGTGTGACTTCCATCCTCTTACTGTTCACATGACAAAGTTACAAAATGTCACCAGGAGTGAAATTCGCGACTTTCAGGATTTCCATTTTCACTGCACTTGATGTTTCACAAAACATTAGTAATTTAATAGTTTGTCTGATGATTTCACAAAAACTACAGTTAATGCTTGTTCAAGCATTAACTGAAGTGAAAATAGAATTGCTGAAAAATCACGATTTTCTTCCTTGGTGAAATAACTTTGTTATGTGATTGACGAGAGGATGGAGTTAAGCCCATGATCAGCATTGACCCACGCAGTGTGTACTCCTTATCCTCTTCATACCGTGTGGCGCATAAGGCTCCACAAGATCTCGCCAGACCCATGTTAACCCAGCAGACTTCAGTTATTCTTCCATTGTTCGTCACCACGTTGTTTTCGCGTGCCACTTTTTCTTTTTTACAGTGTTTACCATTTTGGATATCCACTATTTTGACCTTTACCAGATCTATCGATTAAAGCCGATTCTTTTGAAGATTTTAACAAAAATAGGCATTTTAAAAATTAAATCGACTGCAGATGTTACATAAACTATTCACACACTACATATTTGGACACTACTGAACCACTGAACCAGATCTGCGATAGGCTAAGTCAGTTGAGGAAGCAGTTTTAAGTATAATCATGTTAACTGTTGTTTACGATTTGGTAACTGATTTACAATTAAGTTGTGAAAAATGGTACTTTCCTATATAGTGCGGTATCCTATCCATAGGATCGCTCAAAGTGCTTTAGGCTTCACCCATGGAAAACCTGTTCATTCCAACGCCATCTTGACATCTCTGGGAAGCATTCAGCCATGCTGCAGTTAATGCACGAAGACTATTCGTTCACATATTCACCTCTTTCTATTGTCAGGTACTCAAGCTGAGTAACAGGCAAAGGGGAGAGGACAAAGCCTAGTTACCCATGCTACCATGTAACGGTGCTACAATAACAGTACGGAAAACAAGCAAATTTAAGCCCAAGGGGACCATGGCCCAATGCCCCCCCCTGAAATGTGCTAATGACGATTGTGTTCCATAATAATCTATGAAAAGGAGATTTGATTTTTCATCACCTTAACATATCTTGAAATGGTCTTGAATTTGATATCTCCATTACTGTACAGACCCTGCAATTTTCTAAGGTAGCACGCCTTGTTCTGTGCTTCAGTGATGACCTGGGGCTTGTATTTCCTCACGACCCGCCCGGATGTTCAGCTGAAAGTTTTCACTGAGATTCAACGCGTTGTTGGCTGCAACGAAGCTGGTGAACAGCTCAAGGTCACCCCAGCAAACATCAACAAACTTGTGTATGTACAATTATTGTCTGTGAATAAAATTATGCGAAGTGTAATCTCTAGTGAATAAAAAATGTGTTGTTTAGGTGATGTTTGCACTGATAATTGAAACTAGGCAGTCTACTTGCATGTAGGTACATGGGATGGATTTTACTGAAGTTTGGTTTACAAAAATACCTTGGCCTTCATCCCTTGACCGGGACAGTCATAGGGCTGCCACTTCCACATCATTTTTGCCAGCTTGGTCTGTCTTTTTTCTATGTGTGCTTCTACCTTGGCAGAGCAGCTGTCCCTCTCCACTCTGGGGGCGGGCGCTGACTCAAGGCACCAAGGAAGGTGTTGACTTCTTCCTTGGCAGAGCAGCTGTCCCTCTCCACTCTGGGGGCGGGCGCTGACTCAAGGCACCAAGGAATGCGATGACTTCTGTCTTGAACTTGTCTCTCTCCCTTACAGACCAGTGAGTTTAACATCAGTTGTAAATAAATTACTTGAAACATTAATTAGAGACCACATGGTGGAATTCCTTGTAAAACATAAATTAATAAATACATCTCAACATGGGTTCCTAAAAGCAACATCAATCTGTTGTTTTTTGGAAGAAATTACAAAGTGGGTAGATGACGGGTCACCAGTGGATGTTGTCTACTTAGATTTTCAGAAAGCTTTCGATAAAATGCCACATCAAAGATTGGTACTTAAACTAAAATCCCATGGTATAGGAAATGATGTAATCAACTGGATAGAATAGTGGCTTACACACAGAAGACAGAGAGTAATAGTAGATGGTGAGATTTCAAACTGGAAATATGTTCTGATTGGGGTACCACAGGGATCAGTATTAGGCCCTATACTATTTTTAATATATATATATATATATATATAAATGATTTGGAAGATGACATATCTAGCAAAGTATTGAAATTTGCAGATGACACAAAAGTATTCAGAAAGGTTACTAATGATACAGGTAAACAAAGTTTACAGGATGATCTAGATAAATTAGTTAAATGGTCAGAAAAATGGCAAATGTTATTAAACGTTGGGAAGTGTAAATGCATACACATAGGACATGGACACATGGACGAAGAATATAAAATGGGGGATGCTGTACTAGGTAGAACCACACAAGAAAAGGACTTAGGAGTAACATTTAGTGCTGACATGAAAGTTTCAGAGCAATGTGTGATTGCTGCTTCGAAAGGAAATCAAACTCTATGGCTAATTAAGAGAACTATCACGCATAAGGAGAAACAGCTAATTGTACCCCTGTACAAAGCAATAGTTAGACCACACTTGGAATATTGTATTCAAGCATGGAGGCCGTATCGAAAAAAGAATATAGACAAGCTAGAAAGAATACAACGAAGAGCAACTAAAATGATTCCAGAATTGAGAGACTTTAGTTACGAAAGCCGCTTATTACAATGTGGTTTAACAACACTAGAGACCAGGAACCTAAGAGGAGACCAAATAGAAGTGTTTCAAATAGTGAACGGTTATGAGGATGTTGATAGGAATATGTTCTTCAAACTTAAAGAAGGCAGTAGAACCAGAGGACACAAAGCAGCATTAGTTAAGGAGCAGTGTAGGTTGGACACAAGAAAGTACTCTTTTCTCACAGAGGGTGATAAATGAATGGAAAAAACTGCCAAATGATTGTGTTAATGCTAGTAATGTGAATATGTTTAAAAATAGAATTGACAGATATTTGATAAGGGCGGGCTACACATAGATAAGAAAATTGTTGGACTCTCGATAAGTCAATGGCTTCCTTGTCCACTTGCCATCTGGAACTTGTTGTTTGGGATGGCAATCTTGTTGTTTGGAATGTTAAATCTGAATGCAACTATTTCCTTTGTGAGTTCATTCCAGAGGTGGGAGGCAGTTGGTAAGAATGTCCTCTTGTGGCCAGCAGTGTTGAGGGTGGAATTGCCACGGCAGCTGTGTGGTGAGATGTTGGCTCTGGTGGCTCTTCACACTACTGGAGGAGGTAGTAACATGCTATTGAGTAGTGTTGGTGCATCTCCAAGGTATATCTGGTGGAACAAGGTGAGTACACCAACTTGTCTCCTTTGTGCTAGTGGTTGCAAGGCATTCCTGCTCAGAGAAGCCTCTGGCAAAGCTATAATTTTGATAGCTCACTTCTGGATGGCATCAAGTCTGCCTAGCGATGTTTCGGAGGCTGCCATCCATACAGATGAGGCATATTCCATCTTGGATCTTGCATCTTTGCATAGTCAGTAGGCTTTGCTTGGTCCATTCCTGTATATTATCTAGGCAGTATGTTATCTAGGCAGTATGTTATCTAGCCATTTTTTTTCTGGCAGCCCCATCTCTCTTGCAGGATGTTTTTAAAAATGTTGTTGTATCAGGTGATGTGGCTGAACCAGGAGAGCTTGCATTGTTTCACCAATGACAACTTTCCAGCTGCTGCCTTGTTTAAGCATTTCTGCTGGAATGTTGTAAGTGTCTGGCGATTTCTCTACTTTCAATGTGTCAACCCTCACGTATGTTTCATAATGCAAACATCTTATCTATAAATCAAAGTTTTTTTGTTTATCTGTTGTGTTTTATGCACGGTTGCATTTGTGGGCTGATCCCGGACTTTCCAGTGTGAACCGGGGGCCGTTCTGATGGACACGACGGGGGTCAGATGTGGAATCATCCTCCGGGGGGAGTCACAATTTAGCGGAAGTTGCAGCCGTAGAATTATTTTATTATCATGCCTACACATTTGCCGCCGGATGTATGCAGAAATGTTTAATACTTTTCAAGTCATTGGAGTTTGTCTGTACCCCATATTGGTGTTTATGGATAAAAAACGTCTATATATAGCATAACAAACACTAGCTACATTATATTTATAGTAACATTGTATCTACCCAGAGATACTGCTTTGTGAAAAAGACTTGCTACATTGTAGTAACATTGCTGTGCACAGCTTTGAATAGACCTAGAAAAGACCACTGACCTATATAATAACATAGATCAGTGGAAAATACTTTTTCTCCCTCTGCAATGCTGGGTAACTCTGCCAGTACAATATAAAACTAACTTTATGCCACCCCTGCATACACATGTCAACCCGTGTTTGTTATACAATGATTTCTATTTCCCGTGAGTGTTGTATTGGATTGGTTTACTTGTCTATAGCTATATGCGCCAAGTACTGGACGAGACACTGAGGTGTTCCGCGCTTGCGACATTTGCAGCTCGGTACCAGGATGTCGAATTTGAGCTGGGGGGACATCGCATTCCAGCAGGGGTGAGTGCAGTTGATAGAACAGCTTCAGGATGAACAACGCAGAACTATATGTCCCCTGCCGTCTTGATCGACTAAATGTTGCAATAAAAAATTTGGGGTTGTTTAGATTATCAGATGTTGCATTAAAAACAACTTCAAAATTACATACATACATGCATACGTGCCCTAATTAGCGTACACCCCATTTTTTTTCTGCAGGATCCATAATTATTGTAATTTAGCTAGTGTGGAACAACTGAATAGTGTTTACACCTGGTGTTAAACAGTTGGCACCACTTTTTAGATATTCGACCCTAGTCACCGAATAGCACCACTGGTGTTAAACATTTACCTTATTGTTTTGAGGAACCAATATTGGTGTATGCTTATAAGAACAGATTCCTTGACATTTTTCCATGGCCCCATTTTTGTCAAGCATACTGTACGCGTCTTATGCTGGATACAGTAACTTAGCATTGTCTACTATAATTATGTCGATCATAATTGCAGTTTTCCGGAAACCTGTGTTTCATAATCTGATAGTTGTATTATCATGATAGTCTTCATTTTAACTTTCAATGAGTGCTGGTGCATCGTAAGGCATATAGGTCAAAAACTCATCATTTACGACCAAATAATCATCATTCACACTGCCACTTTCACTGTCAATTGCTCCCTCGCTACGGTCAATGTTGGGATAATCATTAATTTAAAACTGCTGACAAACTTCCAAAACTATGCCATTTTGAATTCCTTAGCAACAAACTGTTTTGTGAAAATATAGATGGAAAGAACATCCTGATTGCTTTAAAAACACAATCATCAGAGAGAGTGATGTTAATTGGGCAAAGTAGCGCAATACATGAAAAATGGAAATTTTCCTACAAATGACGATATTGTAACTTCAAATGAAACACATGTCAAAGTTATATCATGTCAAAATATTAAACATCATACATAAATTACCCATCTGTAAAATGCAATAAATATGCTGAGGTATTTGGCAATATCCTTTAGTTTGTTCACATTGTGCGATGGCTACCAAGCTTCCTGCAGATATTGTCAAAATGCACAATATCCAATAAAGGTCACCTTCTTAAAAACATAGTATAATGAGTGATGTCCCTTGCCAAGGTTTGAGAACATGAAAGGTTGGGTTCCTCTGCCTAATAATTTGCACACTGTAGAATATTTTACTCTGGTCTGCCAACATTGTTATATGGTAGTTAGACCTGGACAATTAATAAGCATATGGAGGATAGATTAGCAGCAACACGCATAATTATGGCTCCTCTCTTGGACACAATACATTACAAATGACAAGGTTCTACAAAGAGCACGACATCAAAGACAAATACTGGAAATGATAAAACAAAGACAGTTACTGAAACGATAAGAAAAAGACAATTACTGGAAATGATAAAACAAAGACAGTTGCAATTTCTAGGACAAAATATTATTATATTGAGCAACAGCCAGATTGAAAAAAAAATTATATTGAAGTAAAAATCGAAGGACAGCAAAGAATAAAATAATTTATAGTCTAAACATATGGCATTAAAAACCAGAGAATGACATCCAGCTACTGACAGCAACTGTGGAGAAGAGGCAGCCACTGCAAGAGTTTATGACTCTGCACTACCCAGTCAAGTTTTGGTAGCACAACACCAATGGTAATGACAAGTTCATGCCCTCAAAATCATATACAACTGGCGGTTTCTCAAAGTGTTTGTATCATACAAAGGAATTAATGTGGACATTTGATGTTGATTTTTTTGAAATTTATTTAGGCATCTCTACAAAATGTTAGCCCCACACATACGAAACTGATGGAGATATGAGGGAACAGACAGACAGACAGACAGAGTCACAAACTACTTCACAGTATAGATGTGTGATGATACATTTAACGTTTGTAAAAGTTTTTAAGCATGAAGGATTGTGAGTGAGGCACATGTTCACAACTAAGAACTCTTGTTGCAGAGTCCTGTGGTCCATGCCCTTGGGGTCGTCCTTCAGAACCAGGACCTCTACCCTGACCCAACCACGTAAGGATGCTATATGCTTGTCGACATACAGTGATTGTTCGATGCATAGTTCAATAATTCAACATCATGTTGTGCCATCTCCTCTCAGAAGGTCAGCTGTCATGGATCGCTGTTCATGTTTGATCTGTGCTGTTCTTATCAGATCTTCATACTTTCTTTTCCCGTCCACGCTTTTTGATGTTGTCTGTCCATGCGGCTCTTGGTCTTCCCTGTCCACACCTTGATGTTGTCTGTTCACGTGGCTCTTGGTCTCCCCTGTCCACACATTGATGTTGTCTGTTCACGTGGCTCTTGGTCTTCCCTGTCCACACCTTGATGTTGTCTGTCCACGTGGATCTTGGTCTTCCCTACCCTCACCTTGATACATGTATTGTATGTCCATGTGGTTCTTGGTCTTCCCTGTCCCCACCTTGATATTGTTTGTGCATGTGGCTCTTGGTCTTCCCTGTCCACACCTTGATATTATATGTCCACGTGGGCTTGGTATTCCCTGTCCACACCTTGATATGTTCTGTCCTCGTGGCTCTTGGTCTTCCTTGTCCACACCTTGATATTGTCTGTCCACGTGGCTCTTGGTCTTCCCTCTCCACACCTTGATATTATGTGTTCACGTGGGTCTTGGTATTCCCTGTCCACATCTTGATGTTGTCTGTGCATGTGGCTCTTGGTCTTCCCTGTCCACACCTTGATATTTTCTGTCCACGTGGCTCTTGGGTCTTCCCTGTTCACACCTTGATATCTGGCCATGTGGCTCTTGGTCTACCCTGTCCACACCTTGATGTTATCTGTGCACGTGGCTCTTGGTCTTCCCTGTCTACACCTTGATGTTGTCTGTGCTTGTCGCTCTTGGTCTTCCCTGTCCACACCTTGATGTTGTCTGTGCATGTGGCTCTTGGTCTTCCCTGTCCACACCTTGATGTTGTCTGTGCATGTGGCTCTTGGTCTTCCCTGTCCACACCTTGATGTTGTCTGTGCATGTGGCTCTTGGTCTTCCCTGTCCACACCTTGATGTTGTCTGCACATGTGGCTCTTGGTCTTCCCTGTCTACACCTTGATGTTGTCTGTGCATGTGGCTCTTGGTCTTCCCTGTCCACACCTTGATGTTGTCTGTGCATGTGGCTCTTGGTCTTCCCTGTCCACACCTTGATGTTGTCTGTGCATGTGGCTCTTGGTCTTCCCTGTCCACACCTTGATGTTGTCTGTCCATGTGGCTCTTGGTCTTCCCTGTCCACACCTTGATGTTGTCTGTCCATGTGGCTCTTGGTCTTCCCTGTCCACACCTTGATGTTGTCTGTACATGTGGCTCTTGGTCTTCCCTGTCTACACCTTGATGTTGTCTGTGCATGTGGCTCTTGGTCTTCCCCTGCTTCTTTCATCTTCCACCATTCCCTCCAATATTTCCCGCTATATTCCATCCTGTCTTATGATGTGCCCAAGAAATGTTAGTTTGTGTTTCTGTATTTTGTCGAAAAACTACTTTTTCTGCCCGATTGAGTACTTTTATGTTCTTGACATAGTCAGTCCAGCTGATACATTGCATTCTTCTTCACCTCAACTGCTTCCAATTCAATACTTACTTTAACTAAATATCATTTTGACTGCGATAATATTAACAATGTTTCAATTGAACTTCCAATATCTTCATACATGCACACATGCTTTTTTTATTCAGTATTTAATATCGATGCAGTCGTGTTTGCCATTTGTCAAGTTTTCCCATAAAAGTTATACTCTGTAGTTTCTTTCACATAAACATAATATTTTATTGAGTATTTTCTACCCTCCCATGTGTTTTAATTAGATCTATCAACTGATTGCATTTACCAGTTGATGACGACTTATAAATAATAGTTATAATGATTATATTTTTTTCAGTCATGAGATTGAATAAAAGTACAGGTAGAAGATAGGCATTATGTAAAATTATCTCATTGCGTTTTAAATTTGAAGATATTTTAATGGAACTAAAAATACAATGTATATATATATATATATATCATAAAAGGATTACTACTAGAAAAAAGGTACACATCAAACAATTCTTAAAAAGTACTATAATGACTTAAATATAGCATTAACTACATTATAAAATAATGTTACTCTGAGCAGACAGATTTAATGTTATAGGTTTGTTTACTGTAAGGTGTACATATGTACATTATTTGTTTTTCACCAGGTTTGACCCGGACCGCTTCAGCCCAGAAAACAGGAAGAAACTGCCTGCATTTGCATTCGAGCCATTTGGGTTTGCTGGGAAACGCAAATGTATGGGGTGGAAGTTCTCCGTCACCGAGGCCACGATTGTCTTTGCTGCGATTGTTGGTAGCTTCAAGTTATCCATGGTTCCGGACCAGGTCGTGGTGCTGGACTACGGATTAATGACAAGGCCATCTGAAGAAATATGGATCACTGTCGCCAGGAGAAGTTAGATGGAACACTGTTTCATACATAGTTCATTTATACAGAGATGGGGTCTGGTTTTACTGTATATCAATTGTCTATGTCCTGTAATATCATTGTAATGGTGTTATCTGTTGGGTGATTCCAGCGTTATGTGAGACATTCAGACAACATTTTTCACCTTTAGCACTTTGTCCATCGATGTTAATTAATTGCTGACTGTTTTGATCATAGCATTGTTCTACAAGTTGTTTAATAATTATGGTATAAAAAATATTTCTCATCATTAATGGAGCATGTGTCGCTTACAACAACATGAAAATGTAGAATTTTTAATCAACACAGAACTGGACAAAATTAATTAGTGGCTTAAATTAAACAAATTATCTCAAAATATAAATAAATCCAAATATTATGATCTTCAAAACGGCTAGAAGAAACAATATGATAAATCTACTAAATATAAAAATAGATAATATATATATCGATAGAGTAGATAAGTTCAATTTCCTAGGGATAAGTTTTAATGAACAATTAAACTGGCAAAGCCACATCAACAAAATTTCAAATAGGTGCTCCAGAATTATAAGTATCCTAAATAAACTCAAACGATTGTTACCTCTTAATATAAAGATTATGTTATATAACACTTTGATATTGTCACATCTAAACTATTGCTTAATGGCCTGGGGCTATATATGTAATAGAATAAAAAACTTCAAAAGAAAGCCGTCGGAATTATATGTTTAAACAAATATAATGCTCATCGATCCACTGTTCAAAAGTCTTAATTTACTAAAAGTAGAGCTTATTCAAAAATTGCAGGAACTAAAATTATATCATATATTTTCAAACAATAAACTACCTGTCTACCTGCAAAACTTACCACTTGATCAAAACAATAGTGTTCACAACTTTAATACACGTGGTCAATATAACATACATACGATCAGGGCACACCACAAGTTTGCTAAATGAAGTCTCAGGTACAGTTTGCCACATACCATAAATAATGCACCTGATTTATTAAAAGACAAGATCACCACTCACAGTATACATGGCTTCTCAAATTATATCAAACTATCATCTGAATACATATATTGAACAATGTGCAATCCAAAATTGTTATATATGTCAACATGACTGACTATGTCTCCGTTCCTCCTTGGTTAAAAATCACTTTGTTTATATCCGGTTGTATGAATATATTTGGTATTTGTAATATACAGACATCTATATTAATTTTACTCACTCAGTAATTATGCACTAATACTCTATAGGGATTTTCTTTTTTTATAATTTAAATAATGGGTGAAATTAATCGACAGGGTGGCTCCTACGACAGCGACTAATTTTTAGTCTTAGTAGGAGTCACCCATTCCTTATATGACATTATCTTTTATTTTCAGACCATACTCTGTATTCTTACCACTTCATTTTCTCATGTCGACTTAGATGTAATATATTGTATAGTTTTTGTGTTGAATACTCTGTTTTGTTGTCTTTGGGACGAATAAATATTTCCTGTTTCCATTAGTTATGGCCAAAAGTTTGTGAAGTCATGGAAGTATGTTAATAAGTTGCTTTATCATAATTACCATTATGGAATTGTATTTCATTATGCAACATGATGTTTACGTTGGAATTCGTGTGTAGTGAAAAAATTGCCAAACCTTTAAAATGGTAGCAAGTGTGTGCATATGTCCACTCAATTGAAAATCCACCCATTAACAGGTAACCCTGTGTTCTTGCTCTAGCACTAGTAATGTCCGTAGTCGTCCCCTGTGCTTATATGTAATCCATCCACGAACATATAGTATGTGTAACTCGGGAATGGGTTCAAGTACTTGTGTACTTAAGTACAGCAAGTACTGGACTTGTACTTGCCATTTTGCTGAGTGTAGTACTAGGACTTGTACTTGACCATCAAAGTACTTTCCCAAGTACTTTTTTTACATTTTCGCTAAATGTTTGGCTCTATCGTACTCATACTCGGTGTACTCATAGTACATTATGAGTACCACTGAGTACTTTCTCAATATATGTTGTAAAATTAATGTATTTGTAGTTAACAAAATGAAACTTTCCTGAAGTATTTAAATGTTCAGCTGTTTTTTAAATACTTTGTTATGTCTGATTGATTACACCCCCCTTACCGTCCCTACATATAGTTCACCCCCATTCTCCAATAACCATGACTATGATACCAAAAAAAGGCAACAGGCAGCATTTTTTCCAGTCAGAAACACCATGTTAAGCAAACAATTGTAGGCTACAAGTTCAGGCTATAATCCGTTTGTTTAATTTAGACACCAAGATGTCCATAAAATTCATCAGTTAACCCACCAGTTAGCCATGACATGCCTTTGATGCAGTCACTAGATCATGCCACTTGGCACTGGCTGACAGTGCTAACTGCTAAGAACTGCCAGCTGAGTCTTCCCCTAGAAGTAAGGTGGCTTAAGTCAGACTGCCTCCTACACCAGTATAATCTGTTGCCAGCAGTCTAGCTAAAAAGTACAAAGGGGATTTTGAACCTGTTGTATTGGCATGTGCTAACCCTCTCAACAACCAGTAGACTGAGATCAGAAAATATAAATTGCAAACTTCTAATATAATCACATTACAAATTGCAACACTGCATTTGTGCACCAAAAATAGACAAACTGAACTGATATATAAGCATGTAAATTGGTCTCGTGGTTTTTATTCAAAACAAGGACAACAAATTGTATTAAAATTACTACACATTCCCTATGTTGCATTTTGTACAAATCTGCTCACCTCTACCTCTTCAAATGATATAAATGTTTTTTTTTGGGGGGGGGTAATGTTTAGTCACTGGTAGACAACTACAAAGATATTGGTTTAATGGGTATTATTATATCAAAGCATATTGTTAACTGCATATTGTTAATTGTTAACTGCAGTTAAGAAGGGACTCCAAGCAAAAAACTTATTTATGAGTCATACCATGTCTGTATGTTTGTAAAATGGAGAGGTTTGTAAAGCGTAACCAATTGTTTGTAGGGGTAGGCATTCGTTTGTCTTCAAGTATAAATAATATTATATATTGTGGTAAACCATAATTATATTGCATGGGTCTATGGAGAACTTCCCAACTGTACAACGTCTGTACAGCTATTTGAAATATTTTCCTAAAAGAAAAATGCAACAAAACCTGTGATTAATTTCAGACGATCCTTATAAATTAATTGATTAGACCATATCCGCTGTCCAGACATGTGGTCCAGAGTTCTGAGACTGTGCAGATAACATCTGAGGACTCCAGATCTGGAACTGACCCTAGATTGCAATTGCTAACAATTGCTCAAGTGCTTTATAACAATGAACTCAGTGTGGGATCAGTGAAGCCATGAGACATGCAGCATATCTCATGAAGCTATGATACATGCTAGTCTGGGTCTGAAAGACCAGGGACTGAGGGAGCAGGCATAAGAGAAATGCTAAACAAAGAAATGTAGCCAATGTGTTGTCAGGTAACAAATCCTCATGTTGGTTGCTTTGTTTTACTTGAAGTGAATGTTATTGTTGATGAAATAGAGTTTTTTTACAGTTTTCCTCATAAAAAAATCTGATCAACTGCTATTGCATATTCACTTGTTGCTAGAGAATGACAAGACACTAAAGAAGAGAACAAACCTAAACGTAGACGACATCATGGAGTTGTTGAAATTTGTCCTGGAGACGACATACTTCAGATTTGAAGGAGAAATTTACCAGCAGAAATTTGGAGTAGCCATGGGCAGTCCGGTATCCCCCATTGTTGTCAACCTGTACATGGAGGACCTGGAGCAGAAGATAATAGCCACAGCACCGGTAGATTGCCAACCGAGAAACTGGAAGCGATATGTGGACGATATAATTTGCCTGGTACACACGGGAAAGGCAAAGAAATTACAACAAAACATGAACACTGTAGACCCCACAGGGAGCATCATTTTCACGCGAGAAGATGAAGAGAACAACAGCATGCCCTTCCTGGATGCGAAGTTCACCAGAAAGGAAGATGGCAGTGTGAAGTCTACAGTGTACAGGAAGAAGACGCACACCGACCAATACTTGAACTTTGCGTCCCACCACCCCAAACATCAGAAGTTAGGAGTGGTCAGAACCCTTATGCACAGGTGTGAGACGATAACTTCAGAGGAGGGGGACAAGAAGGAAGAGGTGGAACACTTGAGAGAAGCTCTAAGAGTATGTGGCTATCCGTCCTGGTCCTTGAACAAGGTGACAGATAGCAGTAAGAAGAAAAAGAACAAGAAAAAAACAAATGACAGAAATTACAGGAGCCAAGTAGTCATCCTATACGTAGAGGGGGTCTCAGAGAGAGTACACCGAGTACTGAAGAAATATGGAGTAGCAACAGCTATGCGTCCCCACACCACCCTCAGGCGATTGTTGGTACATCCCAAGGACAAAGTAGAGCTAGAAGAACAGGGTGAACTGGTGTACCAAATACCATGCAAGAACTGTGGTGCTGAGTACATTGGGGAGACAGGAAGACTACTAAAAACACGACTGGAGGAACACAGAAAGGATGTAGACAACACGAAAAAAGAGAAATACACAAGGAGCGGGAAAAAAAGATTGATGTCTACCATCAATAAATCCGCCCTTACAGACCATGCGACAACTGAAAACCACATCATAGACTGGGAGGGAGTGAACACTGTAGACAAGGAACCCAACCGAAGAATCCGGCACATCAAGGAAGCCATCTGGATCAGAAAAACTAGAACACCCATCAACAGAGACGAGGGCAATTATGAACTGCCTCACGTGTACGATGACGTCAACCAGCGTCATCGGTACTGATGAAATCAATGTGACACGTTGATGAAAGCCTCTACCAGGTAAACTAAACACACCTTGGATATGTAAAATGAAAGTTATCTGACTTGTTGCTGAGTTATATAAATTATATTAATAATTTTTAGTTAAAAATACGGTATTGTTTAATATTTACAACATATGCATACTACTGCTGCTTTTGTGTTTTCATTGCGTTGCGCTTCACCATTGTGACACATACATGTACCTTTCGATGTACTTGACTGTACTTGACTAAAACTTTCTAAGTACTGTACAGCTAGCCCTTTTCTTCTTGGAGGGGCGAAGAGCGAAACATAGTAGTCTGCTGATGACTCGTACAGGGACAAGTCAACCGCACCTCCCCGTGGTGCAGGCTGGGCAATTGTGTCCGCAAGGACTCAGGGGATGGAGCTCTGGCGGACTAGGAGAGGAGATGGGTGCCACCTAGTCTGCAAACCCACTGAAATGCGCAAATGAAGAACACAGAAAACACACCGGATCGGTCGCGGCCCGGGATAACAACGACCGCGCTACCCACTGAACCCCTGGATGGGAGCGAAAAGTCAGCAACATGAAGAAAGCAATTGAAAATTGCAGGAAATGACACTACCGTCGGAACACCACTGGAAAAGTTAGAGAACTTACGCGTGCACTATCGAGATGCAAGTGGGACATTGTTGGCCTAGCAGAAACAAGGTGGACAGGCGAAGGAGAAACATCAACAGAAGAAGGCCACAATATATGGTACAGTGAGGAAAGAGAAAAACACCAACATGGCGTAGCCTTTATAGTAAGAAAGGAAATCACAGATTAATACCAATAAGAATCGCAGCGAAACCGATTAATATTACTGTTATACAAGTTTACGCCCCAACAAAATCGCACAGTGATGAAGAAATTGAAATGTTCTATGAGACACTTGAATAGACAATGGCGAGAACACGGAAGAAGGATATAACCATAATCATCGGCGACTGGAATGCAAAGATAGGTGAAGATGCGTATGAAGACTGGGTAGGAACAGTCGGCAAATTCGGATGTTGAAACACAAACGACAGGGGGCTACGACTCCTGGAATTTGCATGCAGTAAATACATTACCATAGCAAACACACTGTACCCACACAAAAGATCCAGGAGAGTAACATGGCATTCTGCTGAAGGGAAAACACAACCAGATTGCCTACACCTTGACACCTCAGCGATTCAAGTCTAGCATCAATAAGCCGAAAACAAGAACTTTTCCCGGCGTTGATGTAGGAAGTGATCACGATCTTGTAATGATAATAATAAATATGAGGTTGCAGAAGAATCGGTAAAACAAGAACACTCGGATAAGATTTGACATAGAGAAACTGCAAGATGCAAACATTGCAACGCATTTTAAAACAACAATTGGAGGACGGTTTGCAGCACTTAATTTATTGGAGCTGAATATCAACAACCTTGTCAACTCAGTCGGCACAACAATGCGGAAGTCCTAAGGAAGTCCTAGTCAAACCAAAGATCAAGCATCAGCCATGGGTATCTAACGATGTATTGAAGCTTTGCGACCAGAGACGAGAGCCGAAAAAGACAATAAACACCAACGAAGAAGCGCACAAACAGTATCGAGAACTAAAAAGAATGAGAAAAGTAAAGAACGACTGGATAAACGAACGGTGCCTTGAAATATAGACTGGGATGAAGGGAAACAACACCAGACAGGCTTAATATATCTTGAAAGCCCTCACCAAAAAAGGTAAATCCGATCGTCAAACATCGAAGACAAAAACGGCACCTCCTTACCAAAAAAAGGCAGTACTTGGGAGATGGACCGAGTACTGCAAAGGACTGTACAACTACGAACTGAGCACAGATGACAACATCCTCGGAACACCGCCTCAAAATGAAAATGCTGATATGCTCATTCCCCGAGCAGAAGTAGAAGAGGAAATCTGAATGCTGAAGACACAAAAATCCCCCGGCGTAGACAACGTACCAGTTGAACTTATCAAACGTGGATGGAAGGCAATGATAGACACATTCATGATCACATGCCAAAAGAATTGGGAAACCAAGACTTGGCCAGAAGAATGGACAAAATTGCTCACAATAATGATACCAAAGAAAGGGAACTTACGCTGCTGTAAGAACTACAGAACTATAAGTCTGATCAGCCATCCTAGTAAAATAATGCTAAGACTAATACTCAACCGATTTAAAGGCAAAGCAGAAGAACTGCTATCAGAAGAATAAGCAGGCTTCCGGCAGAAAAGAAGCACAATCGAACAAATCTTCAACATAAGACTGTTAACCGAGAAACACGTTGATCACCATCAATACCTATATCACAATTTCATCGACTTCAAAAAGGCATTTGATCGTGTTTGGCACAAAGGACTCTGGCGAGTAATGCGTCGATATAACATTGACGAAGAACTGGTGACACTACTCGAATCGCTATATGGACCATCAACGAGTGCAGTGTTACACGAAGTAGAAGTTGGACCATCGTTTCGAACATCGGACGGAGTACGCCAGGGATGCCTTTTGTCGCCAGTGCTGTTCAACGTATACCTTGAAAATATCATGCAAGAAGCTCTACTCAACTTCAATGGCAAGATGTCGATAAACGGAAGAGATATTTCCAATTCGCAGATGACATTGATCTAATCGCTGGAACAGAGGAGGAGCTACAAGAACTTATAACAACACTGGAAAGGAGAGTGCGTACTTACGGTATGGAAATAAGTGCAGAGAAGGGCAAGATTATGGTCAACAGCAGAATAGCGCCAAGAAGTACTATAATATTATTAATTAATGGAGAACGCCTCGAAGAAGTAAAATCATTCAAGTACTTCGGGTCGATCATCTCCTCTGAGGGAGACTCCACAGAGGAAATATGCACACGGATAAACCTGGCAACATCAGCTATAGCAAAACTCAAGAAGATATGGAGCAACACCAACATCAAAACGGCAACAAAGATACGGCTATAAAAGCCTGGTTGTGTCAGTGCTGACATACGGATGCTGGACCCTGAAAGCCACGTCCGAAAGAAGAATAGCCGCATTTGAGATGACATTTTTCAGAAGGATCCTGAAAATTTCTTACAGAGACCACATAAGAAATATATCAATAATGCAAGCTAACACTGAAGCCGCAGGACCACAAGAACCGCGTTTGGCCACAGTAAAATGCCGAAAACTCCAATGGTTTGGTCATACAACGAGACACAACACACTTGCCAAAGAAATACTACAAGGCACTGTCAAAGGCGGCAGAACACGAGGAAGACCAAAAAAAATGTACATGGACATCATTCGAAAGTAGACGGGTCTAGAGCCAAACGAATTATGCGATGTTGCTCACAACCGTCCCAGACGGAGAAAGATCTCTGTGGAAGCCTCCAAACGCGCACCCCTACGAACGGCCCGGTCAAGGGATGATTAATGACTTTGTACTTGTACTTGATTTTTTTACAAAGTACTTGTACTTGCTTATATTACTTGGACTTGTACGTGGAAAAAAGTACTTGTACTTAAGTACATTGCCCATGTACTTGACCCATCCCTGGTGTAACTAGAATCAGGAATATTACTGTACACTGCTATATTTCAGATGTGTTCAGAAGAAATTTGCTAAATGCCATATTATATTCGAGTTTGATTTTCGTTTGGCCAATTGCAAGACTGTCATATAGAAATCGAAGTACCATTTCATGTTATATAGCTATGTTTAGTTCTAGTTAAACTGGCATACGATAAAATGAGCTCTCCTGGCTTGACACAGTATTAATCCGATAATGCCTTGGGAAGACTTAAGCTGCATTATTTATTCATAAATATTTACCTGCAAAGTGCTATGCCACTAATTCTTTATTGCATCAATTAAATATATTAACATTAGCTATTTAATATATAAACATCTTACCAAAATATATTGATTGATATCAATAAGTTGTTGGTATAAAGTAATCCAGCCTACCTGTATATTTGTTACAAAGTTGTAATGGGGAATTGACATGAACATTTTTGTTATGTATTGCATGTTTTGAAAATATATTTTTGGGATATAAAATAAGCATGTGAATTCATGTTTCTTTGTGTGTGGTTCACTGGAAAATACTGGTACACTACTGGTAGCTGCTTCGTTTATTTAATTATACACAATTATTTAGGCTAGTCTTGTCTTTCTGTCATTGGGCCATATAGGAATGCTGGTGTTGTGCACGAGTTAAGAACATTTCCTTGTACCTTTCGAGATATGTGTCTATCTTCCGTCACCCCATCGACTTTCCTCCACGCGCTCGCCCAGCTTGTACTCTCCTGCGAATTTCCATCTCAGTTCTGCTGTCCCCGCAAACCACTCCACCCAGATATACAAAGCTGTCTTGTTGGTTCAGTTTCTTCCTATCCAGTCTTACGTCACGATCTTTTTTTTGCTGCCCGACCCAAAGCACCTCCGTCTTCTCTAGATTTACTCTCAGTCCATGTTTGCCAACGATTTCCTTCCAAACTACCAACTGTTCTGTACGCAACTACTGCCAGGTCATCGGTGTATAGCAACTTGCGGAGAATATCCCTTGTACTCACTTTCCTGCTGATCACCTCCACTACTGCCATGAATAACAGTGGACTTAGGGCACTCCCCTGTCTCAGGTCGACGTCCTCCCGGAATTCCTCCGATATTCCCGGTCCGCACTCTACCTTTTGTCTCTTCATATGTGCGTTCAATCATCCTCACCTCCACCTTTGGGACACCCATCCACCTCAACGTGGCCATGGCCGTATCTCTCGGAACTGTGTCGTATGCCTCTTGAGGGTATATGCATCCCAGAGAGCCTATACGTTTATCTGGTACTCGAGAATACCCAGAGGCAGAGAAGGAAAAAACCCACTTCACAATTCGTGTTCATCTTCAATTACGACTTCGGTGTAATTCTGGCATTTTTCCCTGAACCTTGATTCAGGGAAAAAATTCAATAACCCCCCTAAATTTACATAGCTGAATATAACTTGTTTTATTGTCTATATACAACAGTAATCTTTCATTTTACCACATTTTTATTTGCCTGTGTGATAGTTTTCAATGTTATGTTTGTCTCCCGCCATGTTCTGAATTGACAAAATAACAGATTTATGCATTTTCAAAATATAATATCTCTGAAAGTATTGATCACATCCGTCCTATATTTTGTGTACTTATTGTACGTATTGTTGTTCTTGGAGATATGTAATACTGTGAGATTTTAGCCATAAACTAAAAAGTTATGGTTGGTCAAAAATGGCATTTTGTGAATAAAATGTTTGCCCAACCGTAGCCTGTATACGAGATAATTTGTTTTAAAGAATTTTTACCATATTAAAATCGCCATATCTTTGGATCTAATAAAGACATATTAATAAAATAAAACAGATAGTTCCTGACGTCTTAAACTTTCTGGTAGCGTATCCAACCCATAGACATAAATATAACACCCGTTAGTAAAACGGGGGGATGATTAATGATGTAACTGATGTAACTCTATGATCCAACGCCACCCCCCCTCCCCGGAAATCCGAAACCAATGTTTCAAATGCCAGTGTTCACGTCATTCGCCAGACGGCGCCATCGAACTGCCAGCTTGCGTTTGTGTGCCAATAATATTTGTTACTTTGTGCAACTGTGCATGTGTGCTGGGCGGGTGTTTGCTATATTGCTGAAGTGTGTGTGTGTGTGTGTGTGTGTGTGTGTGTGTGTGTGTGTGTGTGTGTGTGTGTGTGTGTGTGTGTGTGTGTGTGTGTGTGTGTGTGTGTGTGTGTGTGTGTGTGTGTGTGTGTGTGTGTGTGTGTGTGTGTGTGTGTGTGTGTGTGTGTGTGTGTGTGTGTGTGTGTGTGTGTGTGTGTGTGTGTGTGTGTGTGTGTGTGTGTGTGTGTGTGTGTGTGTGTGTGTGTGTGTGTGTGTGTGTGTGTGTGTGTGTGTGTGTGTGTGTGTGTGTGTGTGTGTGTGTGTGTGTGTGTGTGTGTGTGTGTGTGTGTGTGTGTGTGTGTGTGTGTGTGTGTGTGTGTGTGTGTGTGTGTGTGTGTGTGTGTGTGTGTGTGTGTGTGTGTGTGTGTGTGTGTGTGTGTGTGTGTGTGTGTGTGTGTGTGTGTGTGTGTGTGTGTGTGTGTGTGTGTGTGTGTGTGTGTGTGTGTGTGTGTGTCTCTCTCTCTCTCTCTCTCTCTCTCTCTCTCTCTCTCTCTCTCTCTCTCTCTCTCTCTCTCTCTCTCTCTCTCTCGCATTTGCTACTTCTTCCGTCCACCAAGTTTGTGTTTTGTTTTTCTTGATGATGACCCCCTTTTCCAGACGTTTTGCCCTACGGCTCTGCTACGTCAACAAAAGCATCTTTGAAAACCTTCCATTTTTCTTCCACTGTTCCTACTGTTGTTCCAATCTGGGTGGGTGTCATATCATGAGATAACAATTATTTTTGTTTAGTTTTCAGGTGGGACAAGTATATTTTTGGTGGGACAAATAGTGAAAGAGTTAAGCCATTTCTCATTCTTTCTCATGTTTAGGGAGCAATTATATTCATAAATAAAAATTGTTTTTTACTCCAAGAAACCATGATTATTAATAAATAATTTTATACGAAGATAATATATCTAGCATGCATATTATATAATAATATATAGCTGATTTAAATAGGGTTGGTAAGCTGGTTCAACTAAAACTTAGTGTGGGTAAGTTATTTGAGCCACATTGTTGCGTAAGTTGCGTAAATGCTTTATTTGTATAATTTACGTAGGCCTTGCACAAACAAATTCATAACAATTCGGCCGATACATCTATCCAATGGGCATAACACATCTCTGACAAGTCTTAATTAATAAGTTAACACAATTAATGTAGATTTATAGGTAAATCGCAACCAGTGTAACTAACTGCTAATATGTTGCCTTGTACACACACACACACACACACACACACACACACACACACACACACACACACACACACACACACACACACACACACACACACACACACACACACACACACACACACACACACACACACACACACACACACACACACACACACACACACACACACTTCAGCAATATAGCAAACACCCGCCCAGCACACACACATGCACAGTTGCACAAAGTAACAAATATTATTGGCACACAAACGCAAGCTGGCAGTTCGATGGCGCCGTCTGGCGAATGACGTGAACACTGGCATTTGAAACATTGGTTTCGGATTTCCGGGGAGGGGGGGTGGCGTTGGATCATAGAGTTACATCAGTTACATCATTAATCATCCCCCCGTTTTACTAACGGGTGTTATATTTATGTCTATGGGTTGGATACGCTACCAGAAAGTTTAAGACGTCAGGGACTATCTGTTTGGTTTAAATGAAAGGTGACATGTAAAGGCACCACAAACTTTTTTATTTTATTAATATGTCTTTATTAGATCCAAAGATATGGCGATTTTAATATGGTAAAAATTCTTTAAAACAAATTATCTCGTATACAGGCTACGGTTGGGCAAACATTTTATTCACAAAATGCCATTTTTGACCAACCATAACTTTTTAGTTTATGGCTAAAATCTCACAGTATTACATATCTCCAAGAACAACAATACGTACAATAAGTAAACAAAATATAGGACGGATGTGATCAATACTTTCAGAGATATTATATTTTGAAAATGCATAAATCTGTTATTTTGTCAATTCAGAACATGGCGGGAGACAAACATAACATTGAAAACTATCACACAGGCAAATAAAAATGTGGTAAAATGAAAGATTACTGTTGTATATAGACAATAAAACAAGTTATATTCAGCTATGTAAATTTGGGGGGGTTATTGAATTTTTTCCCTGAATCGAGGTTCAGAGAAAATGTCAGAATTACACCGAAGTCGTAATTGAAGATGAACACGAATTGTGAAGTGGGTTTTTTTCCTTCTCTGCCTCTTGGTATTCTCGAGTACCAAATAAACGTATAGGCCAAATAACAGTACAGAGTGGAAAATCGGTCAAATTTAATAATAGTATAGTGCCGAATAACAGTATGGGGGGGGGGCAAATTGTTCAAAACAAATAATAGTACAGTGCAAAAAAGTCACTAGTATATTTGTCTTTTTAGCGCCGAAGCAATTATTTTATATATGTGAAAAGCCGGGGAATTTTCCGTTTTTAAATGGACATTAAAATTTTATTGATCTGAATACGCAAGCCCGTTTCATGGGAAACCGCCGGCGTATTTTGTTTCTATTAACATTCCATGCGAGCGCGAGTGACCTAAACAGAAGAATATTATGGCCTAGAACTATAAATAATAATCGTCGGCTACGTTGCACGTGTGTTGGCGGAGATTACTCGACGATGCTGGATGAGCGACAGCGCGAGTGCCCTAAATAGAAGAATATGGGCTAGGCTAGAACTATAAATAATAATCGTCTGCTACACTGCACGTGTGTCCTCTACATAATTGAAATAATGATATATTACATGCATAGCTAGGCCTATAATCGTGCTATATACAAGCGTTTATGTTTGTGTGTTCGTCAGAAGTTTACACTAAAAATCAGGAAACTGAAGCTATAGAACTTTGTTTGTGTGTGTGTGTGTGTGTGTGTGTGTGTGTGTGTGTGTGTGTGTGTGTGTGTGTGTGTGTGTGTGTGTGTGTGTGTGTGTGTGTGTGTGTGTGTGTGTGTGTGCGTGCTTGCGTGATTGCGTGCGTGCGTGCGTGCGTGCGTGCGTGCGTGCGTGTGTGTGAAAGCTTGCGTGTGTGCGTAATGTGCAATTATATAATTTTATATATGAACACACCAGTGATTTGCGCACAAACAACCCGTCATCTTCGAAGGGAATGCGTGTCACGTGATGACGCGTCACAGTCGGCGGAATGCACATCACGTGATGATCCGTCACAGTCATCTTTGCAAAATCTCCACCCATTTATGTTAATTGCCCAGAACGTTGATAGGAAAAAATACGCAAACCGCGCTGCGCACGGCGGCCATTTACGGTCGGTTTACGCGATGATAAAGGTGTTAAGCTAATAATATACCATGTCGTGCTCCCGAGAACTAAGGATTCTGACCGATTCATCTAATAATGGAATTCTAACGGTCATATCTACGATCCTCAGAAGCATGAGATCCCGCTAAATTGACGACTGTCGTTCGAAAGGATGAAAACTTAGCCGTCATGCAACTCTAGTTGGGAGCAAGTGATTTTAGCGCAAGCAGTAAACCGCTCGGTGGATGATTGATTAGCATTAACAATAGGGAGTGAGAGCGATTGCTCCCCTAAAAATTACACCCTGCATAATTTGCCACGACTATCGGAGAATTTAGGCTGGCACAAATGTTTAAATTTAATAATAGTATAGTGCCAAATAACGTGCGTATAGGGTGGCATTTTTCATCAAATAAATACGCGTATATTCGGTTCTCAAGAGTAGAACAACTGGTGTTGCACATCTTTCAATACAGGTTCTGGTTTGGAAGGCATTGCAGTATCTGTACACTCTGACGGATCAAAGGTGGATGTTTCTTTCACACAAACTGCAGAACTTGACATGTTGAAGTGGAACAGCACCACGAGCACAGTGGTGCAGAAGTGTTACAGAATGCAGTGTCCAGAAAGATGAACAACTTTAAATTGTCATGTTGACGGCTGCCTCCTCGTTAACACCTTGTGTTATGACTTTTCTTCAGTTTCATACACTTTTTCTCAAGGTCATTTACCTTGTGCCAGAATGCTTTTAGTGCAACTGCACCAATGATAATCTTAGAGTTGAGAGACAAAAGTCAAGCAAGCGAGGAGTCACTGGCCCGGACTGCTGTGTCATGCTGGCGGTGAAGAGTGAAGAGGGCTTCCAAGATGTCACGGTTCTTGCACTGGAGTTAATCCTCCTGATAGTTGGGAGCAGATCTGACACCAGAAAAACCATTACGACATAATAAATTGATCAGATGAAGAAATAATGCGATATTCTTAATGTATCGTTGAGCAAATGAAGTGTAAATCATTCAATGAACACACGGAAAAGTAAACGTAAAAAACTTTGAATTTAATTTGGAAACAATATTAATTAATTATAACAATATTTTACTCACTAAAAAATCAGTCATTCAGTGATTCAATTTGTGATTTCATCCAAGTAAAAATTAAATGTAGCAAGCAACTGATGATGAGACATTGGAGAAATATCTTAAAAATATGAATTCTTCAGATTTTATGTCCAGAATCCAGATAAACAACTAGCATTACAATACAGTAAAATAAAAATCACACACGCACGCACGCACGCACGCACGCACGCACGCACGCACGCACGCACGCACGCACGCACACACACACACACACACACACACACACACACACACACACACACACACGCACACAATATTACTGTTTTTAGTTTTAATATAGATGAATATGTAGGTTTTTCTTACAGATCTGTTCAGATTAGACAGTTATATATAAGTTTTGAAAGAAATGTAGCCATAATCATAATTATTATAATAATTAATATTACACTGAGCTACCGGTAATCGTCAATTTAACAAAAACAGTGTTTGTATGTAATATTGATCAATTTGGATAAACATTTAACATGTTTCTGATTGTGCATTTCTAGAGCTACTGATTTTCCATTTCAAAACAAGGCACAATCCGTTTCAGTTCCGTTTCAGCAAAAGGTAAATTATGTTTCAAATAACGAATTTTCCCTTTAATTCCCATTAATTCATCAATGTATTTACTTATCCAGCGAACTATGCGGTTAGTACCACTTAACGCAGCGGCTCTGAATCTTTTTACCTCCATGGCACCTCTGTGCACAATAAAAACATTCCAGGGACACTCCTACAGATGTTATGGTTTCCGCCCGCCTTTTCGCTTAAATGATGTTAACAGTTATTGCTTCTAAAATGTCTGTTTATTAATCATTAAAAGAAAAAGTGTTTGCTTTGGCTAGTGTCATTACACTGCTTGTTAACTATTACTAATTAAACAAACATATTTAAATGAAATAAATGTCATAGTATATCAATAATAAATGTATATAACTATATCATAGTATATCAATAAATGGACGAGTAATAAATTAATTAGACACAAAGAATCCACAAGGAGGCGCTGCTTGTAATAGCACCTTGCGGATTCACTGTGAAACTGTTGCTTGATATAACGTTAGAGACGTTACAGCGTCTTTTTACGACAATAACTATAAAGAGTCTTGTAAGAACAAAATATATTTTGGTATATAATATCAGATGGAACACGTTTATGATATTCATATCTTGATAAGAACCGACTTTGCACGCTTACCAGACATTATTCTTGAGCGTCTGCTGACGCGCGTCTTGTTCTTGGCCGTGTGACAATAATCACCTTTTTTGTGGTAGATGTATGACAAGCCAGTCTTGTCATAAAAGTAGGAATAATTACAATGTGTTAAAAATACGAGAAAAAATGTACTACATTAACGTTATATATTCAATACAAGTATATGTGTATGTGTTTTATAAAGCGTTATGTCAAGCCTGGTTGTTATAAAAAGTTAAAATAATTGGAACAAAGTGGTAAAATGTATAAAGATTGTCTGTACGGCTTGCCATAAATGTAGGTTGAATTCTGCCGGTTTCCTCGTCTTGCGCGACATGGTTCGGATGTTTAATATTCGTAAGTTTTTTACTCAAAACAACTGTTTTAATAATTTGTTTGTATTGAATAAATGAAGTAGCTGTTGGCGATTTAGTATATGTATCCCTTACACAAAGTGTTTCTTCAGATTTTTTTAAAATGGCATATTCTATCAAGTAGGTTGAAAACTACACCGACCAGTATAGTTTTCATTTTTGAAATACAACATAATAAGTGAAATACAACATAACAAGTAGATAAAATGATGCTTATATTTTGTAAATAAGGTAGTTACAATGACAAAACACATTTTTGAGCTGAGATTGAATCTTCTACACAAATGCTGACAATTAAAAACCAAGTATTGATGCTGTCTACTGTCCAGACAATGCAGAAGACCTTAAATAAATTACATCAGAACAAATGGCCAAGACTGCCAACAACAGTTGGTGCATCAATCAACATTCACCTTGATTGCACTTGTCAAGTAAACAAAATCTGTGACCTCACCATGGAAATCTGCCCCTTCAAACTGCGCAACCACCGAATCACCTATAACGAGTTTGATGTCCTGATGTACTTCTGTTGTGCATCAACATTTTCTGAAGTAATGGTATCAGTACCATCATCCAAAGTGTTGACACAGACTCACTGTTACTTCCGTTAAGTCCAATGAATCTCACTTTTCGGTAATCAGCAAGTGCCTCGTGCTTATATGCAGTGCAACTGGTGAGTATTGGCTATTGGGAGACAAACTTGACATTCACTCCTGGATTTCATAGTACAACCAGATCCAAAGAGGCTACTGTTGTAGTTGAACTGCCTTTTCATCTTCGAACGTAGCACAAGGTGCTAACATGACCAGTCCATCAATTCCAACTACAATGCCCTTTTCATGTGATGTTGCTGAGAAATTCTAGCTCAATGTCATGGCATTCTGAAGAGTATATCCATGAACACATTAAGCTGTAATTCACCCCAGACAATGGCGTAATGATTATAATATTTGTCCATGCATCCAACAACAGGTGGTGCATCAATCAACATTCACCTTGATTTCTCCACTTGTCATATAAAAAAAATAATCAGTGACGTCACCGTGGAAATCTACCCCTTCAAACTGTGCAACCACCCAGTCACCTATAATGACTTTGATTTCGTGATGCACTTCTGTCGTGCATCAAACATTTCTGAAGTAATGGTATCAGTACTATCATCCAAAGAGTTGTCATAGACTCACTAATCTATACTTAGGTTAAGTCCAGTGAATCAGATGTTTGAGCAACCAGCTAGTACTTATTGCCTCTTGCTTATATTTAACAACAGATAAAAAAATTGATAGGTCACTTTTTAATTGCAATTAGCAACAGCATTCCTCTGTTGCACTGGTCTGCTGTCTTCTGATCAATTCTAGCCCCAGCTGGTATCAGCTAACCAACACAGCTAGCTGCTAAAGCTTGTGTTGTTTCAATGTTTGTGTGAGCTGATAAGACATGTCCGGGAAGACATGAGAAGGTGGGGGTTCACAAGACAGATGGCTTCATCAGCTAGACATCAAATGTCTTTGTTAATTTTACTATGGGCAGTGCTAGGCTCTGCCTATTTAGTGCTAGGTGGTATAACCTCTGACCAGTTTCCCTGAGAGGCTACTACTAGTACTTGACTGACCCTCTACCTACTCAGATACAATCACACCTGCGTATACATGTCTTGTTGTAAAATCTAGCCCCTCCCATACCTCAGTGGAACAGGTCGATAAGATTGTACCTCATCATTAATTAAGTTCTGTATTTAACTGAAATTATTTGATGTTGTGAGCGCTCATTAAAGATAATGTAATTTTCCCAAGCATCCAAGTGAGCACCATGTTCAATTGTGGCTGACCGATTGACCAGCTAAGGCTATCTGGGAGCACATTGTTATAGGCAGAATGGTTGCAAAACAATTGTCAGATGCAAGTTGTGTGATTTATATAATATTACTCATGATTTTGTTGTTATTTCTAAGTGTTGTACTTTTACTTCTACTTTTACTTGAAGTACTTTTCAAAAGTAGTTTTACTTTTTACTGAAGTAGTTTTTTTTACAAAGTAATTTTACTTTTACTCAAGTAGTTTTTAGGTGAATTACTTTTGCTTTTACTCTAGTACACAATAAAAGTAATTCAGTCAACCCTGGTTAAATGTTTTCTTTTTGTGTAGGGCTCAACAAAGGTGACAACTGTTCCTGGAGTGGATGCATCGGATGAACAGTATGTATGACCTACAGTCACACATTTAAACATTAATGCTGACTCTGCAATTAACTTTATGAAACATAGGCTATTGACACTTTAACAAGCTACGTGATCAAACAAACAAAGTCACTTGTTTATTTAATTTTAACATAAGGTCACACTCTTACTAAACCAGCTGTGCCTATTAAGGCAAGGGTGTACTCAGATCAAAATGTGATTTTACGAATTTTTTACAATAAAATGAGTTTTCAGTTACCGACATTTTCATATAGAAATATTATTCAACTTGCTATTCATGTACGTTGTACTGTCAAAATAAACAAGTTTTTATCATAAAACATGCCTTTTGTGTGATGCCTATCATTGCTAAGTCGCCAAAATCTAATTAGACCTACCTAGCATCTAATATGACATGGTATGTTTAACATTATTTTTTTTAACATTATTATTTATACATATTTATTTGTTTCAGCAATTCTCTTCCAAATGTTTGAACCCTTTATTGGGTCCAACAGCATCCAACTTTGTAATGGAGAAGAGGGTCGCATCAGACACACGATGTATGGCCGACGCTTCAATGACCAAGCCCTGAGTGCATATTACGACACCATTCACAAAGTACGTTGTAGCACAGTTTTACACTATTCATAGCTTTTTGGTGATCCGTAGAAATCAGAGGATTTGCATTAATGTTTAACATTAATGAAGTGTTACCTTCTATTAGACTACGCTAGATTTTGTTGGAAATCTGCCTAGCATCAAAACTATTTGATCTTTGACCACTGTGAGTTTGTCATTTGATTTGATACTGGTGAGATGAACACAAGAAAATGTACTTAATCGTGATTTCTCCATTTGAAGCAAACCCGTATTAAAACGGGATATGTCGGGGTTCCTAACAAAATATGGTAAATCTATACAACGTAGTAGGTCTGGAGATAATGACAAAAAAAATGCACCAGGACTATTTAGTTGTCTCTTCTATCGCTCCCATCACCAGTGGCACTTTTTCTCAGTTCCACTCCAACTCAGTTTGATGGTTATTGTGAACAATTATAATAATGCACTAATGCAATGTTGTAGCTGGCTGATGGGTTGGTGCAGAAATGGAGGAACGTCCCTGGAGAAGAACACATTGGGCTGTGGGAACAGATGGCTGCCATGGGCATCAAGGCCATGCTTCAGTGCTCCTTTGGAAAGTACTTCAATGATGACACCGCTGTAAACAACATGAGAAGAAGCTATGAAGTGGTATGTCTGTGTATTTGTTCAAGAAGAAACTATGAAGTGGTATGTCTGTGTATTTGTTCAAGAAGAAGCTATGAAGTGGTATGTCTGTGTATTTGTTCGTGCCGTTCCAATTACTGTAAAGTCTTTATTTGTAGCCGCACCCCTAATTAAAGCCGCACCCCGACTTTTTACATAAACCCCGACTTTCCTCCGCACCGTTTCTTGCAGGCAAAAACCTTATTTAAAGCCTCACCCGGACTTTGAGCCAAGACCGTTTTAACGCGCTTCGTGTGACGAATTTCCGTAGCGCAGACAATTAGTAACAATGTAAATGGGTTCTGCAAAAAAGTTATAACTTTGCTAATAATTATCATAAATGAATGAATGAGGTATAGCTTTATTGTTAAGAGAGTTTAATGACAATGCATGTTGATTACATAATCGGCAAGGCGTGACCGTTATTCTCAGAACTACTGATTGACAGATTGGTCTAGTTCGCAGACAGTTTACTGGCACGCGTTAACGGGGCCACTTGCATCGAATACCAAGTACGTGGGATTATAACACTGTATCGTGTACCAGAGTAAATGTAATTAACTCCAACGAGGCACTGGTAGTGGTATTGCTTTGACAATGGGATGAAGCCAGCAAGCTTGGAACTCCTCATAAAAGTAACGCAGCTTAAAACATCAAAACATGAAACCATCGATGTTGCTGTAATCCCCGGCGGTCTGACGCCGCCAGTACAGCCACTTGACGTTAGCAGCAATTGCCCATTCAAACAGCAGATGCGACACTTGTGGGAGCACTGGATGATTCATGGAGCTCCCGGTGGCCGCCGTCGTGCGCCGGCCAAGAAGATTCTTGTACAATGGCTCGTGAAGGCGTGGGGTGCGATTCCATCTGCCATGATTGAATACAGCTACAAGAAGTGCCGCATCTCCAACAATGGAACGGCCGACATCATGTTTGAAGATGTTTATCGGTGCATGCGGCCATGGTCAGCGATGCCGACGACTCGTAATCAGACATGGATACTGGGGATGACGCCCCCATGCCGGTATCGGCAGCGTTCTTCGACAGCGATGATGAAAGTGATTTTGAAGGATTTTAACTATGACATGATTTGCATGTTTGATCATAGTTTTTTAACACTGCGGACACAGGTTTTTTTGTTTTATGTAATTATTTGTTATGCACCAGTGGCAATTTTAATACAATGTTTTATTGATGCATCCGACTTCGTTTTTTCACTGATTATAAACCGCTATTTTTTGCACTAGCCTTTACTACTGACAACCCAATGAGCCAACTTTTGCATTTTTTTCGGCAAATTACTGTATTTGCGGTCATCATCATCAATTCGGCTACACACTATTGTAATTGAAGCCCCGGCTACAAATAGAGAATTTACGGTAATCAATTTCATTGACGATTGATTGGTTCATGCTTCCAATCAAGGAATCAGTCACAATTTTGTGTAATCGATCTTTCATTTTCAATTATTTTTATTCTGAATTTCATTCTGTCTGAGATTGTGACCTGACAATGAGGACAAACACAACAGGAAGAGATTATTATGTTATTAACTCTTGATAATGGTGTCAACAAAGACGGGCGTTCGAATGATGGACTATAGTCACTTTCTCCTATCCTGTCAGACATTGTTTACTGGCGTGATATTCTTGATTTTAGTTGTACATGGTTAGTTATTTATTTCTTAGATCCATAGCCCCTCCCCCTCTTCCTCATTACTTCTACTTCTTTATACAGATGATGGCTGATATAGCAAGAAGGTTGGACGGAAGTGTACCAGAAGAGGACAGTGTCGGGGAACAGACGTTTCAGAAGCGTGAGTTGGTTGTGACAATTGATTCAAATCCTATTTAAATACAAACCACGTAGTGCAGCTCAGTGGTTAGAACACTGGGCTGTCGGTCCAGAGTCCACCTGCTGCTGTTTCGAAGCTTAAGCAACTTTGTTCACACCACATTGCCTGTGTCTTTCTGAAGAGACACTGAATGCTGTTGGTCCCTTCTACCGGGTGTCACGGGAAGTAAAAGATCCAACACGGTAAATGTGTAACCTGCCCATAGAATAGATCATATATATGTATGTATGTATGTATATATATATATATATATATATATATATGCCCATAGAATAGATCATATATATGTATGTATGTATGTATGTATGTATATATATATATACCAGAAGGAAGCAATGTCACCATAGTTCTTGTGAAGAATCATAAGAAACTCATGCAGACATCCAGCTTTCTGAATGTCTGGCAAGTTTCCTTTACTGAAACATTGTGACAACTGCATTTGGTAGCATAGCAAAACTTAACATACTGATCATTACAGTGTCTTAGTTTCATTTGGTCAAATAAAATACATATCTTGAAACAATGCACACTGTAACCATATATATATATATATATATATATATATATATATATATATATATATATATATATATATATATATATATATATATATATATATATATATATATATATATATATATATATATATACATACCATCTGGGTACATACAAACTGGCATAGTTTGTCCATAAAATCAGTGACAAAATCGAAATGATGTGATGATTAACGACATCATGATTAACACAACCCTGAAATTACATGAATATGCCAGATTCATCTCTGTCCACTCGGTATGTTTTTGTCTGATAGGTGAACAGGATATTTTCCAACTGTGATGCAAAATTTCTAAATTTACTGTTTTCGGGAAGTACCTAGTTTAGTTTTGTTTACATCCATAGAGCTAAGCAACGTCATTGTAATTGTGTGACTTTCCTGTTCTCTCTTATTTGTGTCTGAGAAACATTCATCAAAACTATTTGATTATATACATGAAAAATGTCAGTTCTACTCCTTTGATAAATGCATTAGTAATGTATTTATCAAATCAGTACAACTGATACTTTTCATGTATATAAAATTTAGTTATCCAACATATTAAGACAATGCTAATTGATGTATTTTCTTGTAAATTGCATTAGCCATAATTCTTGTATTCGAACGACTACTTGCTTACAGAATATAGAACACTTTTAAAAACATGTTTTTACAGTAGCTTTTTTATTATATGCATTTGTATATTAGTTTTTATATATATATTATATATATAATATATATATATATATATTAGGTTATATATATTAGTTTGTTATTACATTTGATTATTATTATATATATATATATATATATATATATATATATATATATATATATACATTGTTATTACATTTTATTATTATGTATATATATATATATAAATATTGTTATTACATTTTATTATTATATATATATTTTGTATATATATATATAATAATAACATGTAATAATAAACTAATATACAAATGCATATCATAAAAAGCTACTATATATATATATATATATATATATATATATATATATTATTTATGGCAGGAATATTTGTATTACATATTTATGGACTACATTTTATAATGATTATTATTGGTATTGTTTTTCATATAATCACAGTTGATTGGACATTATATAAATACGTTTATTATTATTACAGAAAAGGACGTTATCCGTGAAATACTGAAGGAAGTGGTGGAAAATTACAAGAAAAACCTACCATCTGATGCCAGGATGACTGTGATTGATGTTCTGAGTAGGTCGGACATGTCAGACACAAAGGTTTCTGATGACATGTTCACAGTGTTTGTGGGTGGCTTCCATACATCGGCACTGCGTAAGTGACCCCTTAAATAAACCATTTCCCACTTTTCCAAGAACAGATGCTGACACCTATGTTAAATAATAATGACGGTTGCTCATGTAGAGCTGTTTAAGTAAATAATTACTTCATACCAAGTTAAGGTCAGTCACAGTTGTTCACATCTATTCACACAAAGAAGAAGGGGAAACAAAAACCAACTACCAGTATCGGAGCCAACATCCCCCCTGACTTCAGGGATAAAGAGGAGAGCAATAACAAAGTGTACTAATTCTCAGATCCTCTTCCCTGAAATAGTACTTAAATTTATTTTTATTTTTCCAGATTGAATAACACTGATGTATCACAGGAATGTGTGGTGAATGGGTACATGATTTTAATCAATAGTAGATCCATTACAATCACAACGCGGCGCTGCATGATGCAATCGTGGTCATATATATCGCATTTGACTGACATTATTAGACTCCTCCGTCCGTAGTACACTTTGTAGGAATAGGTAAATGTCAATGTTTGTGACCGACCCCCAAAGTTAAGAATAAGTGTACACTAAGTGTCTTAAGTATCCCATACAGCTAATAGATACAATATGTAAAGTATGATAGTACAGTTTAAAAGGGAAACAAAAGGCATGTTTTGGAGGCTATGTGCCTAAAAGAGTTAAAGCTGACCAGTTCGAGCTACAATAAAAATTGTCATACCAGTGGTTTACTCAGAGTTTTTTCTGAAATTGGGCGATTTTGGTCAGATGTAAAATTTATTGGCGGCGGATATTTTATCATGATGCGGGAGCATAGCCAATAAATGATCCAGCGATGACCGTGGAGTTCTCTGACCCACAAACTGCCGTTTCGTCGCACTGAGCCATAGATTCCAACTTCTTGAAAGAACCAATGCACTCGGTGTATGGTTTAGTTGAATTTTAAAAGCTGGACTTACAATATGCCGCACTGTGTTATACAGATGCATAAATTCTACAGCGAGAGATAGATGAGCTGTATGTTTTCTCTTTCCCTCTGGACAAACCAGAATTGAACCAAATTTCACAAATTTGGATGGACAAACCCTCTAGATTTGTTTGATTCAGTGTTAAAGAAACATGCTCGAATTGGATTTTTTCCATGAATTAATGGCGAAGGACCCACAAAAACTTTAAAGCTTGGAGCAGTGGCTAGTGCTGACAATATTTCATTAGCTCAAGCAACAGCAGCACAAAGTGACAGTGTCAATCGAGTTGGAGCACGAGGTGAGCGATAATACATTTGCTAGATAGATTAATTTAATGTGGAACATGGCGTATTGTGTGGGAGCTTTTCTGAGACTGACTGTTTTATTTCCATATAAACTGAAGTTCCTTTTCATATAAACTGGTATTGATCCCATATCAGTTTCACAAGTGAAGTGCATCCCCCCGTTTTTTATTGGCTGTGAACTGGAACTAATAAAAATATTTTACGTCGCCCAAAAACTGAACGCCATCCTGAGAAATGTATACAGTTGATTTTGGCACATACTCTTTGATGACTTTGTCCTGCAACTTTGGGGATTTCCGGCTTTAACATAATATGTTGAGGCCGGAAATCATTAATCACAATACTGTTGTAAATACAGTTTTAAATTATGTCATGCTTTAGTTGATTGTTTGATTCCCTTATCGGTGCCGTGTTGTGTCCGAGTTGGATATTTTTGGGTGAAATGCGTCTGCGTCTGCGTCTGCGTCTGCGTCTGCGTCTTAATTAAACTAGTAAATGGGCCAAAATTACCAGCACTCCAGGAAACTACTAGTTGCTCTCTTGACCTTTAGTTTTTGACCTAGTTGTTTTAATGCAGGCGAATGATTTTATTCTCATCACTAATAAAATCATTGTATATGTAACATTCAGCACGCTGAATTTAGCACGTTATCTGATGTTGACAATATCATGAAACAAGTCACTGTCAGCTGATAAATATCCTCAATGACAGTAGTCCAGGAAAAAAACTGATCCATTGGTTGGCTGGTCACATGTGTTGTTGACCGGTGGCGAATTGGGCCCGCCTTTGTAGTTATTCCAGTTAGAGCTAGTGTATTTTTAAGCAGGTAATTTTGTATTCATAGACTGCGTGATAGTGTGTAGGGCATAGGTAATTTGGTTTAAGGATGTAGGTAAGGTAAAAGAAAGTCTTCCCAAACTGATAATTAGTCCCACTAGCCCCCGGGAGGGGCTACTGGGATGGGGAGGGGGCTACTGGGACGGGGGGAGGGGGCTAGGGGTAGTAAACCATACAACATGGCCATACTCTGCCACCCTAACACCACACAAGGGAGTCATTGGCTTGTTAGTCCTGCATTATTTCATTGAGGAGGTATTTCTGAAGCCATGAGCTTATCAACTTATACTGGTCTTTTCACATTGTTTCATAATAATAAAAGTACTTATATAGCGCCCGATCAATCGAGATTGCTCTCAGGCACTTTACATACATGGTAATATTTTACAGGCCATAAAATTGCTAAGAGAATACTAATACTGAGAATAGTCTAAAAAAATGTAATGCTAAACAATACTAGCAAAATAACCATGTTAAAATATTATATAACACTACTTTAAATATAGTTTATAATAAAAGTAAAAGTAAAAAACTATCATGAAACTGCCATCAAATTAAATATACTAAAATATTATAAAAACTACTTTAGATATATTCATTAATACAAGTAAGACTCAGAATATAACCATAAAAATGCTAAATACACTTATAAAAAACTTCTTAAGAACTACACTTTAAATAAGTTCAGTAATACAAGTGAAAATAATATATAAATATATCTAATGAATGCACATACAATGTCCTCATCAGTGAGTCATGAAAAAGCTTGTTTATAAAGGTGAGTTTTTAAAAGTATCTTAAACAATTGTAATGATTTTGCTGTCCTCAGAGAATGTGTTAAATTGTTCCATAGAACGGCTGGGCAAACAGCGAAATGGTGATCACCATGTGTGACAGTCAATGAAGCCGGTAGGAATAAAAGCGCTGGCAGCGAAACAGATCATAGAGTTCTGTTAATAGGGCCGTAGCTAATTAACTCAGCCAGGTAGTCTGGCGCCAGACAATTTAATGCACAATAGGTGAACAAAAGCACTTTGTAAGTTGGTCGCAAGTGAACAGACAGCCAATGTAAACGCTGCAACACAGGTGTAATGTGTTCGTGTTTCCTTGTACGGGTAATGTTCTGTACCTTTTGTAAAAGTTGCAACACCATTTCAGACATGTCTTTAACAATTGTTTACACCTCCCTGGGTGTCACCAGCTGTACAGGGTAACATACTAGTACATGTGAGAAATAATGTGCACAAGAAAATTTTTATTGTAATCATGATAATAATTATTTTGGTAATGTAATCGAGCATGATTAGGTTTATTTGGCCTTTTTGACCAATGGAATTAATTGAGGATGAGTACGGTTACTCCATAATTATTGCAGATTACACATGATTACTATGTATGATTACTCCATCTCTGGTATTTACTGTTCAGAATATACCGTTCACTCCCTGTATGAGTGTCTATTACTGCAGCTTTGGAGTCCACTTTTGGAAATTCTCTATTATAAATCCAGTATCTGCTTTTCAGCCTTCCCTGATGCATGTAGCACTAATTGTAAGACTATTGTGCATATTAAGGACTGTCTGTATCCGGAAGGGGAAAAATGCGCATCATACTACTGGATGAAAATTAGGGCTGTTCTCGGAATTGATGGCAGATTTTTTGCACACCAACCTTACAATAGGTATTTATAATAATTGTCCTAACCCCACATCACCAATGCAATAATAATTACAATGCTGCCCATGCCTATTGTTTCCTGGAATAGCCTTTAGTAATTCTCTAGCAAAGCAAGTTGAATCTCAGATATATGCTTCTATAACATCTGATCACTTATGAAAACAAGTTCAGAAATGAAAACATGAGTGTTTATTTTGGCTTTTATGTAACAAGAAAATTATGTATAAAATAACCAATGCTTGTGCATATAAATCTGACTCAACTCGTTTACGAATACTGCTGCTACATTTAGTGAATCTGAATTTCGGGAGGTCATTAAACAGTTTAGTCTTTTAATTCTCAATGGTAGCCCTCATGTTCTTCCCCATCGAGAGCTGGGAAACTTGTTCAGATGAGGTGGCTGGCACGTGCGGGTGTGACCCTGCATACCCTTGGGCTTAGCTTGCCATGGACCCACCAGGTGAACTCTCTGTACGCTGCCCTCCCCTAGAGACCTGAAATAGATAAGGGCCAAATATGCATACATTTTAAATAAGTGACATCTCAGAAAATGGATTTGAGGTAGCTTATATCCATGTCGAACTTGGATATCATAGATATATCAACAAGAACAATATGGTTTGTATCAAATAATTTCTACTCAAATTGGCACATTCTCTTAAATTATCAGAAATTTTTCTTGTAGACTCTTTCTTTAGATATCATTCAATATATGAGCAGACCTGGATTGAGCCAAACCGTGTTTCATGTTTGCATCATGAATCGTCATGAAAGTTTATACATGTATAAACATTTTATGCTGCTATCAAATTACCATTTCACTATTGTCGTAACTGATACTGACTTGTTTATTAGAGGATCTATTTGCAGCCAGAATGTTACGTAGCATCAGCTGCTCCAAACACAGCACATCAAATTCCTGGCTGTTGGTAACACACCTTGGCCCTTCTGTAACATAGAACCAATTATTTAAATCAAAGTTTTGCCTTTTTGAAATAAAATCTCTACATGGATTGTGTTGATAAACATGGAGTATTATAGCCCGTTTTACCACAGTCTGCATTATGATCCTACTCTCGTATTCATTCCAACAGAATTATGCCCCTTCCCATAGATATGGACTACTTTTTATCAAGCCTATTAAAATGTACAAAGGCTGCAGATATCAGTTACCTCGGCTCAGACTCAACATGTGGCCATGCAGTCTCCGCTGTGTCTCTGATGACTTTCACTGTTTGTACAGTATTTACCACCAGGTCAGGACATAAAGGAAGATGTTAACTGTTCTAGACAAGTGAATCATTACTTCCACCAACAGGTTCTGCATGAATCCTCGTTGCACCCACCTTGACTTTTGGCAGCAGACACTTGGCTGCTGAAACACAACTTGTCGCTTTGACTGTATTTCTGGTTGAATCTTATATCAAGATGATTCTAAACTGAGTGTTTAATTTTTGTTGTCGATAAAATCAAAACGACACATCTTGTATAGGCACAGTGCACATACATGGACAACTAGTGCCTATTTGGAGTTGTGATAAACGTGGACTTATTGAAAGTGGCACAGAAGGCGTAGGTTTATTGACCTCAACGGTGGTGCCCGTGGATTACTAGAGTTGACAAGTTCAACAACCCTTTCCTAGTAAACCATTGGCGTGAAACATTTTATTGTTGTTGGAAATGGTTAGTTTTATTAACCATTTTAGGTGCATTGTCCCCAAAACATGCCTTTTATTTCCCTTTAAATCAATAATAAATAAATAAATAGCTAATATTGCAAAATAAGAAGTAATGTGGCTTATGGAATGAGAGAAATGTTTATATCAAGGCAGGTAGTGCTGGTGAAATATGTATGTTTTCAGTTGTTTTGGAGATGTTGATGTTACTTCTGAGCAAACATATTTGGGCAATCATTAATAGTATTTGGTGGCAACAAACGTGAGATACACGCATGTTTATTAAAACACCATCCTCAACTGATTTAGCCTATCGAGAATAGTAACATCCAATCAATTTAATAAAAAAAAATTATTTTTGTTCAAATCATTGGCTTGACTTGCATCCTATCTCCAATCATGTCAAAGTTACAAAAGTTCAACAAGGGTGAAATTCATGAGTTTTTTTACTTTGCTTAATGTTTGACCAAACATTAAGTAATTTTAATAGTTTTTCTGATGATTTCACACAAAAAAATGACATACAGAAGTTGCACAAATGCGCTAGCCTGTTGCAGTAGATGCTAAGTTGGTTTGATATTTTGTAAAATAAATTTGAAATGAGACTTCCAAAAAATAAAATGGAGGAGGTCCTTTAAGTATATTAACTCCCCTGTTCATTCCAATGCCATCTTGACATCTCTGGGAAGCATTCAGCCAAGTTGCATTTACTGCACGAAAACTTTTCGTTCACATATCTCTCTATTGTCAGGTACTCATTTATACAGCTGAGTGAGCTGAGGCAATGTGGAGTGAACAACATTGTCCAAGCTTCGAAACAGCAGCAAAAAAGAGGATTCAAACCCGGTTTCTCTTGATTGAGAGACTGATATTCTAACTACAATGGCTCCGCGCCCCATGAGGAAAAATGGGAACAGACCTCCATTGCTGAATTATGCTGTTGTATTTACCACATTCATAATAATCTTCTGATACTTATCACATAATATTCTGCAATTTTCTAATGTTGCACGCCTTGTTCTGCGCTTCAGTGATGACCTGGGGCTTGTATTTCCTCGCGACCCGCCCGGACGTTCAGCTGAAACTATTCAACGAGATTCAACGCATTGTTGGCTGCAACGAAGCTGGTGAACAGCTCAAGGTCACCCCAGCAAACATCAACAAACTTGTGTATGTATAATTATTGTGTATGAATAAAATTATGTGAAGTGTAATCTCCAGTGAGTATAAAATGTATCGCTTAGGTTATGTTTGCACTGATAATTGAAACTAGGTGTTCTACTTGCATTTAAATAAATGGGATGGATTTTACTGAAATTTGGTTTAGAAAAATATCTGAACGTTCATCCCTTGACCGGGATTGTAAAATATTTTTTTCCTAATTTTTTATTTTGACAATAGTACTTACAATATTACTTCTGCAGTCTTCACCAGCTTGGTCTGTCTTTTGCTGTGCATAGCAGCATCGGTAGGCTTCACTTGGTCCATTCAAGTATGTTATCCAGCCAGTTTTTTTTCTGGCGACCCTATCTCTCTTCCCACTTCCCAGGGTGCCTTGCAGGATGCTTTTTAAAATGTTGTTGTGTATGCTGACGTTTTGAATACTTTTCAAATGTTTGTCTGTACTCCATATAGGTGTATATGGATAGAAGGGTCAACACATAGCATAACAAATACTAGCTACATTATAGTAATATTGTATCTACACAGAGCCACAGCTTTGTGAAAAACTACATGGTAGTAACAAAAGACCACCGACCTATATAATAACGTAGATCAGTGGAAAATACATATGACTGCCTTTTCTTCCCGTGCAACACTGGGTATCTCTGCTAGTATAATATAAAACTAACTATACATCACCCCTCCGTTGTTGATATTTCCCGTGAGTGTTGTATTGGATTGGTTTACTTGTCTTCAGCTATATGCGCCAAGTACTGGACGAGACACTGAGGTGTTCCGCATCTGCGACATATGCAGCTCGGTACGAGGATGTCGAATGTGAGCTGGGGGACATCGCATTCCAGCAGGGGTGAGTTCAGTTGGTAGAACAACCCCAGGGTGAACAAGGCAGAACTATATGTCCGCTGCTGTCCTAGTCTGTAAAATGTTACATTTAAAAATTTGGGGTTGTTTGGATTATCAGATGTTGCAATAAAAAGAGTTTCAAGATAATGTATACCATATTCGACTTATTAAGTGTATATGCCCTAATTAGCGTGCACCCCATTTTGTAATCAGCAGATCCATTATTATAATAATTTGACTAGTGTGGAGCAATTGAAATTGTTGCCTTAAACAGTTGTCAGCAATTTCAGTTATTCTACAATAGTCACCAAATGACACCACTAGTGTTAAACAATGATCTTATTGTCTAGGGAAAAAAATTTTGGTGAACGCTTATAACAACAGATTCCTTGACGTTTTTCCATGGCCAAATTTTTGTCAATTGTACTGTATGCTTATTAGGTTGAAAACGATAACTTAGCATTGTGCAATAATTATATCAATCACAATTTCAGTTTACCTGGAGGCTGTGTTTCATAATCTGATTATTGACTTACCGAAATAATCTTCATTTTAACTTTTCAAAGGGCATACAGGTCAGAAACTTATGATGAGATAATCATCATTTATTCTGCCACTTTTACTGTCACTTGCTCCCTCTCTATGGTCAAAGTTGAAATAGTCATTAAAACTGCTGACAAACTCCCAAAACTACGCCATTTTAATTCCTAGTACTCCTTAGTAACAAACTGTTTTTTTGTGAAAATATAGATGGCAGGGATATCCTGATTGACTTAAAAACACAACCATCAGAGAGACCAATGTTAATTTGTGGCGCAATATATGAAAAATGGAATTTATCCTGCAAATGATATTGTAACTTCAAGGGCATGTGGTGTGCATTTTGAAATGCAACATTTGCAGGGGACACGTGTCAAATTTATATCGTAAAACTATAAAAGCATCACATAAATTACCCATCTGTAAAATGCGTGAAATATGCTATGGTATTTGGTAATATTCTTTATGCATGGCAAAGCTACCTACAGAAGAGTTAATGACATGGAACCATGACTCGTTTGCAGAAGACAACAAAGTCAAATGTATGTTTGTATATGAGCTTTATAATAAGCCAAATAATAAAATGCAATACATTATGTATGCATCATAAATACATTATGTATATACAAGATGAAAACAGTTGTGACCTAGTTCATATACTCAGCTTACAAAATATCAGCAAAGGTGGGGGAACCAACCACCAAAGGTGGGGGAAAAAACCACCAAAGGTGGGGGAACCAACCACACAAAGCCAATCTGTAATGCACGATTGCAGAATGACTCCCCCACCCCACATTATTTAGATTGTTTGCATTGTGCGATGGATTCCACGCTTCCTGCAGATATTCTCAAAATGCACAAACTCCGTTAAAGGTCACCTTATTAAAACATACTGTATAATGAGTGATGTCCTTTGCCAAGGGTTGAGAACACGAACGTTTAAGTCCATCTCCCTAATAATTTGCACACTGTAGAATATTTTACTCTGATTGTAAGTATGGTTTGCTGACATTGTTGTATGATAGATAGACCTGGACAATAAATAACATATGTAGGATAGATTACTGTACACTGTATGCTAAGTGTAACAATATTCACAGTTCACTCACTTTTCAAATCACCTTAATTATTGTTCCTTATGAGACTACAAACCTATTTTGGACACAATACGTTACAACTGACGAGGTTCTACAAAGAAATTACTGGATATGATATGACAAAGATAATTATTGGAAATGATAAAACAAAGACAATTACTGGAAATGATAAGACAAAGATAATTTCTGTAAATTATAAGACAAAGAAATTACTGGAAATTATAAGACAAAGACAATTACTGGAAATTATAAAACAAAGACAATTGCAATTTTTAAAGAAAGTATTGTTATATTGAGAAACAGCCAGATTGAAAACACGTTATTAAAAGAAAAATCGAAGGAGAGGCAAAAAATAAAATAATTAATTGTTTAAATATGACTCCTTGCATTACCCAGGCAAGTTTTGATAGTGCAATGTCAATGGCAATGACAACGTCATGCCCCCAAAATCATGTACAACTACTGGTTTGTGGACGTTTAACATAGAATTTTTTTTATTTATTTAGGCATCTACAAAATTTCAACCCCACCCATACGAAACTGATGGAGATATGAGGGAACAAACAGACAGACAGAGTCACAAACTACTTTATAGTATAGATGTGTGATGATACATTTAACGTTTGTAGAAATATTTAAGTATGAAGGATTGTGATTGAGGTGCATGTTCGTGTCAAACTAAGAACTCTTGTTGCAGACTCCTGTGGTCCACGCCCTTGGGGTCGTCCTTCTGAACCAGGACCTCTACCCTGACCCAACCACGTAAGGATTCTATATGTTTGTCGACATACAGTGATTGTTTGATGCATAGTTCAATAATTCATCATCATATTGTGCCACCTTCTCACAGAAGGTCCGCTGTCATGGATCACTGCTCATGTCTGCTCTGTGTCATTCTTATTAGATCTTTATACTTCAAGTTTGGATTTAGGATTTGCAGAAATCAAAGTGACTGGCTCGTGACAAAAGCTCAGCTGCTTTCGATAAGATTGATCATTTAATCCTCTTATAGCGCCTTCATAAACATTTTGGCATTTTTGGCCCAGTTCTTCGGTGGTTCAAATCATTCATTCCATTCGGAGTGCCACAAGGATTCGTCCTTAGCCCTGTTCTGTTTAGTTTATATACTATGTCTCTTAGCCAAATCATTACTAATCATAATCTCAGTCATCACCTGGATGCTGATGACACACAGGTTTACATATCACTTTCACAAATAAATGCACAAGAATCTGTTTCGACATTTAGTTTTATAGATAGTGTTACTGATATCTTGTTTTGAATGGAATCAAATAAGCCATAGCTTAATCCAGATAAAACATACCTCATTATTATTATTGGCATTAAGCAACAACGAAATAGGGTAATCAACCATTTTCTAGTTAAACTGCTTAGCAGTAAAACGTTCCCATCAGATACTGTTCGTAATATGGGTGTTGTCTTTGATAGTGACTTCAACTTTCGCCAGCATGTTTCTCAACTATGTAAATCTTGTTTCTATCATATACGTGATCTCCATCGAATTTGGCATCACAGATCTATGTCTACTGCTAAAATATTATCAATAGCATTAATTAGTAGCCGCCTTGACTATTGTAATTCACTACTAAATAACATTTCTAAAACAGACTTGGCTAAAATCCTAGTAAAAAATTTTCTGCCGCGTGTGGTATTCAGGGCGCCTCGGTTTCCACCATCACTACCATTACTTTAACATACACACTGGCTTCCTGTTTCTTATCCAATTACTTTTTAGCTGTATACTTTTACATATCGTGCTCTGTCTACACGACAACCACCCTACTTGGCTAGTCTCCTGCATCTTTCAAATATCCCTAGGCAGCTCAAGTCATCAATTTCACAACAACTTATTGTGCCTAAAATTAAATTTAACTTTGGCAAACGTGCTTTCTCTGTCGCTGCCCCTAGGGTCTGTAATGAACTCTCGATCGCATTAAAAACATATGAAACTATATCTTTCGAAAAAACTCAAGACATTTATTCCAAATTGCATTTCCACCATAAATCTTCAGTTGTCCCTGATTCTGATAATGACTTTTGCACGTCCCTGTTCACGATTGTGCTTAATGATTCTGTTTTGTTGTACCCCGGAGCTCAGGTTCCTGAGGATATAGGCACCATAGAAGTTAATTATTATAAATTATTATTATCATAAATGTAGGGTGGAACATAAGCATAACACAGAACCATGGATATTAATTGAGAATCCAATTGGAATCCCATTTATTGAGATAAAAAAAACAATACAATAAATACAGAATCGACCAACATTCTTCAGATACCAAAAAAAGTAAAATTACAAATATTTCTTATAAATTTATTATCACCAGAATCTCTGCACTGAGATGGTAACAACGCTATTAATTGTATCACTGAAATCCTACAACTTAATGCGTTATATTAATAAAACAAATATTCCGAGATGTCTAGCAACTGTCAAAGGTGTGAAATCATTTGTTGCACCTTGTTTTTATGCTGAACAAAAACTAGCAAGTTCATGTATTAATATTCTTATACCATCACTAAATCTGATTCACAACGGTGCTATTGTATCAGACACGTCAAACCGGTACTACACACGCTCAATTTTACCATCCTAACCGAAGGAATAATGTTCAAATTTATAATAGTATAAATTCACTGAAATAGTTATACCTTAGTCACCTAGTGGCACCTTTGCATTTTACAAATATCACTCCCACTCATTAGATGGCTGCAGTATTACGTAGACTACTAGTGTCAATTATTTTAATTTAAATAAATGAACAAGTGGCAGAAGATCAACCCAGAATCATTCTCCCAAACCACTTTGCGACAGTCATCTATTTATGTGTCTCTTGGTCTGTCCCTGCCTCTTGCCATCCACCAGTCTCTCCAATAGTTCCCGTTACATTCCTTCCTGTCTTATGGTGTGCCCCACAATATTTTTTTGTGTTTCTGTATTTCGTTGAAAAATTGCTTGTTTATTCCAGTCCAATTGAATACTTCTGCTTCTTCGTTCAGTCCAGTTTATTCGTTTCCAGTTCAATAATTACTTTAGCTGAATGTCATTTTGACTGGGATAAAATTCTAATTTGACTTCCAATATCTTCCTACATACACTGTACATGCATGCTTTTTTAATTCAGTAGTTAGTATCGATACAATCTTGTTTGCCGCTTGTCAAGTTTTCCAAACAAAAGCTACACTCTCTAGTTTCATTCTCATATAAAATAATATCAACTGACTGTTTTTGCCAGTTGATGACGTCATGTTACAAATAATATTAATAATGATTATTAATGTTTTTTAATCATGAGATTGAATAAAATTACAAGTACAAGATATGCATTTGCTAAAATGATCTGCTTGCGTTTTAGGTTAGAAAATATATTAATGGAACTAAGAAGCAGTGTATATACATGTTATAAATTAATTAAGCGCGCAGACTTATGAGCGACATGTTGTTCCCAATGGGTAGATATGTTGGTTGAGTTGTTATGAATTTGTTTACAAGGCCTATGTAAATTATACAAATAAAGCATTTACGCAACTTACGCTACAATGTGGCTCAACTTACCCCACACCAAGTGTTAGTTGAGCCAACTTACCAGCCCTATTTGAATCAGCTATATATAATTATGTATGCATATATATATATATATATATATATATATATATATATATATATATATATATATATATATATATATATATATATATATATATATATATATATATATATATATATATATATATATATATGTATATGTATATGTATATGTATATGTATATGTATATGTATATATATATATATATATATATATATATATATATATATATATATATATATTTGGTATACAATGATCTACTAATAATGATAGTTTATGTGAGTAACAAAATTTGGACATATGAATATAATTACATTCTAGACACCAAAAAGAATGAAAAATGGCTTTCAACTAACACTGCCTTCCCCTAATGACTAAATATAGTATTATCTACATTATAAAATAATGTCACTCTGAGCAGACATATTAAATGTTATGTGTGTGTTTACTGTAAGATGTACATATGTATGTTATTTGTTTTTTATTAGGTTCAACCCAGACCGTTTCAGCCCAGAAAACAGGAAGAAACTGCCAGCGTTTGCATTCGAGCCACTTGGGTTTGCTGGGAAACGCAAATGTATGGGTTGGAAGTTCTCCATCACTGAGGCCACGATTGTCTTTGCTGTGATTGTTGGTAGCTTCAAGTTATCCATGGTTCCAGATCAAGTCGTGGTGCCGAACTACGGATTTGCGACGAGGCCATCTGAAGAAATATGGATCACTGTCACCAAGAGAAGTTAGATGGAACGTACACTGTTTCATACATAGTTCAGTTATACAGAGATGGGGTCTGGTTTTACTGTCTAAATACTGTGATATCATTGTAGTGGTGTTACCTGTTGGGCGATTCCAGAATTATGTGAGACATTCAGACAACTTTTTCATCTTTAGATCTTTGCAGATCAATGTTAATTTGTTGCTGACTGTTTTGATTTAGTTGTTTAATAATTAGTGTACACAAAATATTTTTCATCATTAATGGAGCATCATGTGTGTGATTCACAACGACCTAAATTCAGATGGGTGCATTAGTTATTGTCTCAAGTCTGTGATGTCATGGAAGTATGTTAACAACTTGCTTTATCATAATTATGGAATTGTATTCAATTATACAACATGTTTACATCGGAATTGGTGCGTAATGAAAACAAATGCCAAACCTTTAAAATGGCAGCAAGTGTATGCATATCTGGGTCTGCTTAATTGAAAATGCACTTTGTTTTCCACTATCAGACAATCTTACATGTTGATCCACTATGCCTTCCTGAGCAGGCTTGCATTTGTGATGGAATACCTTGACACTAATACTTATAGATGTTGACAATGCGTGTCATACTTGTAAACTTTTGGTGATATAAAAAGGCTTGTGAATTCATGTTTCTTTGTGTGTGGTTCACTGGAAAGTACTGATACGCTATAGCTGCTTCATTTATTTAATTAGACACAATTCTTTAGGCTAGTTCGTTAAATATGTTATCATAATTTGAAATGATTGTGTGCATATTGAGTTGACAGTATTTCATGACAACAGTCAGGACAGGATCCCACAACAACATGACGTGCTGACAGGATTCTACAACAACGTGACATATGCTGACTGGATTCCACAACAACATGACGTGCTGACTGGATCCCACAACAACATGACATGCTGACAGGATCCCACAACAAAATGGCATGCTGACAGGATCTCTCAATAGCATGTTGTGCTGACAGGATCCCATAACAACATGACATGCTGACAAAAGTGTCATATTCATTATTTTGCCTGCAACAGAGTTGAAAATATTGGAATGTGACACATTTGGCCACATTATTCGGAATCGTGTTGTATACTTAAATATGATACACTGTATGGGCACTGAATAATGACTTGTTCATATGCTATACACACATGTATGTTGTCTGTGCTGCTGTGTATTTAATAGCTGTAACTGAAGTGGTTTTGGTCACATCGTCAGACAAGAAGGAAATTAAAGGGACATATTGGAGAAAATAGTTGACAGTAAGGTCAGAATGTCTGATAGCTGAGGGGATGGGTCCACATGATGATGATGTAGAATCATGCCTGTTGCGATCGAGTATACATGCACCTTGACACGTTATAAAAATGTACCACCGTGCGTAACAAACAATAGAAGTAAATATGCAGTATTACTTGGTTGTAGCTGGGTCAGCTCGACCAAGGTTCCGCAGGCACTCTCTTTACTGGGAGGCACTCTCTTTACTGGGACTTTTTGTATCGCGTGTTCATCATTCATAACCCAGGCATGTTAGTCTTGTGACTCATATTTGTGTGTTGCACTGTCGTGTTTGACGCAATAATAAGCGCCAGCTACAGAACACAAGGAAAATGCTGCCGTTCGTTGCCTATGCCTATGGCTATGACTATGTCGGCGTCGTCGTCGTCTTGTGCGCTGTCATCGTTGTTCTGTATATCTACCCGGTGAGTCGTCAAACTTACGATAAACGTGGTGGTGGTGGGAGATGATGTACTAAGTAGGCCCACTGGGCCTTGTTTGAAGTGTTGGCACAGCTGCCAAGTTGTGTTGAGAAACAGTCGTGGGCGGATCCACAGGCACCGTCTGGAAAGGGGTGTCCAGTTTCCCAACAGGTGGTAGCACTTCTAGTCATTAAAATTCCCACCGGGGACAAAATATATGGCTTTTAATCTGCATGAGCTTCAAAACATCGTTTACTTAACTGGCCTAAATTATTACGGCTTTATGCCGACGGTTTTTACAGCATTTTTGTACCTGAATGCGTTCCTTACATCATTCCGCATATGTTCCAGTAAAAAAAGTTAATATATTCTTAACAAATATTGTGTTTTAGGCCACTTTTAATCAGTTTTACACATCAAAACAGCGGAACCGATTGCATGATAAACATGGCGCGTGTGCGATTTGCGCATTAGTCACGCCTCGGTGCCATCAGAACCGCGAAGGCGATGTTTGTGTGTATTGGGCATACAATTACGCAACATAAAATTTTTTTTAGAAAATATAGGCTATAAAATGTTTCAAACGAAGAAATTCTAGAAAAAAATTAAAACATTCTCCACAGTTTTCATATTAAACGCAACATTTGTAGAGCACATAAAATCACCTCTAACGTAATATTTCATATTCTATTTAATGGAATATTTGATGTTGCAAATATTATTTGTATTAAAATTATGTGGTCGATACTATGTGTAGGCCGCCGTTATCAGATATCTGTCAATTGTATTTTTAAACATATTCACGCTACTAGCATTAACACAATCATTTGGCAGTTTGTTCCATTCATTTATCACCCTCTGTGAGAAAGAGTACTTTCGCATGTCCAACCTACGATGCTCCTTAACTAATGCTGCTTTGTGTCCTCTGGTTCTACTGCCTTCTTTAAGTTTGAAGAATATATTTCTATCAACATCCTCATAATCGTTCACTATTTTAAACACTTCTATTTGGTCTCCTCTTAGTCTCCTGGTCTCTAGTGTTGTCAAACCACATTGCAATAAGCGACTTTCATAACTAAGGTCTTTCAATTCTGGAATCGTTTTAGCTTGTCTATGTCCTTTTTACGATTCGGCCTCCATGTTTGAATGCAGTATTCCAAATGTGGTCTAACTATTGCTTTGTACAGGGGTACAATTAGCTGTTTCTCCTTATATGAGATAGTTCTCCTAATTAGCCCTAGAATTTGGTTTCCTTTTGAAGCAGCAATCCCACATTGCTCTGAAACTTTCATGTCAGCACTAAATGTTACTCCTAAGTCCTTTTCTTGTGTATTTCTACATAGTACAACATTCCCAATTTTATATACTTCGTCCATGTCTCCATGTCCCAAAATTGAATAACATTTGCCAATTTTCTGACCATTTAACTAATTTATCTAGATCATCCTGTAAACTTTGTTTATCTGTATCATTAGTAACCTTTCTGAATAATTTTGTGTCATCTGCAAATTTCAGTACTTTGCTAAATATATCATCTTCCAAATAATTTATATATATATATATATATATATATATATATATATATATATGTATGTGTATATGTGTATATATATATATATAAATAATATATATATATATATATATATATATATGTATATATATATATATATATATATATATATATATATATATATATATATATATATATAATTATATATATATATATATATATATATATATATATATATATATATATAATTATATATATATATATATATATATATATATATATATATATATATATATATATATATATATATATATATATATATATATAAAAAACAGTATAGGGCCTAATGCTGATCCCTGTGGTACCCCACTCAAAACCGATTTCCAGTTTTAAATCTCACCATCTACTACTACTCTCTGTCTTCTGTGTGTAAGCCACTTTTTTGTCCAGTTGATTACGTCATTACCTATACCATGGGCGTTTAGTTTAAGTAACAATCTTTGATGTGGCAATTTATCGAAAGCTTTCTGAAAATCTAAGTAGACAACATCCACTGGTGACCCGTCACCTACCCACTTCGTAATTTCTTCCAAAAAACATAAGAGATTGATTAGACATGACTTTGCTTTTAGGAACCCATATTGAGATGTATTTATTAATTTATGTTTTACAAGGAATTCCACATTGTGGTCTCTAATTAATGTTTAGAGTAATTTACATACAATTGATGTTAAACTCACTGGTCTGTAATTGTTCTGGCTTGTTCTTCAATCCCTTCTTAAATAGCGGCGTAATGTTTGCTTCTTTCCATTCTGAAGGAACTATTCCTTCTTCTAGTGACAAGTTAAACAATGATGCAAATGGTGTTCTAATTTGCTCAACAATTTCCTTAAGCAATTTTGGTGGTATCCCATCGACTCCTGGTGATTTATTATCTTTCATCTTCTTAATTTTTTGCTATCATTTCAGGAGCTACAAATAACTGCCCTAAATGTTCTGATTTATTGCCCTCAAATTTAGTAAATGGGACTGGACGTGAGCTGATATCTTCTGTGGTAAAAACTGAGCTGAAATACTCATATAGGACCTCTGCCATTTGAAACCCGTCTGAAATTATGTTTCCCCTGTTGTTTTCCAGTGGTCCGACCTTATCTCGAACTTTCTGTTTACTCCTTACATAAGCATAGAAACTTTTGCTGCCAATTTTTTTTCAAAGGTTGTTTAAGATTTTCTCATTTTAGTTGTAGCTAGGTTAAGTGCCTCTTTGTAATTTGCATAGTCTTCATCCTTTCTGGTACGCCTATAAACCCTCCACATAGTTTGCTTCAGCACTATTTTTCTTTTGCTTCTTTTGACAAGTGTTTCTTTCTAGACCGTTTTCCTTTTTTTTGAAGGGAACAATTTTATCGATGATACTCTCAATTTCATATTTTAGAATATTCAAACATTCAATTGCGGTTTATTCATCATATTCATCATCAGCATGTTATTCCAATCTAGCTTTGCTAAGTATTTTTTCTTTCTGATTTTACATTGATGTCAAAATGTATTTGATTGTGGTCACTGTTACCCAATGGTTTATGTATTTTTACATTGTCCACTTTTTGTGATGACAAAACTATATCTACATTATCTCCCCTGGTTGGTTCTAGCACGTGCTGAGTAAGGAAGCTCTCCTGAATTAAAAATAGAAATTGTTGATCCTCACCCCCTGTACTCTCTAGAGATTTCCATTGTATGTGTCCATGGTTAAAATCTCCCATTATGATGCATTCCTCTTTACTAACTTCCTTTATAGCATTTTGTTTTTTTGTGTTATCCTCTTCGTTTATGTTTGGACTTCGGTAAACTAATCCAATGGTTAATTTTTACTTTCCTGAAACTATTTTGCACAAAACAGCTTCTTCGTAACCTGCTTCCTTTTCTAATTTTATTTCATAAGCCTGAATAGATTCTTTAACATATAAAATAACTCACCCTCCCCTTCTTCCTATTCGATCTCTCCTAAACATTATGTATCCTGTCAATCCTAATTCAGCATCTGTTATGTCTGTGTTGGCCCATGATTCGGTACTACCAATTATATGAGGGTCAGTATCTTCTAACATAATGTTTATTTCATTTTTCTTATTTACTATACTCCTAGCATTTAAACACACGCATCTATAATGACAACTTCAAGTCTACAAAACCGTGGACAACTGCTGGTTTCTCAAAGTGTTTGTATCGTACGAAGGAACTTTTGTGGACGTTTGATGTTGAATGTTTTGACATTTATTTATCTCTACAAAATTTCAGCCCAACACATGCGAAACGGATGGAGATGTGAAGGAACAGACAGACAGACAGAGTCACAAACTACTTCCCGGTATAGATGTGTGATGATACATTTAACTTTTGTAGAAGTTTTTAAGCGTAAAGGTCCATGTGGCTCTTGATCTTCCCTGCCCACACCTTGCTGTTGTCTGTCTACGTGGCTCTTGGTCTTCCTGTCCACATCTTGATGTTGTCTGTCCATGTGGCTCTTGATCTTCCATGTCCACATCTTGATGTTGCCTGTCCATGTGGCTCTTGGTCTTCCCTGTCCACACCTTGATGTTGTCTGTCCATGTGGCTCTTGGTCTTCCCTGTCCACACCTTGATGTTGTCTGTCCATGTGGCTCTTGGTCTTCCCTGTCCACACCTTGATGTTGTCTGTCCATGTGGCTCTTGGTCTTCCCTGTCCACACCTTGATGTTGTCTGTCCATGTGGCTCTTGGTCTTCCCTGTCCACACCTTGATGTTGTCTGTCCGTGTGGCTCTTGGTCTCTCCCTGTCCACACCTTGATGTTGTCTGTCCATGTGGCTCTTGGTCTTCCCTGTCCACACCTTGATGTTGTCTGTCCATGTGGCTCTTGGTCTTCCCTGTCCACACCTTGATGTTGTCTGTCCATGTGGCTCTTGGTCTTCCTCGTGGTCTTCCCCTGCTTCTTTCACCCTCCACCAGTCCCTCCAGTATTTCCCGATGCATTCCATCCTGTCTTATGATGTGTCCAAGAAATGTTAGTTTGTGTTTCTGTATTTTGTAAAAAAAATTGCTTGTTTATCCCAGTCTGATTTAGTACTTCTATGTTCTTGACATAGTCAGTCCATCTTATACATTGCATTCTTCACCTCAACTGCTTCCAGTTCAATAATTACTTTAACTGAATATAATTTTGACTGAGATAATATTAATAATGTACCAGTTGAACTTCCAATATCTTCCTACAAGCACGCATGCTTTTTAATTTAGTATCGATGCATTCTTGTTTGCCACCTGTCCCGTTTCCCCCACAAAAGCTATACTCTCTAGTTTTGTTCACATATAAACATAATGTTTTAATGAGTATGTTCTGCCCTCCAATGTGATATATCAACTGACTGCATTTACCAGTTGATGATTGTTATAAATAATAGTAATTATGATTATTATTTTTTTCAGTCATGAGATTGAATAAAAGTGCAGGAAAAATATATGCATTTGCTAAAATTATCTGCTTGCGTTTTAGGTTAAAAAATATTTTAATGGAACTAAAACAATATATATATATATATATGTATACCTATAGAACAACAGGAATAGTACAAGAAAAAAGGTACACATAAAACAGTTATTAAAATGTATAATGACTAAATATAGTATTATCTACATTATCAAATAATGTCACTCTGAGCAGACAGATTAAATGTTATACATGTGTTTACTGTAAGATGTACATATTATGTACGTGATTTGTTTTTCATCAGGTTCGACCCGGACCGCTTCAGCCCAGAAAACAGGAAGAAACTGGCAGCGTTTGCATTCGAGCCATTTGGGTTTGCTGGGAAACGCAAATGTATGGGATGTAAGTTCTCCATCACCGAGGCCACAATTGTCTTTGCTGCGATTGTTGGTAGTTTCAAGTTATCCATGGTTCCGAATCAAGTCGTGGTGCCGGACTACGGATTTGTGACGAGGCCATCATCAAATATGGATCACTGTCACCAAGAGAAGTTAGATGGAACACTGTTACATACATAGTTCAGTTATACAGAGATGGGGTCTGGTTTTACTGTAGTTCAACTGTCTATGTTCTGTGATATCTTTGTAGTGGTGTTATCTGTAGGGCGATTCCAGCATTACGTGATACATTCTAAGAAAATTTTTCATCTTTCGATATTTGCGCATTCATGTTAATTTAGTGCTGACTGTTTTGATTCTGTTGGTTAATAATTACCATACAAAAATAGTTATCATCATTAATAGAAAACATGATGTGCTGACAGAATCCCTTAGCAACATGACATGCAGACAGAATCCCACAACAACATGACATGCTGACAGGATCTGCTAAAAGGTCCCATGGTATCTTGTTGAGTTGATGATATCCTCCTTAGCTTCTTGGCACCTCCATCCATCTGTTGACGACTATTCGCATTGTACATGATCGCCAGAATGCCTAATTTGGTTTTGTTGCACAACTGAGCTCGGACTTTCCGAGGATATTGGCGCGAAAGAAGTAATTTTATTATTATTATTACTATATATTTTAGCAATATTCATAGAGGCTTCACAATTATTACTTGACATTAATTAACCATATGTTATCTACTTTCATGCAATAAAAAAAATATAATTTAACATATACCTATACACAAAACGTTCCAACACCACTATGGTTTGATGGGATCCATTACATACAAATTGTCATAAACTACAGTCTAACAAAAAGTTGTGTTTGTGTCCACACACTGCATTGGTATTCACCAAGAGAGATGGTAGACAATATTTGTCGTGTTTATATCTACACATTGCAGTAATCCGTATCACGAAGCTAAGTACACACACAACAGTTGCATGCAACATTATGTTTGTCTCATCGCAGGTTATATTACTTAATTATCAGTGTTAATAAATGTGAAGAACATGTAGACAAACACCACTTATGGAACGTACTACGTTCCTCCAAGCGTTGATTGACATTTATTTGATCTATTAATGTAAACAAATACAAAGATCCACTGTGATCCTGCAGTAGAGTTGAAAATGTGTTGTTAGTTGACTAGATGTCAGCTCTGTCGTTCGGTGCATTGTATACAATTCTCGCACGTATGTTGCTTGTTATCAGATATTTATCATGTCCTCATTTGTATATAATGTTGGATGTTGTGTGCACGTTATTATATAGCTTGATGGTGAAACTCTGTCTCTCCTTCCTTCCCTTTACTCATATCTCACTCCCTCTCTGCCTTCCCTCCCCCCTCCCCTCTCCCTCCCTCCCTCTCTGGTATGGAGCCATTAGATCTATGCAAAAGGGTACATTCATGCTAAAAATATGCGGTTTATATTACAATACAAAGATATGGGCATACAACTATGCATATGTTTTATATGAAATGTGTCTATTAAAAGAATGCACATTATTAAAATTATACCATAGGAAGTCACATTGTTGAAAAGAGGTTAAACTGCATTCCAATGTATAGAGCACTAGTGTCATTCATAATTCCACGCAACGTCTCAATTTGCAACTATATAACGAAATACTTTTAAGCATTCATTAACCGGAATTACAATTTATAATCAGTTTTTATTAAGAATAAAATTAATAATCTGGGTTTTGTATGAATATATTTTATTATGCCAAGCCCGGCCCGGCCCGCTCACACTAGGCCCTGGCCCGGGCCAAGCCCGATGTGTTTATTTTTTCAGCCCAGGCCCGGCCCGGGCCCGCAATATGGAGGCCCGGGCCCGCAATATGGAGGTCCAGGCCCGCACGGCCCGCGAAATTATGTAGCGGCACGGCTAGAGGACCCAAAGGTATATATATATATATATATATATATATATATATATATATATATATATATATATATATATATATATATATATATATATATATATATATATATATATATATATAATCTTCCTCCATTAAACAAATGGAACCGCTAGGCATTCCAAACAACAGGTATTACTAAGCGTAATCCACGAGTAATCCAAAAGGTGCTGCCATACGTTCCAAACGAAAGGAACAAACTGTCAAATGATTGTATTAATGCTAGTAGTGTAAATATGTTTAAAAATTTACACATATCTGATAAGGGCGGGCTATACATGGATGAAAAATGGTTGGACTCTCGATAAACCAATGGCTTCCTTGTCCACTTGCCACCAATATCCACGTGCATTTGACGAAAAAAAATTGGGAAATGCAGCACATTTTTATGAAAGTCGACCATTAGTCTAAATATACTTTGTTATGCTTTGTAAAAACATAGAGGTCGTCGTTTCTTTTTTTAGAAATAATGGTTATCAAGAAATAATACAACTTTAGTGGAGAAAATTCGGGGTGCGTTCCCTGCCCTTATTCGGGGTGCGTCCCCTGCCCTTATGTCAGGAGTAAACAAAACGTACAAGACAAGGTTGGATCTCTAGAAGACAGTGCTGGAAATATAATATCACAGGGGTTTTTAATGGCGGAAGACCTAAATGGTTACTTCAGTTCAGTGCTTACCAAAGAAGATATTAGTTCATTACCAGTTGCTGATGCTAAATTTCAGGGGGCTAAATCTGACTATTTAGGACAGTTAGTTGTAACTCCAGAATTGGTAGCTAAGAAAATAAAGGCAATGAAGGATAACAAATCACCGGGAGTGGATGGGATTCCTCCAAAATTACTAATGGAAACAGTAGATCAAATCAGTATACCACTTGCAAGAGTATTCAACTTGTCATTAAAAGAGGGAGTTGTTCCGTTTGAATGTAAAGAAGCAAACATCATACCATTATTTAAAAAGGGTTCGATAAATAAGTCAGAATTACAGACCAGTGAGTTTAACGTCAGTGATTTGTAAATTATTAGAAAGGTTAATTAAAGACCATATGGTGGACTTCCTCGTTCAGCATAAATTATTAAATTCATCTCAACCTGGATTCCTTAAAGCGAGGTCATGCTTAACAAATATGTTATGTTTTTTGGAAGAAATAACTAAGTGGATAGACGTGGGATCGCCAATAGATATTATCTACTTAGATTTTCAGAAAGCTTTTGACAAAGTGCCACATCAAAGATTACTACTTAAATTAAAAGCCCATGGTATCGGGGATAGCATAACTGACTGGATAGAACAATGGCTGACTCACAGAAGACAACGAGTTGTAGTAGATGGAGAAGTTTCAAATTGGAAATCGGTTTTGAGTGGGGTACCTCAAGGATCGGTATTAGGACCTATATTATTCTTAATTTCTATCAATGACTTGGACGACAGTATAACAAGTAACGTACTGAAATTTGCGGATGACACAAAACTGTTTAGAAAGGTTAATACTGATGGTGATAAACAACATTTACAAAACGATCTAGACAGACTAGTGAAATGGTCTGAGAAATGGCAGATGCTGTTCAATTTTGGGAAATGTAAATGCCTACATACAGGACATGGGAACTTGAATGTAAACTATAAAATGGGAGATACTGTTCTGGGTACTACTGTAAAAGAAAAGGACTTAGGAGTTACAATAAGCGCTGATATGAATGTTTCAGAGCAGTGTGGTATTGCAGCTTCGAAGGGTAATCAAATTCTTGGATTGATTAGAAGAAACATAACATACAAGGGAAAAAGTTAATTATACCTCTTTAGAATACTGTATACAAACATGGAGACCATATCGTAAGAAGGATATAGATACGCTTGAACGCATACAAAGGAGAGCAACTAAAATGATTCCAGAACTTAGAGACCATAGTTATGAAGAACGCCTGAAAGAATGTGGTTTAACAACTCTAGAGACAAGGAGGTTAAGAGGAGATCAGATTTAAGTTTTTAAGATATTGAATGGGTATGAAAATATTGATAGAAATATGTTTTTCTCACTCAAGAAGGGTAGCAGAACTAGAGGACATGAGGTAAAATTAGTAAAGGATCAATGTAGATTGGACATCAGGAAGCACTCGTTCTCACAGAGGACAATAAATGAATGGAACAAATTGTCTACAGATTGTGTAACTGCTAGCCGCGTGAATATGTTTAAAAACAAGGTTGACACATATCTCAGGAGGGCGGGTTATAAGTAGGTGAACATTGTTGGACTCTCGATAAGCCAATGGCTTCCTTGTCCACTTGCCATCTGGGTGAGTCACCGTCCTATATATCGGCGCCACTCGAAGGCAACGGTGTCACGCGTCAGTGCCAACGTCTTTTCAGCTACATGCGTTCAACTATATTGCGTTAAACTTTATACACCTCATAGCTTGTGTTCAAAATAACGACCAACTCTGCTATGTAACCTGGCAGTTCTATTGCGGCACGACAATCCTCGAGATTGTCCTCGAGAATCTGATCCCGTCTCGGGTAGCACCTGGTAAGTTCTTTACCCATTACACATGAACAGGAGTCGGTGTGGCGTGTGACGGTAGAACCGCTGCCATTTAGATATTCGTAGCGAAGTATATATCTATGTTTGTATCTGCACGATGTAAGAGGAAGTTTACTGTTGGCGACATAGTGATTCATACGAGATTTGAGATAACCGTATACATGGTCACCGGGTACGTGTGTAATTTATGTGTGGGTACAGACGTTTGATTGGCTATGGTGGTATACCAAGGCCCGCCCCCATCAAAGCGTTGTGTGTATACGTAGGTAGGCTGCTTCTGATCACGCTTGCTTCGTTACCAACTCTTAGCGTGGCAGTGGTGTGTTCTAGCGTTGAATAACAGGACAAAGAAAGGAACTCTTCCTATACGGTATGTATAGTCACCTACTTGAATTTACAACATAGAGTTATTATCAACTTTTGATCGGCTGCGCAAGAGTTTGTGGAAGACTCACCGTGTAACAATCAGGGTGAAAATATGTAAATGTCCAGAAACCTTGACTAACCGTGAAAGAGGGATAGATTCCAATGTTAAAAGTCCCAACATTTATATGTACAAATCAGGTCATGTTTCTCACAGCTATTAAGTAGGAGGGTATTTAATTACCAGGCTAAAAAAGCCTTATTACAGTTATTGTATTTATAACCCTAAGATTCAGGCATGTAACCCAGGTGAGTATCCACCATGCCGTCCTATTGAGCTGACGTGCAGACACTGTGTCGAAAGCAAGTTAGGAGTTGGTTTGTTGGAGCTTGATTCATGGTTGGAGGCCGGCGACCTACTCTTTCGTTTTGACTAATTAGGCACAACTTCATGGCTCATCTAGCACCATACATAGGTATAGAAAGTTGGAAATGTGTGTAGCTGGGATGACTCACTAAAAGCCGTAGTTCCCTCTACTTGATGTATACGGCTATACGCCAGGGGAATTACATTTCCCACGGGGGGTGGGGGGTTAATGCGTTCTCCATTAAACAACTGAAACCGCTAGGCATTAGAACAACAGGTATTGCTAGGCGTATTCCACGAGTAATCCTAAAGGTGCTGCGATGTTCCAAATGAATGGAACAAACTGTCGAACGATTGTGTTAATAATAGTAGTGTAAATATGTTTAAAAATGAAATTGACACATATCTGATAAGGACGAGCAATAGATGGATGGGATATTGGATATTTTGGGAAATGGAGCACATTTTTATGAAAGTCGACCATGAGTTTAAATATACTTTATGTTTTGTAAAAATGTTTTTAAAAGAAATAATAGTTATCAAGAAAGTATATCAACGTCAGTGGAGACAATCCGGGGTGCGCCCCTTAAATCTGCTCGTGAGTCACCGTCCTATATCGATGCAACACGAAGTCGACAGTGTCACGCTTCGATACCATCTTTTCAGCGACAGTCGTTTTTGTAATATTGTATGCAGCGCATGTAGCGGATGTTAACGATAATGACCAACTCGGTGTAGCCTGGCAGTTCTGTGACCCCATTACAATAACATGGCGCTGTCCTCGCGATCAAGTCTGACTCAGTTGCGAAGGCCCATCTCGGTTAGCACCTTGTGTAAGAGTTCGAAGTTAAATATAACTATAATATAATTATGTCTTACGGATTAGTCATTATTTTTGTATAAGGTGTTCCGTGTAAGTTATATATGTTGTTCATTGATGCTTTTTGGTTATTACTTGTTTTCATCTAAGCCCAATAGGAAGTTACAGTTTGGAGAAACAGGTTGAACTTGTGTAGGCATGGTCGTACATTAATTATTAGCACCGTGTGGCGGACCGTGTATATTGCACGAACTTATAACACACGAAAATTGACTCGATTTGTTTCGATTCTTCAACAAACATATCTGCCCTAACGTAATGGAACGACGCAGTTGTGCAGTGGTAGCGAAATCCAGGTGCACAATTGAATACCGGTAGACACAGCATGTCAAAGTAATGTCAATAATATAATTTATGTGGAATAAACAACCCGGAGCTGAGCGCGCTATTGACCCGACTAGTAGCACACGTTTCACGGGTGAACGCATTTCAAAAGCCTTTCTATAACTGGACGTATGAACAGTTCAGTCGGGGGTATAATGTAAAACGGTTGGATGGGGAGTAATGCATAATATCAGGCTAAATTGTTACACTGACGCACTCACGTACGCACGCACGCACGCACGCACGCACGCACGGGTCTCTACTAAATTAATATATTGGGCCGGGCCGGGCCAGGCCTGGAACTAGTATGAATGGGCTTGGGCTGGGCCTGGGCCAAATAACAAACTTAGTTAATTTGTGTTACAAGCACGCGCACAAGAGCATAACTTAGCATCATAACAACTGTCATATTTAATAATCATTCAAGGATGCATTCCATTCAAGTATTGCTATCTTAAACAAAGGGAATTTAGTAGGCAGGAGATTTAAGTGTAAATTAACCTTGTCCACTGAGAAAGATAACTAGCATATTTGCTCAGTAAGAATGATTTGGACAGTGACGCGAGACTTCAACATGGCAGGGAGTTCCTTTAGCATGAGGAGGTGCCGCCTCAGTCCCAGCAGTGTAAATAGCTTTCTATTCTTATTTGTATTTCTTTTAAGATGTTAAGTTTATCTTTTCTAAATTGGTGGCGCCAATACCAAGTAGGCCCTTCATAATTCCACACCAGCATTCCAGTTTCCACCTAAAAATAGCAATTCCAATTATCCATGCCATATCAAAATAATAGTATGATAACAGAACAACCATGCACATGCTCAATGCCAAACAGTAACATATTTTTAGAGCAGCTTTTTAATATCTGCATTTTTTGTAGTACACAATGATTAACGAATATGATATAGTATATTCTCTAAGCCTGGCTGTCACAATTTAAGCTTCAACGGTTCCTTCGGTTGCACTACTTGCTAACTGCAGGATACCTGAACCTTTGCAAAAACTGGACAGGGATCATTCTTTTTGTCTATCGCAATGTGTGTATATAATATATATATATATATATATATATATATATATATATATATATATATATATATATATATATATATATATATATTATATATATTATATATATATATATGTATATATATATGTATATATATGCATATATATACATGTATATATATATATATATATATATATATATATATATATATATATATTATATATATTTATATATATAATATATATATATATATATATATATATATATATATATAATATATATATATATATATATATATATATATATATATATATATATATATATAATATATATATATATATCTATATATATACATACATACTGTATAAAACTTTATAAATATTTAATAATTACAATGATAATAGGAACAAGTAGGGAGCAAACCAAGATGACATATCCCGCTGAAGTTACTATTGCCCAATGCACACAACAATTCACCTCTGCATTCATTCCATTCACCAACATGTTGGTCTTAGTGCAGTGCTACATCCTTTTTCTAGCGAATCTGAGAATTTAGTCATTTTAACACAAAATCACCAGCAATAATGCATCTAACGGGTCGTAGCATAAGTTCTCAAAGTCCAAAAAGGTAAAACGTTTTGTATTGGTCGGTGGTGGTTTGGACGTCCCACGTTTTGTGGAAGAAGCGAATATCAGCACCAGTGGCGCCACATGAAGAGTGAAATGGATATTACTTCGCACTGACGCATGGCTATGCAACAATGTTTAAAACTTTCTACATCCCATATTGCATTGGCATTTCCTCCAATATCGCAATTGACCTTCTGTCTTCCTTTCGTCTACATTCTAACATTAGTCCATTCTAACACTATCTCTTTTCTCATTCTACCTTCCCTCCAGATTTCTTAGCATATTATTTATTCTCTCATCTCTTGTATTGCTTTCTCATCCACATCCCTTCTTACATTCCCCACACCCCTATGTCTTCTTATATTCCCCACACCCCTGTGTCTTCTTACATTCCCCACACCCCTATGTCTTCTTACATTCCCCACATCCCTATGTCTTCTTACATTCCCCACATCCTTATGTCTTCTTACATTCCCTACACCCCTATGTCTTCTTACATTCCCTACACCCCAATGTCTTCTTACATTCCCCACATCCCTATGTCTTCTTACATTCCCACACCCCATATCTTCTTACATTCCCCACATCCCTATGTATTCTTATATTCCCCACATCCCTATGTCTTCTTATATTCCACACACCCCTATGTCTTCTTATATTCCCCACATCCCTGTGTCTTCTTATATTCCCCACATCCCTATGTCTTCTTTTATTCCCTACGTCCCTATGTCTTCTTACATTCCCTACACCCCTATGTCTTCTTACATTCCCCACACCCCTATGTCTTCTTACATTCCCCACACCCCTATGTCTTCTTACATTCCCCACATCCCTTTGTCTTCTTACATTCCCCGCAACCCTATATCTTCTTACATTCCCCACATCCTTGTGTCTTCTTACATTCCCCACATCCCTGTATATTCTTACTTTCCCCACATCCCTGTATCTTCTTACATTCCCACATCCCTGTGTCTTCTTACATTCCCCACATCCCTGTGTCTTCTTACATTCCCCACATCCCTGTGTCTTCTTACATTCCCCACATCCCTGTGTCTTCTTATATTCCTCACACCCCTGTGTCTTCTTATATTCCCCACATCCCTGTGTCTTCTTATATTCCCCAAACCCCTGTGTCTTCTTACATTCCCCACTTCCCTGTGTCTTCTTATATTCCCCACATCCCTGTGTCTTCTTACATTCCCCACATCCCTTTGTCTTCTTACATTCCCCACATCCCTGTGTCTTCTTACATTCCCCACATCCCTGTGTCTTCTTATATTCCCCACATCCCTGTGTGTTCTTATATTCCCCACACCCCTATGTCTTCTTGCATTCCCCACATCCCTGTGTCTTCTTACATTCCCCACATCCCTGTGTCTTCTTACATTCCCCACATCCCTGTGTCTTCTTACATTCCCCAGATCCCTGTGTCTTCTTACATTCCCCACACCCCTATGTCTTCTTACATTCCCCACATCCCTGTATCTTCTTACATTCCCACACCCCTATGTCTTCTTACATTCCCCACTTCCCTGTGTCTTCTTATATTCCCCACATCCCTGTGTCTTCTTACATTCCCCACATCCCTGTACCTTCTTACATTCCCACACCCCTATATCTTCTTACATTCCCCACATCCCTGTGTCTTCTTACATTCTCCACATCCCTGTGTCTTCTTACGTTCCGCACATCCCTGTGTCTTCTTATATTCCCCACATCCCTGTGTCTTCTTACATTCCCCAAACCCCTGTGTCTTCTTACATTCCCCACACCCCTATATCGTCTTACATTCCCCACACCCCTATATCTTCTTACATTCCCACATCCCTGTGTCTTCTTACATTCCCCACACCCCTGTGTCTTCTTACATTCCCCACATCCCTGTGTCTTCTTACATTCCCCACATCCCTGTGTCTTCTTACATTCCCCACTTCCTGTGTCTTCTTATATTCCCCACATCCCTGTGTCTTCTTACATTCCACACATCCCTTTGTCTTCTTACATTCCCCACATCCCTTTGTCTTCTTACATTCCCACATCCGTGTGTCTTCTTACATTCCCCACATCCCTGTGTCTTCTTACATTCCCCACATTCCTGTGTCTTCTTACATTCCCACACCCCTATGTCTTCTTACATTCCCCACACCCCTATGTCTTCTTACATTCCCCACACCCCTATGTCTTCTTACCTTACCCACACCCCTATGTCTTCTTACATTCCCCACTTCCCTGTGTCTTCTTATATTCCCCACATCCCTGTGTCTTCTTACATTCCACACATCCCTTTGTCTCCTTACATTCCCCACATCCCTTTGTCTTCTTACATTCCCCACATCCGTGTGTCTTCTTACATTCCCCACATCCCTGTGTCTTCTTACATTCCCCACATTCCTGTGTCTTCTTACATTCCCCACACCCCTATGTCTTCTTACATTCCCCACACCCCTATGCCTTCTTACATTCCCTACACCCCTATGTCTTCTTACAATGCCACCACATCCCTGTGTCTTCTTACATTCCCCACATCCCTATGTCTTCTTACATTCCCCACTTCCCTGTGTCTTCTTACATTCCCCACACCCCTATGTCTTCTAACATTCCCTACACCCCTATGCCTTCTTACATTCCCTACACCCCTATGTCTTCTTACAATTCCACCACATCCCTGTGTCTTCTTACATTCCCCACATCCCTATGTCTTCTTACATTCCCCACTTCCCTGTGTCTTCTTACATTCCCCACATATCAGTGTCTTCTTACATTCCCCACATCCCTGTGTCTTCTTATATTCCCCACACCCCTATGTCTTCTTGCATTCCCCACATCCCTGTGTCTTACATTCCCCACATCCCTGTGTCTTCTTACATTCCCCAGATCCCTGTGTCTTCTTACATTCCCCACACCCCTATGTCTTCTTACATTCCCCACATCCCTGTATCTTCTTACATTCCCACACCCCTATGTCTTCTTACATTCCCCACTTCCCTGTGTCTTCTTATATTCCCCACATCCCTGTGTCTTCTTACATTCCCCACATCCCTGTATCTTCTTACATTCCCACACCCCTATGTCTTCTTACCTTATCCACACCCTGTGTCTTCTTACATTCCGCACACCCCTGTGTCTTCTTACATTCCCCACATCCCTGTGTCTTCTTATATTCCCCACATCCCTGTGTCTTCTTACATTCCCCACATCCCTGTGTCTTCTTACATTCCCCACACCCCTATATCTTCTTACATTCCCCACACCCCTATATCTTCTTACATTCCCCACATCCCTGTGTCTTCTTACATTCCCCACACCCCTGTGTCTTCTTACATTCCCCACATCCCTGTGTCTTCTTACATTCCCCACATCCCTGTGTCTTCTTACATTCCCCACTTCCCTGTGTCTTCTTATATTCCCCACATCCCTGTGTCTTCTTACATTCCACACATCCCTTTGTCTTCTTACATTCCCCACATCCCTTTGTCTTCTTACATTCCCCACATCCGTGTGTCTTCTTACATTCCCCACATCCCTGTGTCTTCTTACATTCCCCACATTCCTGTGTCTTCTTACATTCCCCACACCCCTATGTCTTCTTACATTCCCCACACCCCTATGTCTTCTTACATTCCCCACACCCCTATGTCTTCTTACCTTACCCACACCCCTATGTCTTCTTACATTCCCCACTTCCCTGTGTCTTCTTATATTCCCCACATCCCTGTGTCTTCTTACATTCCACACATCCCTTTGTCTCCTTACATTCCCCACATCCCTTTGTCTTCTTACATTCCCCACATCCGTGTGTCTTCTTACATTCCCCACATCCCTGTGTCTTCTTACATTCCCCACATTCCTGTGTCTTCTTACATTCCCCACACCCCTATGTCTTCTTACATTCCCCACACCCCTATGCCTTCTTACATTCCCTACACCCCTATGTCTTCTTACAATGCCACCACATCCCTGTGTCTTCTTACATTCCCCACATCCCTATGTCTTCTTACATTCCCCACTTCCCTGTGTCTTCTTACATTCCCTACACCCCTATGCCTTCTTACATTCCCTACACCCCTATGTCTTCTTACAATTCCACCACATCCCTGTGTCTTCTTACATTCCCCACATCCCTATGTCTTCTTACATTCCCCACTTCCCTGTGTCTTCTTACATTCCCCACATATCAGTGTCTTCTTACATTCCCCACATCCCTGTGTCTTCTTATATTCCCCACACCCCTATGTCTTCTTGCATTCCCCACATCCCTGTGTCTTACATTCCCCACATCCCTGTGTCTTCTTACATTCCCCAGATCCCTGTGTCTTCTTACATTCCCCACACCCCCTATGTCTTCTTACATTCCCCACATCCCTGTATCTTCTTACATTCCCACACCCCTATGTCTTCTTACATTCCCCACTTCCCTGTGTCTTCTTATATTCCCACATCCCTGTGTCTTCTTACATTCCCCACATCCCTGTATCTTCTTACATTCCCACACCCCTATGTCTTCTTACCTTATCCACACCCTGTGTCTTCTTACATTCCGCACACCCTGTGTCTTCTTACATTCCCCACATCCCTGTGTCTTCTTATATTCCCACATCCCTGTGTCTTCTTACATTCCCCACATCCCTGTGTCTTCTTACATTCCCCACACCCCTATATCTTCTTACATTCCCCACACCCCTATATCTTCTTACATTCCCACATCCCTGTGTCTTCTTACATTCCCACACCCCTGTGTCTTCTTACATTCCCCACATCCCTGTGTCTTCTTACATTCCCCACATCCCTGTGTCTTCTTACATTCCCCACTTCCCTGTGTCTTCTTATATTCCCCACATTCCTGTGTCTTCTTACATTCCCCACATCCCTTTGTCTTCTTACTTTCCCCACATCCCTTTGTCTTCTTACATTACCCACATCCCTGTGTCTTCTTACATTCCCCACATCCCTGTGTCTTCTTATATTCCCCACATCCCTGTGTCTTCTTACATTCCCCACATCCCTTTGTCTTCTTACATTTCCCACATCCCTGTGTCTTCTTACATTCCCCACACCCCTATGTCTTCTTACATTCCCCACACCACTATGTCTTCTTACATTCCCCACACCCCTATGTCTTCTTACCTTACCCACACCCCTATGTCTTCTTACATTCTCCACACCCCTATGTCTTCTTACATTCGCCACATCCCTTTGTCTTCTTACATTCCCCACATCCCTGTGTCTTCTTACATTCCCCACTTCCCTGTGTCTTCTTATATTCCCCACATTCCTGTGTCTTCTTACATTCCCCACATCCCTTTGTCTTCTTACTTTCCCCACATCCCTTTGTCTTCTTACATTACCCACATCCCTGTGTCTTCTTACATTCCCCACATCCCTGTGTCTTCTTATATTCCCCACATCCCTGTGTCTTCTTACATTCCCCACATCCCTTTGTCTTCTTACATTTCCCACATCCCTGTGTCTTCTTACATTCCCCACACCCCTATGTCTTCTTACATTCCCCACACCACTATGTCTTCTTACATTCCCCACACCCCTATGTCTTCTTACCTTACCCACACCCCTATGTCTTCTTACATTCTCCACACCCCTATGTCTTCTTACATTCGCCACATCCCTTTGTCTTCTTACATTCCCCACATCCCTGTGTCTTCTTACATTCCCCACATCCCTGTGTCTTCTTACATTCCCCACATCCCTGTGTCTTCTTACATTCCCCACATCCCTGTGTCTTCTTACATTCCCCACATCCCTGTGTCTTCTTACATTCCCCACATCCCTGTGTCTTCTTATATTCCCCACACCCCTATGTCTTCTTGCATTCCCCACATCCCTGTGTCTTACATTCCCCACATCCCTGTGTATTCTTACATTCCCCAGATCCCTGTGTCTTCTTACATTCCCCACACCCCTATGTCTTCTTACATTCCCCACATCCCTTTGTCTTCTTACATTCCCCAGATCCCTGTGTCTTCTTACATTCCCCACATCCCTGTGTCTTCTTACATTCCCCACATCCCTGTATCTTCTTACATTCCCACACCCCTATGTCTTCTTACATTCCCCACTTCCCTCTGTCTTCTTATATTCCCCACATCCCTGTTTCTTCTTACATTCCCCACATCCCTGTATCTTCTTACATTCCCACACCCCTATGTCTTCTTACCTTATCCACACCCTGTGTCTTCTTACATTCCGCACACCCCTGTGTCTTCTTACATTCCCCACATCCCTGTGTCTTCTTATATTCCCCACATCCCTGTGTCTTCTTACATTCCCCACATCCCTGTGTCTTCTTACATTCCCCACACCCCTATATCTTCTTACATTCCCCACACCCCTATATCTTCTTACATTCCCCACATCCCTGTGTCTTCTTACATTCCCCACACCCCTGTGTCTTTTTACATTCCCCACATCCCTGTGTCTTCTTACATTCCCCACATCCCTGTGTCTTCTTACATTCCCCACTTCCCTGTGTCTTCTTATATTCCCCACATTCCTGTGTCTTCTTACATTCCCCACATCCCTTTGTCTTCTTACTTTCCCCACATCCCTTTGTCTTCTTACATTCCCCACATCCCTGTGTCTTCTTACATTCCCCACATCCCTGTGTCTTCTTACATTCCCCACATCCCTGTGTCTTCTTACATTCCCCACATCCCTGTGTCTTCTTACATTCCCCACATCCCTTTGTCTTCTTACATTTCCCACATCCCTGTGTCTTCTTACATTCCCCACACCCCTATGTCTTCTTACATTCCCCACACCACTATGTCTTCTTACATTCCCCACACCCCTATGTCTTCTTACCTTACCCACACCCCTATGTCTTCTTACATTCTCCACACCCCTATGTCTTCTTACATTACCCACACCCCTATGTCTTCTTTCATTACCCACACCCCTATGTCTTCTTACATTCCCCACACCCCTATGTCTTCTAACATTCCCTACACCCCTATGTCTTCTTACATTCCCTACACCCCTATGTCTTCTTACATTCCCCACATCCCTGTGTCTTCTTACATTCCTCAAATCCCTATGTCTTCTTACATTCCCCACTTCCCTGTGTCTTCTTACATTCCCCACATCCCAGTGTCTTTTTACATTCGCCACATCCCTGTCTCTTCTTACATTCCCCACATCCCTGTATCTTCTTACATTCCCCACACCCCTATGTCTTCTTACATTCCCTACACCCCTATGTCTTCTTACATTCCCTACACCCCTATGTCGTCTTACATTCCCCACATCCCTATGTCTTCTTACATTCCCCACATCCCTGTGTCTTCTTACATTCCCCACATCCCTATGTCTTCTTAATGTATTTCTTCTAACCATTTCCCTCTGTTATGTGTTCCATACCCATTTTTATTTCCTTGTCTTCCTCTCTGTTGCATTTTTCCTTACTTTCTCCCCCCTCTCTCTCTCCTTCTCTCTGCCATTGGTCCTCCCTCGTTACCTTTCCCATTTCACTCCCGCTCTCTTCGTGAATATTGTATTTCCTTCCATCTTTGTACATTTGATAGACCCTCTGCTTCCATAGCATTTGTGTTATTGTTTCTGGTGGAGAACACTTGGTGCACAATATTTAGAATTTGCTCCATTGAAATGGTCACTTTCTTCAATGGACACTACAACTAGTGGATTCATGCCATACGTAGAAAATTTATGGTGCGCAACCTGCCTCTGATGAACGGATACCTTTCATGTCCTGACACTGTTTCCTGGATGCAGTCTCCCATGGAATACACGAGCCACTGTATTGTTCGGCAGCAGATATCATCACAAGATTTTTCAAAGACAATTTGTTTATGAATTTGATTTTAGAAACTGCTGATGCATGTGGATAACATTTTGGAAAGGACCATAAAGTCAATCCAGTTGGATTTGATACGTTCTTTGTTTGTTTTATTGACTTTTAGGGAGTGAAGGGGAGGCAGTGGGAGTATACAGGAAAAGGGAGGGCCATGGAGGTAAAGACATGGTGATACCGGGAGAAAGAGTCCAAAGTAACAGGGGCGTCTCACTTAGTTACATTAGGCCTATTAGTGGACATAATTGTATGACACTGTTATTACTCAACCTGGATAATGCATGTTTTACCGACGCTGTCTTTTGTAGCACCTGCAACTAATCATGTCAACTCTACGGGTAAATGTCAACTTCACTAACGCCGACTACAAGAACTGGCTAAAGGTTGGCATTGCACTCCAGTTGACAACCAAAGCAATGACCCCATTTTGCAAAGATGAAATCGAGTCGTTTCACAACTCACTGACGACAAGTATTGGAAGCAATGTTTGCCATGCTGGATGCATTACTGCGGGTATCAAGAAGAAGAAAATCACCTGCGGAAGTAACGTGTGTGACAAGTGGCTGGCTGCCATTGTACCTGAACTGGCTACACGACAGTACTCATGGGATAACACCACTGTAGCCCAGTGGCCTGTGGATCCATGGCAGATTGGGAAAATTTTCATGGGGCCAGGACAAGATCCAACCAATACCAATCCGTTCCAAACTGACCCGGCTGGCATACTACAGTTGACCATCAACTGTAGGAAATTTCACCAACTCATCAACACAGATAAAGTAAAAAAGGTATGATTAAATTTTTTTCATTTATTTGTTTCTAAAATTGTGATTTTATTTTATAAAGCTTGTAACTGTTTTAAAGTCAATACATTGGGATAACAATCTAACAAAAACCAAAACAATTATAACAATTTTATTAATAAATAAATAGTGATATATCGTATAACTTTATTCGAAAATGTCACATGCTACAATAACATACTACACGCAGTTTTGGAATATTTTGACGTTTGACGTGTAAGTTATTATGTACTCTAACGATTAAGCATGCAATAAGCATTGATTTAATGCGAAACAAAAGTCATGACTTTCGGGGTTACGCACTTAAGAGTGCATAAAAACTACAATTTGTGACTACACTCAAGAATATCACACTAGTTGTTTTTACTCAGATTTTTTATCAATGTGGGATATTCCGGTCAGGTCTCCAGTTAACAGAGCGCTGCCGGTATACACGTACTGTACATAACCAACGCAAAATCTCAATATCCTAAATTGGATATTTTGAGTTTAGACGCAAAATGCGTAGCCGTATTCTATTGTCAAGAATAGAAATATGTGCAAACAAATATATTTAGATTTGGCGAACGAATATTGCCAAACTACGACACCCGTGACATATGGTTGTATAACATAATGACGCGGCCCATGGAATTAAGACGCTGTGTGTTCAAAAGGGTTTTCCCAGTAAACCACTGGCGTGACATTCTTAATTGTAGTTGCAATTGCTTATAATTATAACTTTTATGGGTGCATAAGCCCCAAAACCATGACTTTTGTTTCCTTCCCTTTAATATGTACGTAAGACAGATTATGTTCCAATGGATGTAAAACAATCAACAGCTGTTGGAGCATATATAAAGCCCATGATAAAATAATTATGCAATAGACACGTAACTCGGTTTAAAAACACATTAATTATGTGGTGTCTCGCCCGGGGATAGCACTAATGGCTCCTCGCTGCCACATTATCAGGTACACGGACGCGCAGAAGTCTCTACACGGCGTCAACGAATATTGTGGTGCCCTCTAACGGATAGTGTTTTAACACCGTGTGGCGCCATTAGTGCTATTATCGGATGCTAGTTGCCAGGTCCGAAGCCGGCTGGCGAATTCTGTTTTCCCAAACAGTATATCGATCGCTCCGCCCACCTTGCATACAGCTCCACCCACTTTGTCAGTCGTCTCGCAAGAACATATCCGCGCATGCGTGACAACCAGGGTTTCCTCTATTGATAAACTATAGTAGAATTAGTGTCTTAGAAGAAACAAAACACCGACAGAAATTTATATACTGCTGTAAGGAATATGTATATATAAATAAAATATACAGTTAGATAATAATTTTTGCGTTACGAATTAATTGACATAATTATTGTAAAGAATCCAATGATCTGTCTTAGTGTACCGGTTACCGCTTTTGACTGCTTTTGGAGGTTTTGAGATCAAGGCTACCACAGGGAAGGGATGCGCCATCGACTAAGATACGTAAACAATTAAACAGTAATTTAGTATTTATAATGCATTTTAATGTTTAAACTGTTATCATAGAATGTTCTCAGTTTAAAGATATATATTGACTAATTGAATTTACTTAATTACCAATATGTTCATTGTGGAGACAAGGCTATTTTATGGTAAATCAAAGAAAATTAGCATTATATGATGTTTCTACATGCTACTTATTTCATAACCAATGTTATTAAGGAAGTAAAAATAGCACGTTGGAGAAAATGGCGACAACATTTATTTACACAAGTACATCATGAGAAAGTAATCATTAGTTCACAAATCGATAAGTATTCAAAAGAATTAAACAAAATGATATCCTAAAATAACTTGAAAACATATAAGCAAACATCTTGCTTGCACTACAATATTTTTTCTATAAGCATTCTTAGCGAATTGTTGTACTATTTGTTTAACATATAGGTACTCTATAACTTCTGGTCTCGTAACTGCGATATGCAAAGTTTTCTTAACATTTTTGTACTGCTTGAGCCAAAGCTGAGCCTCTGAAACTTGATCGAGTGCAACACGAATTTCAGCTGTGAACATACGCTCGTCAACACGTTCGAATGAACAGACATACAGTGTATTCTATAATAAAAAAATCATTTAATGTAATTAAACCAACTGAAATAATAATAGCATGTTTTTATATTTATATTTCAATCATAAATTTGAGTATAGCCTCCGTCAGAACAAGAGGAAATAGGCGGTTCCCTACAATCTCATGCAATACATTTATATTTCAATCATAAAATAAATATTATGTGAAAAAATTATAATAACACATTTTGACAATTAAAAGAAACTTAATCTGCAATAATGTAATTAAAAATTTAGCATTGCACTGAATTTAATGAATTAAAATAATAAAATGTAGTTTTCACCAATAAGCTGAACAACCATTACCACAGAAATATTGTGAATATAATTCATGTAGTTTAAGGTCACAAGCATCTCGACAATTCCTCTTTTGCACATTGGTAACCATGGCAAATATTTATAAATGTGGAGGGTGGAAGCTGGGTGCCAAAATATGTGAAAATTGTGTAATGATTTGTTGAAGGGTTGCTGAGATAGGTAGTAGGTACACATGCATTGTATGGGTTCTTGTTGCCTCGCAGATAAAACAAGAAACACTTACAGCCAGATATTGGTAGTCAGAAGGATTACAGACCAATGACATGTTTGATATGTGTCACACACTCTGTGTCACACAGATCCTAAAGCTGTCGTCTCATGAATAAATAAAAAACAATGCAAATGAGCAAAACAGTAAAAAAAACATTATTAAAGTTATTACCGGGATAGTTAGAGGCAACAATTAGTTAATTAACTTCACTGACAAACTGTCACCTGAGTCCGACATTCCACATAGTAAGGTTAAATGGGCCATTCTTGCAAAATAATTTATTTTTTATTTGCATAGTTTCTTTTAACTAGTAGTACTGACCTGAAATATAAAAAAAAAGTTTGTTTAAAGGGTTAAATTTGACATCTCCAAAAAAATCATATCTCGATATCTTTATCGATTTAGAACTTTTTATGAGAATGGCACCTGTATATTTATTTAACATTGTTATGCTTTCAGAATAATTAAATTTGTCATTCTGCCCAAATGTTAATGGATTTCATAAACTTGGATATAGCATCCGACATTGGAATAGGATAAAAAAATTGCAATCAATATTTGACCTTTTTACTGGAACATATGCGGAATGATGTAAGGAACGCAGCCAGGTACAAACATGCTGGACAAACCGTCGACATAAAGCCGTAATAATTTAGTCCAGTTAAGTAAACGATTATCGGATTTGGTATAAAACATGCAACATTACATAGCGCATATAATGCAATCTATAAATTTAAGTACCTCTCTTCCAAAATTCCACAAATGTAGCACGCGAAAACAATAGCTACAGGAAAGTGAAATAGTAATAGTGTGAAAGCAGTTTATGCAACTTGCGCATGCGCAATAGATTGACAGCTACGGTGAAAAGTGGGTCAAAGTGGGCGGAGCGATGGATATACTGTTTGGGGAAACAGAATTCGCGGCCGGCAGTACCGGAGCGCATGTAACGGCTTGGCTGTGGTGTCGCTTCTGTTTGTAAGCAGATTTCTGGAATGCGACAAATGTGTGGTTTAGGGCATGTCGTTGTCTTTGGTTTATCTTCATCATGCCGACGAAACATCACCAGTTTATCGCCAACTCTCATGTGGCATATACATTCCTCCGCACACTATGTGGAGGGGGAATATTTAAGCTATTCTTTTAGGTAAAACACTGACTAACGACGACGACGCAGACTTGCCGGACGATGTTGCTGAGTTGTTGACCCCTCATCGAAGAAGTGTGAATTTGAGCGGCTC